>OY787607.1:11490065-11512565 GCA_963678935.1 Umbilicus rupestris | reverse complement strand
AAATATTGGCGAGTGACCGATAGCAAACAAGTATTGCGAGGGAAAGATGAGAAGGACTTTGAAAAGAGAGTCAAAGAGTGCTTGAAATTGTCGGGAGGGAAACAAATGGAGGCCGGCAATGCGCCCCGGTCTGATGTGGAACGGCGTGACCCGGTCCGTAGATCAACTCGGGGCATGGACCGATGTGGATTGCGGCGGTGGCCCAAGCCCAGGCTGTTGATATGCCCGCGAAGCCCACACTGGAAACGGCTCAACCGGCGGTAGGGCCCAGTAGTTGGAAGAGCACCACAAGTCTTGTGGTGTTCGGTGTGCTCTCGGCGGCCCTTGAAAATCCGGACGACCATGTGCCGATCACGCCCAATCGCTCTCATAATGCATCAGGTGTCCAAGGTGAATAGCCTCCGGTCGATGGAACAATGTAGGCAAGGGAAGTCGGCAAAATGGATCCATAACCTCAGGAAAAGGATTGGCTCTGAGGGCTGGGCCCGGGGATCCCAATCCCGAACCCGTCGGCTGACTGCTCGAGCTGCTTCCGCGGCAAGAGCAAGTCGCCGCATGCCGACCGGCGGATGGGCTGCGAATGGCTCCTTTGGGGGGGTTCCCCGGGCGTCGAACAGCCGGCTTAGAACTGGTACGAAAAAGGGGAATCCAACTGTTTTAAACAAAGCATTGCGATGGTCCTTGCGGATGCTAACGCAATGTGATTTGTGCCCAGTGCTCTCAATGTCAAAGTGAAGAAATTCAATCAAGTGTGGGTAGACGGTGTGACTATGACTCTCTTAAGGTAGCCAAATGCCTCGTCATCTAATTAGTGACGTTCATAAATGGATTAACGAGATTCCCTTTGTCCCTGTCTACTGTCCAGCGAAACCACAGCCAAGGGAACGGGCTTGGCAGAATCAACGGGGAAAGAAGACCCTGTTGAGCTTGACTCTAGTCCGACTTTGTGAAATGACTTGAGAGGTGTAGGATAAGTAGGAGCCAAAAGGCGAAAGTGAATTACCACTACTTTTAACGTTCTTTTACTTATTCCGTGAAACGGAGGAGGGGCAATGCCCCTCTTTCTAGTTCCAAGGCTCGCATCCACGGGCTGATTCAGGCGGGGAGTTTGGCTGGGGCGGCACATGTGTTAAGAGATAACACAAGTGTCCTAAGATGAGCTCAACTATAACAAAAATCTCTTGTGGAACAAAAGGGTAAAAGCTTGTTTGATTCTGATTTCCAGTACGAATATTTACCATGAAAGTGTGGCCTATTGATCCTTTAGACCTTCGGAATTTGAAGCTAGAGGTGTCAGAAAAGTTACCACAGGGATAATTGGCTGGGTAGAGAGAGAAGTTGTTGCTGCTGCTCGTGGAGGTCATCGGAAGTTACTATTCATCAGTGGTACTATTCATGGTAATTACTATTCATTGTTACTGTTCACGGTAATTACTATTCATTATTACTGTTCACGGTCGGAAAATACTGTTCACTGCCGTTTTTCATATTAGTTCAATTTCGTGTTCTTATCTAAGCGTAGTGTAAGAAACTCAATATTTATGTTATCTTCGATGAATTCTATCAGTACCTAAGCCAAAACTCAGTTTGAGGATTTACATTGCAACATTTGGTTTGAGATCAATGAACACATGATTTGAGCTATTGATTTACTACCCTTGTATGAACTGAATATTTTGATTATCAATTTAGTCTAACTTAGCAGTGTAGCTAGGTTGATATCAACTGCATTAAATTAGATAGAACTGCATTGTTGGCGATAACCTAACGGTTGAACTGATTTGTGGTGTTAGTGGAGTGATTATTCAACTTTGTTCGAGAACTTAGCGGTTAAGAGCACGTAGAACTTGGAGTGCGGTATATTCATTGGTTGATGCATGTTATTTGATCGAGGATGACTAGTTGCAGTGTATTTCCCCCGACTGATATTCTTTGAATTGTTGAACTCAATATTGAACATTCCCGGTGACTATCATTAGAACGCTATTTCACTTGCTCTCTTTGGGTTCGACCCTGTTTATCGCTGTCTAGTGTTAACAGGAGTTATAAATACAAATTTGAGGCCCACGACGACGCGCTGTCAATTTTTGACGATGTTGCCGGGGAGAGCAACATTCAGTATATGAACTTAGTTTTTCTTGTTTTGCTTTGCTGTGGTGCAGATTTGAAGAAGAAAAAAAAAAGGAGTCTAAACCCTAGTGAACAGTGCTGCCGGCAAGGGTGTGAATAGTGTCACCGAAGTCCGACTGGAGATTAGAAGACCTTTTTCTGAGCGGAATGGGCCAGCGGTCAATAATCATCGCTTTAAGCCATGAGCTGTGTGCTTTTTAGCCATTCGAGATCGCTTACATTTTCATTTTGAATTATTTGGTTTATTTATTTATTTTGCATTTTGGCCTTTGCCATTGTTTGTTTATTTTTGCATTTCACTTGCCTTCTAGTATGTCTCATGCAGGAAGTGTCCATGGCGACCATGTCCCTGACCAAAACAACAATCCAGTACCCCCTCCCCCAGTGATGCCCCCTTTCTATGATGAACCATAGAGAGTCTTCCTTCAAAGACAAAGAGCTGCAAGTTGTCATAGAGGTGAAAGGATGGATGAACATGATGAGTATAGACATGCACCTCAACCACAACCTCAATACCATGCACGTGGAAGGAACAGGCCACCTACACTTAGAGAGCTCTCAGCTCCAACATTCAACACTGAACCATGGTGCATTAACATTGATCAAGATGAGGATGACTTTGAAGTGAAGACAGTAGTAGTCCATCATCTTCCCAAATTTGGAGGGCTGCCAGGAGAAGTGGCGAGGCATCTACAAGAATTCAACGGGATATGTCGGACTCTAAGACCATATGCTGTCCCTGAAGAGAGGTTTAAGTTAAAAGTATTTCCCTTCCGTTTAACTGATCTTGCAAAAACTTGGTTTTTATCGTTGCCTTCAAGGAGTATCAGAACTTGGGAGCAAATGCAAAGGAAGTTTCTCGACAAGTATTATCCACCTGCTAAGGCTGCCCAAGTGAGGAGAGAGCTGTCCAACATGAAACAAGGCCAAAGTGAGTCAATGTACGATTATTTGGAAAGATTCAGTGCCTTGGAACACAGCTGTTGTAATTTGAGTATGAAAGAAGAGATGATTGTAGAATACTTATTGGATGGATTGAGGCCTTTGGAGAGGATGTTGTTGGATCCAGCAGCTGGCACAGTTTTGAATTTGACACCTGCTGAGGTGCGAGAGCTGATCAATGAGAATGCCGAGAATGCCAGATTCAGAGATGATAGGAAGATGATACTAACCGAGCAAGGAATGTCTCACAAATGGATTCGAATTCAAATCACATGGCAACTGAAATTAAGGAGCTTAAGCTGTTGGTGCAGAAGCTTATGGTTGGGCAAGTCAGTGGAGTTATGGCTTGTTAATTTTGTGGTGCTGCGAGCCACAGAACCGATGAGTGTCCTAGCCTACATGAAGAAAAGGCAGTTGATGTTAATGCTATGGGAGAAGTCCAACATTTCAACAATAGGCAAGGACGTAGACAATTTAGAATTGCAGAAAATGGTTTTAGTTGGAGAAATGAAGGAGGATTCTCAAACCAACAAGGGCATAATCAGAATCAAAACCAACAAGGGCAAAACCAAGCCCAACCTTACCGCCATCCATATCATCAGTAGCAAGAGAGATACAATGTTAATGGGCAATTTCAGCAAAGGCGCAACTACAATCAACCTGGCCTAACCAATGTCAATCACAACCAAGCTGGCCGCTAGCAATGTGAATCAAGGGAAGTCATTAGAAGAAATGGTTAAGGAGTTGGCGATTAGTGTACAAAAGAATGATAGCACCCTAGCTAAGTTATCAAAGCAAATGCCGCAATTGGCAGCCACCGTGTCCGAGCTAAAGAATGATAAAGATAAGGGCAAGCTGCCATCACAAACAATACCTAACCCAAGAGGAAATTTCTGTTCGGTGACTTTGATAAGTGAGAATAAGCTACAAGGGATGAGACCAGCAGCCCAGCCAGCACCGAAGAGGCTGGAGACAAGGAAGAAAATTCCGAACCTTCGGTACAAATTTTTGATAAAATAATTTCTAACCCCCCGCTTCCATTTCCTATGCAGATATCCAATTCAAAGGATTTGTGCACCACTCGACGAGGAGGACCTGAGCAAATAAATCTGAGCCCCAACGTCTCGGCCATTCTTCCATCAAAGGCAGCACCAAAATGTAAGGATCCATGTACCTTTACAATCTCATGCATGATTAATAACGTTCAAGCAAATAATTGTATGTTGGATTTGGGTGCCTCGATTAATATCTTGCCTTATTCCTTATATGAAACATTGTGTATCGGTCCTCTTAGACCTACTGATATTACCATTCATATGGCTGATAGATCATGCACAAAGCTAGATGGTCTTGTTGTTGATATACTAGTGCAGGTAGGACAACTTTCATTGCTTGCAGATTTTTATGTCATCAAAATGGAGGATGAGAGAGGCTCTTCACCAATCCTGCTACGGAGACCATTTATGGCAATCACGAAGATGAAAATCGATATACATACGGGTGATCTCTCCATGGAGGTAGAAGGGGAAGTGATCAACTTTAATATTCATAAGCCTATGCAATTCCTACCTGACCTTGCAGGAATACAAGCCTTGGACACCATCGAAGATGCAACACTCATACAATGTGGGGAGGACATATCGGAGCTAGACACCAAAGAGCGGTTGAATACCAAAGAGGTTGCTGCTGAGCATTTAATCCATGACATCCCTAGGTATGATATCAGTGCCATTAAATTGTGCAATAAAACTATCCTCGCCCCATCTGTTGTGCAGCCTCCGGAGATTCAATTCAAGCCTTTACCGGAGCACCTGAAGCCTCACATTCCACCTACTATTCCACTTGACATTCCACCCGACATCCCGCCTAATGAGGCATCCCATTCGGCCAACCCGGCATGTGCTTAAAATGAGAGGTATCGTCGAGCCAAAGACGTTAAACAAGCGCGCTTTGCGGGAGGCAACCCGGTGTTTTAGAGTCTTAGTGTGAGTCTATTTAGTGTATAAGAGAGTCCTTCATGTTAGAATTCATTAGTCTTAGTTGTTTGAATAACAATCTTTTTGAGTTTTCTTCTCAGTGAATACAGCGCCCCAAGGCAACATTATTTCCGCTCTAGCTTCACACGTTAGGCGACTTAATGTATGCATGGGGCGGGTGAACTAATGTCTTCTGGGAGCGCGCCTCAATCTGATTTTTTGTGTTTTTTGTTACTTGGTTGTTTCTTTTGTTGAATTTTTGCATGACCATCCTTCCCTTAGATTTCACCATGAGGACACGGTTGGATTCAAGTGTGAGGGTGGGTAGATAGTTAGCTTTGTTCATCATCTTTCCCTTCGCGTTAGCTTGCATTATTTTTGAGCTGTGGAGTTGCTGAGTTGCTGCTGTTGTTGTGCGTATTTCTTGCCGAGTTACCGTTGCTTTTTGAGATTTATATCATTCGATATAGCAGTTGAATTCGTGAGTATATGCTGCGATGCTTATAAATGATATCCTGCTAATTTGCTGCTGAATTGCTGCAGAGTTTATGAGTCATTCTAGCGATGTAAATGCTGATTTTATGAGATGATGCCTTCTCTTTGAAGTTTTGACATGTATCCTTTTCATTGTTTCTGGAATACTTACCACTCTGCCACTTACCACTAGTTTTAACGTTATTTTACTTATTCCGTGAAACGGAGGCGGAGCAATGCCCCTCTTTCTAGTTCCAAGGCTCCTATCTGCAGGCCGATCCGGGCGGAAGACATTGTCAAGTGGGGAGTTTGGCTGGGGCGGCACATCTGTTAAAAGATAACACAGGTGTCCTAATATGCGCTCAACGAGAACAAAAATCTCGTGTGGAACAAAAGGGTAAAAGCTTGTTTGATTCTGATTTCTAGTACGAATACTTACCATGAAAGTGTGACCTATTTATCCTTTAGACATTCGGAATTGAAGCCAGAGGTGTAAGAAAAGTTACCATAGGGACAACTGGCTTGTGGCAGCCAAGCGTTCATAGTGACGTTGCTTTTTGATCCTTCGATGTCAGCTCTTCCTATCATTGTGAAGCAGAATTCACCAAATGTTGGATTGTTCACCCACCCATAGAGAACGTGAGCTGGGTTTAGATCGTTGTGAGACAAGTTAGTTTTACCCTACTGATGACTGCGTCGCAATGGTAATTCAACCTAGTACGAGAGGAACCATTGATTCGCACAATTGGTAATCGCGCATGTTTGAAAAGCCAGTGGCGCGAAGCTACCATGCGCTGGATTATGACTGAACGCCTCTAAGTTAGAATCCAGATTAGAAGCGACGAATGTGTCGGTAGCCCAATTGCCGACCTGCAGTAGGGGCCTTTCGGTCCCCAAAGGCACGTGTCATTGGTCCAGCACGCCGGGCGGGCCGCCTTGAAATACAGTTTCTACCGAGCGGCGGGTAGAATCCTTTGCAGACGACTTAAATACGCGATGGGGTATTGTAAGTGGCAGAGTGGCCTTGATGCCACGATCCACTGAGATTCAGCCCTATGTCGCTTCGATTCGTCCCTCTCCCATCATCCGAACCACAAGCCTTGTTTCTTTTATTCAAATCCCGTATGGGGTTCCGCGATGCCCTTTTGCAAGTTTTGGCTAAGTACCAAAAAGCAGCAAGTCTCACATCAACCCCGAAGGTCCCAAAGCCCTTGTCAGCTTTTTGCACTTGGTGTTTACACATTTGCACTTGTCCTAGACACAAAATATTTCGTTTGTTCCCGAAGTCCCCCAACAAAAACACTTGGGCCAAGCAGAAGATATTGCTTGTAACGAACTTGTTCGAAGACATAGAGGCCTAAACCTTGTTGTGCCGGAGCGGACACTGACAAGAGAAAGTGCCACTGTCCCAAAGCAAATCACAACATTTGGGAGCACTTTTCCTAAACCAATTGTGCTTATAGTAGTCCCACAACAACAACACTTTATAAAGAACTCAAGGAAGGGAGGGAAGAGTTATCGAGGGAGATGTCATACTCGTAGAAACGTGCTCAAATACGACCCATCTCTAACCTAACAAAGAGGTAGGAAGGAAGAGTGCCCGGGGCTGTGAGAACAAAGCAAGCGCAAACCATTATCCTAACAAACAAAAGATGGGTTATAAAGGGGCGAATGCTTCAAAGGCCATTTTTTGGCCACGATATGATTTCGGGAATGATTTGATATGATTTCGGTGAATGAAGAAGGTCTTCCAGTTGTGCATCTTCCAATGCGAAGTCCCGAAGGCCTTCCAATAAAAAGTTTATATGGTTGGCCATGCAAGTTTTGGAGTAGAAATCTTGGATGGGTTAATTTGTGGACGGCTAGTGGTCCCATAATGAGGTCAAGGTCCTCATGCGAGTGCCCGAGCGAATGGAAGGGCCATGCTAAGCCCATGTTGGATGGATGGATGATCCCCCGAAGAATGCCTGGGCGAGGGCCCGAAGGTCCCCGAAGAGTGCCCGACGAGGACCCGAAGGTCCACGGAGAGTGACCGGGGCGATGTCCAGAAGGTCCCCGAAGAGTGCCCGGGCGAGGGCTCGAAGGTGCCCGAGGAGTGCCTAGGCGAGGCCACCAAGGTCCTAGAAGAGTGCTCGGGCGAGGGTCCAAAGGTGCCCGAGGAGTGCCCAGGCAAGGCCACCAAGGTCCTCGAAGAGTGCCCGGGGAGATGTCCCGAAAGTGCCCGAGGAGTGCCCAGGCGAGGCCACCAAGGTGCTCGAAGAGTACCCGGGGAGATGTCCGGAAGGTGCTTGAGGAGTACCCGGGCGAGGCCACAAAGGTCCTCGAAGAGTGCCCGGGGCGATGTGCCGAAGGTCCCCTAAGAGTTCCCAGGAGAGGCCCCGAAGATCCTTGAAAAAGTGCCCGGGCGAGGCCCCAAAGGTCTTCGAAGAGTGCCCGGGCGAGGCCCCAAAGGCTTGGGTGGTCTCTCGAAAGGTGGTGAACTCCTCTCAGAAGGAGCTAACTTCTTCCGCCAATGCGTCGTGCTTTTCCTCCATGGCGGTCATCCTTTGCTCCAGCTCCATAGGGCCGGGACAGCAGGTACCGTGTCTCGGACGGACGCATTTTAGCAATCCCGCGGAGCGACTAAGGCAGCTGGCAGGCGCGGGATCTCGGCTGATATTGTCCAAATCTCGCGCGGGCCTTGCTGAGTTTTTGCGGAAGATGGTCGATTTGATGGTGTTTGGGTGATGTAGATGGTGGATAGTGATAGAAATGGATAGAGATGAAGGTGGCGTGGATTTTGTAAGCACACAGCAAAGTAATGTACTCAAAAATCAACAAGTTCTATTGCTAAAACAAGTTGCAAAGGAGTGCTACAATGTTATGAGATGAGCAACCCTTGTAACACAAGTTGCTCAAATACAAAACTCCTACACTAGCTACGGCTAAGAGATAGACTTGTGCTTGATTTTCTTGAATATTCTTGGTGAATGGCAAGGGAGGAGAGGGCTCGCTTTTATAGGGGTGAACGCTGTGATTGTAGCTGTAGTATGAATACTAGTCCAATCACAGTGTTCAAATAATATTTATAATTCGAGTGACCTCGAGTCAAACCCAAGAGAAAAGCCTAGATTAGTCTAAAGCTAGCTAGTAATACCTAATGCAAGTCTACTAAATAAAAAGGGAGGATTTGTCCTCTAAGTAAGGTATCTCTAGTGAATACTAAAGAGAAGATGAAATATGGTCTAAGAGAAAATAATAGAGAAAGCGTAGTCGGAATCTTACTTCACCCCAAGGTCATGCAATTAGCAACACAAAACATGAATATATCTATGAGCTAATTTGGTTGATGGTTCTAGGCTAAGGTATCACACATTCTAAATTCAACTCTCACTCCTTCTCTAGAATGGGAATGATACCTAAGTGACACAATTCTCAAACTCTCGCTCTATTGAATCGTGTAAAACAAAAGTCTCTTAATCTCAACCTCTCGGTCTATTGATAGTTAACTACAGTCCGCTCTATGCTTAGCCTAAGAGATTGCCAATGTCACTCTCGCGCACAAAAGCAACCTAAAATAATCATGCTTGATCTCCTAAACAACCTAAGTTCAACTCTCATTCCATCCCTAGGTGTTTTATCAATTCATACTCACTTAGGTATTTCGTCAAACACTTGGTGTGCACAAAATTGATATGAAGAACAAGCAAGAGAATTTTCAACCAAACTTCATTCATATAGATAAAAAGACAAGTCTTGCATTACAATCAAACCTTAGTGATCCATACAAATCCCTACTACTAAACAACTACTCACTCATGTGTCACTCATGGTGAGCTTGAAACAAGACTTAATGAAATTGAATAACAAGGAAAAGTAGAGAAAGTAGAGTAGTAGAGAAGTAGGGATGAGTAAAGGGTTGATGTAGAATCTCCAATTGTTGTGTCTTCTCCAAATCCATGGCAATTATTCAAGTTTTCGAATTAGAGTTTTGTCCCAAGGAGAAACCCTAGGCACCCCAAGGCTCCTGATAGAGCCTATTTATACGCATTATTTAGATCATAACCCTATGCTTGTTTGCATTATTTTATGTACAAGATTACTGGTTTCCAGTGTTTTTGTATTTCAGGGCAAAACGAGGGCCTAAGTCGGATACGCGCTAACAGGCAGCGTTTAGGACGCGCATCACACAGCCTGCGGAGCTAGCCGCGCAAACAGAAGAATTGGCAGAGTTGACCACGGTGCGCTAACCGATTGCGCTAAGCATATGCCGTGCGCCATGCGCAGATGATGGTGTTTCCAAATCCTGACACAACCAGATTTGGAAGTTGCCAAGGATGAGCCTATGAGCAGTATATAAAGAAGAGAAGAAGGCTAGGGTTTGATCATCACATCATAATTCAGAGAGAGAGCGGCAAAACTGGAAAACACACGAGCTTGCTGAGAGGACCTGCGCTAGCCGACTACGCCAGCCAAGACTGCAATCTGCACGCACTGTTTGCTATTGTTCTCTTGGATACTTTAGTTATTATTTACTGTTTCTATGATGTTTACTACTAGCATGTCTAGCTAAAATGCTTAGTATCGGTTGGGCATGAATCTATGAGTATTTCCTTTGAGACTTGTGCTTAATGCATAACTTGCTTGCTTATATTAATTCTGTGCACATTGTTGGCAGCAAGTTGCATGAGTAGGGGAAGCCTTGAACCGCAATCTTACTCGTGTTGCTTGTTGTTGTATGTTAAACTAGGTGAATATCCTGACGGTGCCAACTAGGAGTAACGCGCTAGGATAGGCAATTACTACTTTGATCGGATTCGTAGTTGTTTAGTCTAGTTCAAGAATTAATAGCACATGAACTTTGATCGGAACATGCGCACATGTTAGGAAGCCTTGACCGGACACTAACTTAAGTAAAACCAAGCTATAGACGTTTAGAGTCAATGATAAGGGATACACTCATAGAGGATTGTCTGCGCCGATACTTCTCATAGTCATAGTACTTAATCTCTACTGCCTGCGCACGTCTAGTGCAATTCCTGCGTTTACGACTGTCTACTCGCGCATAGCGCAACCCCAATCACTCACACCCCCATTTTCGTAAGTGTAGGTCATTGGTTAAAACTGAACTGCTTGCTCCCTGTGAAGATCGACCCTTACTTAACCGCTGTACTAGTGGAAGAGGAAGGATTAATTTGACGCGTACAACGACGCGCGATCAGCTCCCCAAGGCATAAATTTGATTTTTCCCATCCTTTACTATTTATATTTACCCGCTGTGCCTAAATCAAAAGTGATTTGGGCAAGGCTTAATGAGTTGATTCGGACAGGGTGTCCGAATCACTTCTGCAGCGTTAGAAACTCGCTTGTTTGACCCTCTAAACCTTCGATTCACGTCTTGACGCAAACTAGGAACTTGTATAGCTTTGAATTAGCTTTCCAACAAGCTATAGAACGTTTCAATCGGATAAGAATCGCGCGCTCGGAAAGCCTTCGAAGATGAACAGGTCAGACTGCCCAGATTTGATTTGCAGGCAAATTCTCCCCGAATCAAGTGATTCGGGCAGTCCCATAATTTTGATTCGCTCGAATCATTTACTCAGTGCTGGAATAAAAAAATTAACTCACTTTTGATTCTGCCAAGCCTTGAATTCCTCTTGGGTGAATCTTAGGTGCTTAAAGCATCTCGGCTGCCCCAAGCCTTCTTTAGCCGTGGCAGATGGTTTTGCTGGGATCCAGGTTCGTCGGAAAACTATCTGAATTTGGCATTATCGGATAATAAATCTCAGGTTAAAGGAGGGGCCATCATCAGATCCAGACATGGGAAATTCCTGTGGGGGATTACCTTTTCCTTTAATAAATCCAACCCAGCTGATGAACTGATTTTCTTTATTGACAAAGTGCTGGATTCTGCTCAGATTGCTGGTTTTTCTGTTGGTTGTGTTCAAGGTTCCCACCCCCAACTTTATTTATTACAGAATCATCAAAATTATCAGCCTTGGTCTATCATTTATACCTGTAGGTGTGTGAATGATAAATATCGAGGGATTCGCTATCTCCGGGTCTACAGCTTAGTTAACCATGCAGCGATTTGCTTCCTCCACACCTCTCCTAGTCAAGGGACCTTTCTCGATCTCCATGAGCTTTCCACTGCTTTCCAACACAGCATTGCACCAGACATTAACCATCATTCCGCTTTCTGCCCTAACCTGGAATGCTGCCATCCAGATCCTCCTATTCATGAATGGGCTACCTCAGACGATTGCATGTCAACTTCTCGTCGGCCCGCTCGAGCTACTCTTTTCAGGGATGATTCGGGTGTCAGGTATATCTGATTTTACATTGTCTTCTGTTCCTTTTCATTTAATTGTAATCGTATTGCATTGTTCGTTTGTTTCCTGCGAATTTGCTAGGATGGGAAATGCCCTTGCCATTTGTGTCTTCTTGATGCTTTTTTCAGCATTTCTGTATTCGCCATGACTCAGGCTCTTTGAGTCCTTTTTAATAAAATATGTGTCCAAAAAAAAAAAAAAGCTCCTTGGTATATAATATAACAGTTATGCTGCAACAACAACAGGGTAGACGCGTTACATTTAGAGGCTCCTTTTTAATAAAATATATTTCCAAAAAAAAAAAGGACTAACTCCTAGTCATCCATTAAATCCCATCTCGGCCTTAAAGGTAACATGTATCATTCTAGTTCTTGTTGATCATTATTAGAGAATGAATGTGAGCATGTATTGATAAACTGATTAGGGATGAGTTCTCGAGTAATTTCAATGTTTATGTCATGGCATGATAGGAATAATTTGAGTGCTTGCGTATCTTGTTGTTGTTTGGGGACGAACAAGAATAAGTGTGGGGTAGTTTGATGAAGCGTATTTATACGCTCCATTGAGTTATTTATTCCCATAGTTTTATTACATTTTGCGTGAATCGATTACTTTTTTGTAGTGTTTTCAAGATCGCATTGGATTTTATCGCATATTCGAAGCATTCATCCAAGATCAAGAAGTCAACAGTAGTCAAAGTCAACTGATGACTTGCTGGTTCAATCAGAAATCAGAACCGGTTCAAGCAGATGTGGTTCATTCTGGTTCAACTCCAAAACCCTAAACCTAAAAGATGGACAAAAGAGAAAAAAAGGACAACTATTCTGGGACAAGCTACAATGACGGAGTGAGGAGAAGACTGAAGCTAGAGAGAGAGGCTGCTGGAAGTCGCCGGAATTTACTGTTCACGGCCGGTTACTATTCACATTTACTGTTCATGACTACTGTTACTGTTGACGGCCGGAATTACTATTCACGGCCAAAAAACACTATTCACCGAATTTCCATTTTAGCTCAGTTTCGTTCTACTTCAGTTTGTAGCTACTTAACTTAGTTTCTATTGTATACCATGGATATGATGAGTAGGTAAATCAATATTTCAGTTTGGGATTTTCATTGCGATATTTAGTTTTGAGGTCAATGACAACATGATGTGAATAGTAAAAATGAACAGTAACCGGCCGTGAACAGTAAATTCTGGCGACTTTCCAGCAGCCTCTCTGTCTAGCTTCAGTCTTCTCCTCACTCCGTCACTGTAGCTTGTCCCAGAATAGTTGTCCTTTTTTCCTCTTTTGTCCATCTTTTAGGTTTAGGATTTTGGGGTTGAACCAGAATGAACCACATCTGCTTGAATCGATTCTGATTTTTGATTGAACCAGCAGGTCATCAGTTGACTGCTGTTGACTTTGACTGCTATTGACTTCTTGATCTTGGATGAATGCTTCGAATATGCGATAAAATCCAATGCGATCTTGAACACACCTGCAATACGAAAACACTACAAAAGAGTAATCGATTCACGCAAATGTAATAAAACTATGGGAATAAATAACTCAATGGAGCGTATAAATACGCTCCATCAAGGGGAGAGGGAGAGCAAGGGCCAGATCTGCCGCCATAACTCCAGCTCCTTCCCCCATGTGATCCGTCCTCCCCGGTTGCCTTGTGCTTCCTTTGGCTGGCTGGATTCATTGGATCATCATTATTGCAAGGGGAATCTTTGTGGGATTCGTGGACTGCATGAAACACATGTTGCATGTGTGTTTTAGGTCTTGGCTCCCTCATTAATGCGTGGGTTGACTTCTTGGGCTGCAGCCTTTGATGCTCAGCGTTTTGGGAAGCAATGGCAGCAAGTGTCTCCTCCTCAGCTGTTGCGTTTAGCTCCTTGGCTGCTGCCCCATTGAGCACGGCGTTTTGGGCAGTGATGGTAGCAAGTGTCTCGGATGGATGTTGGTCTTGAGCTACTGCGTTTAGGCTCCTCAGTGGTCCTCCTTTGAGTTCAACTTCGGGCTTGGGTAGGTCATGTGAGTATTCCTCCGTAGGGGACTTAGCCTCAAGTCTGCAGGGTCCTTCATCTAGGCGAGGACTTTGAAGGTCCAAATACGGATCCATAATAGGTGTGGTCTTGAAGGCCCGGAGACAAAATTGAGGGAAATCTTGCATGAGCAAAAATCCTCCCCCTCTCATGCAAGCGTCGCTCGGGAACTCTTGGAATTGGGTCCAAACACAAATTTTTTGTTAGTGCACTCCTATGACGAATGTCTATATATTTAAGACTCAGTCGGACAATTGATGAACCATGCGTGTTGGCCTTGATGATGCAAGTATGGCATTGTTTGACAAAACCAGCATAAGTGAACAAGGAGCTGCTACAGCTCAAACGAACAAGCAAGCCAAGCAGAAGTGAACTAGCAGCAGCTGCAGCAGGGGATGCTGTAGCAGGAGCTTGTTCAACAGGCTGTTTCAACTGTCCAAGAAGTAGCAGCTGTCTGGGCTTTTTCGGAAGGGCTGGAAACCTTTTGCAGAGCATCTGGAAATGCTATGGAGTATTTTCCAGCTAGGTTTACTAGTCAGAGAAGGAGATTTGCATTTGAGAGAATAATCAAATCTAATCTCCTAGATTTTAGGAGATAATTGATCTTGTGGGTCAATTGCCTAAACCTGGAAATTACTTAAAGTGGTGCGGCTATTTAAGCAGAAGGTGTTCAGGGCTGAAGAGGTTGATCGAAGCTGGGGGATACACGAGAGCACACACAGATTTCAGAGTGAGGATCCTTGGTGTGTGACGGGAGTTTTCTTCGATCATCACCCGTGAGCAGAGCGTTGAGCGCAGAGCTGTGGTGAGTATTGCAGAAGAGAATCAGGACTTGCAGAGTCTGATTCGTGCTTGATCTGGAAGCCAATTCAGAGCTGGGGAGCTTGTTGGTTGATCAAGGGCAGCCGCGGAAGAACTGACGGGTGGAAGGCTCGGTCGAGTGTCGTGCGGGAGTACTCTCTAGTGGCAGGTGGTCACTGAGTGAGGGGGAGTTGTCCAGAGTGTGCAGCGCTCTTGGAGAGGTTCGATCGGCTCGGCATAAGGCCTTGGAGCGACGCGGACATTGTGCTTCAGCTGTGTGTTACAGCTGTTGCTGCAGCAACCCTGCTGAGTAGTGTAATTTAGAATAGGCTGAGTTCTTTGAGAGGATTGTAGCTATTCTAGATTGACATATTGTAGAGGGTGTGCAGACACAAATCAGAGCTTGTTCTGATTGTGTTGAGTGGTCCACACAAGGTTGAGTAGCATAGGTTGCGTGAGTTGTAACCGAGTGTACTTGGAACCTTTGGTTGAGTGGATTGAGGACTGGAGAATAGTCCTCCCCAGACGTAGGCAGATTGGCCGAACTGGGTGAACAAACTTGTGCCTTGTTCATTGCTTGCTGTGACAATATTTAAGTGAACAAGAGTGTGTGGCAGCAACTGCTTGTTCACAGAATCTGTCGAATTAAGACACTACGAATTTCAATTGGTATCAGAGCGGGAGCTCGACACACAGAGTTAAAGATCCTACAGTGTCTCTGGAAGGAAAGACAATGAAGGAAGGACAAAGCACAAGCAGACCTCCATTATTGGAAGAGAGCAATTATGGATATTGGAAAGCTAGAATGAAAGCCTTTCTCAGGGCTATTGATGAGAAGACATGGAGAGCTGTTGTGGTTCAGTGGTCTCCTCCAATCACCATGGATGAGCAAGGAGTGACAAGAATTAAACCTGAAGAGCAATGGACTGCTGAAGAAGATGCTGCAGCAACTGGTAATTCAAAGGCTCTGAATGCAATTTTTGCTGCAGTTAATGCTAACAATTTCAGGTTGATCTCAAACTGTGACATGGCCAAGCAAGCATGGGAAATTCTGCAAACTGCCCATGAAGGAACTGATAGAGTGAAGCTGTCAAGACTCCAGATAATTGCCACACAATTTGAGAATCTGAGGATGCTGGATGAGGAAACAGTCAGTGAGTTTAATGCTAAACTCTGTGATCTTGCAAATGAAGCTCATGCCCTTGGTGAACCCATTCCTGAAGAAAAGCTTATCAGAAAGGTTCTCAGATCGTTGCCCACAAAATTTGACATGAAAGTGACAGCCATTGAAGAAGCTCAAAATGTCAGATTCATGAAGTTGGAAGAGCTGATGGGGTCTCTCAAACAATTTGAGATGAAGCTGGTTAAAGGAGACACCACTCCTAAGGATAAGGATGTTGGATTGAAAGCTGAAACAGAAACCAAGCAGACAGTTCCAGATGATCAGATGAGTATGCTTGTTAAGAATCTTGGGAAGTTTCTGAAAAACATGGAATCCAGAACTGAGAGAAGCTCTTCTTCGCGAAGACAATTAAGAAGGGGCGATGAAAATAAAAGGAAAGGAAAGGAACCTGCTCAGAGTGAAGACAGAAAGAAAGAAATGAAGAAGGGAGTCCAATGCTGGAATTGTGCAGGCTACGGACATCGACAAATTAACTGCACCAGCAAACGGATGAAAAAGAAAGCTCTCTCCGCTAGTGGAAGTGAAGATGAGAAAGAGCTAAGTGAAGATGAATGCAACATGGCCAGATACAGGTCTGCAAGAAGAGGCATAAAATCACAAAATCGTTTGAACCAGGACTTGCTGCAGCAATCTCTATATCACCGTAACAAGAGAGCTTTAAAATATAAAAAATGTTACAGCTGTGGTCGCAAAGGTCATGTTCAAAGAAACTGTTTCTCAGCTCGTGCCATAATTGCATCACCCAGGAAATCTGTCAGGCAGAATCATGCGCAGACTCAGCTCCTCGCTCTTGTCAGCACAGCTAGCACCTCGGACAAGATAAGCTGGTACTTTGATAGTGGTTGTTCAGGGCATATGACAGGAGAAAGATCCTTTCTGAAAAACATTACTCCCTGTTTGGAACAACGTGTGAAGTTTGGAAATGGTCTGAAAGGAAGAGTTCTGGGAAGAGGAACTTTGGCTGTGGAAGGACTGCCGAGTCTGAGCAATGTTCTGCTAGTGGAAGGGTTAAAGGCTAATCTCATTAGCATCAGCCAGCTGTGTGATGGGACTAAACAGGTAAAGTTCACAAAAGACTCATGCAAAGTCCTCGATAAATCTGGAAAGTGTATAATGGAAGGAGCCAGATCAAAGAGCAACTGTTATCTTCTCTATGTGAGTCCAAACTCACGGATTCAGAATTGTATGCTGACAAAGGCCGAGGAAATGACTTTATGGCACAAAAGGATGGGACATGTCAACCTGAGAACTCCGAAGAGAATTGCCACAGAAGGTCTAGTCCGAGGATTACCATTGCTAAAAGGAGAGACAGACTACATCTGTGGAGACTGTCAGATTGGGAAACAGAAGAAGGCCTCACATCCAAGAGTCAAAGATATTGGTACCACCAGGCCTCTACAGCTGATTCACATGGATCTGATGGGACCAATGGAAGTCGAGAGCCTAGGCAAGAAAAGGTATGCATTTGTTTGTGTTGATGACTATTCCAGATTCACATGGATTGACTTTATCAGGGAAAAATCAGATACTGTAAGTGTCATTATGTCACTGGTGTCTCGGTTAGAGCAAGAGAAGAATCTCAGAATCAGCAGAATTCGCAGTGATCATGGCAGAGAATTTGAAAACAAAGACATGGATGAATTCTGTCAACAAAGGGGAATAACACATCAGTACTCCTCTCCCATTACCCCTCAGCAGAATGGTGTGGTGGAACGGAAGAACCGAACAATCCAAGAAATGGCCAGAGTGATGATCCATGCTAAGAGGATTCCACTGAAATTCTGGGCAGAGGCCATGAATACCGCATGCTATATCATCAATAGAGTCACCTTGCGAAGAGGAACCCAACAGACCTGCTATGAGCTCTGGAATCAGAAAAAGCCCACGGTTAAATACTTTCATATCTTTGGAAGTGACTGTTTCATTCTGAGAGACCGGGAGTATAGAAAGAAACTCGACCCTAAGAGTGATCCGGGAGTGTTCTTGGGATATTCAACAAACAGTAGGGCCTATCGAGTTTTCAACCAGCGAACAAAGACTGTCATGGAGTCCATAAATGTTGTTGTCAATGATGCAGAAGAAGCCTCTACACCAGATTTTGACTCTGGTGAAGAAGACTCTGATCTTGAAGAAGTGCCTGATGGACATACCAGAAGTGAACAAGCTGCGGCTCCAGAAGATGCTACAGTAAGTGCTGAAGCAGAAATTCCAGATGATCAATTGGAAAGCTTATCTGATGATCTTCACACTGAGGCTCCTGATCCACCTTCAAGGCAGCCCCCAAAGAAGATTCAGAAGAATCATCCCTTGACAAATGTGATTGGGGATCCCTCAGACAGAAGAAGAACCAGAAGTCATGCCTACCTCAATACATGTTTTATGTCCAGCATTGAACCAAAGAATTTCAAGGAGGCCATGAGTGATGAATTCTGGATAATGGCTATGCAGGAGGAATTGGCAGAGTTTGAAAGACATGATGTTTGGGATCTGGTTGACAGACCACATGGGGTAAACATTATAGGCACAAAATGGGTGTTTAAAAACAAAACTGATGAAAAGGGCAACATTACACGAAATAAAGCCAGACTGGTTGCCCAGGGATATTCTCAGATTGAAGGTCTAGACTTTGATGAGACATTTGCTCCAGTGGCTCGTCTGGAGGCCATCAGACTTCTTCTAGCAATGTCATGCTTTCTGGGGTTCAAATTATATCAAATGGATGTTAAAAGTGCGTTCTTGAATGGAGATCTCTCTGAAGAAGTCTATGTCTCTCAACCAAAAGGTTTTGAAGATCCTCATCATCCAGAACATGTGTATAAATTGAAGAAAGCTTTATATGGACTGAAACAGGCTCCTCGAGCTTGGTATGCACGGTTGACAGTTTTTCTGGAAAAACATGGCTACAACCGAGGGGGAGTTGACAAAACCTTGTTTGTCAAAAGAACTCAGTCAGATGTGATCATTGCTCAAATATATGTGGATGATATTGTCTTTGGATCAAAGTCCCCGCACCAAGTGAAGCAGTTTGTGAATCACATGCAGCAAGAATTTCAAATGAGCATGGTAGGAGAACTTTCATACTTTCTTGGTTTGGAGATTACTCAGCAAAAGGATGGTATCTTTATTGCTCAAAGTAAATACAGCAAGTCCCTTGTGAAGAAATTTCAGCTAGATTCAGCAAGCCACAAGCGAACCCCTGCTGCCACTCATGTGAAAGCCATCAAAGATGAGCACGGTATGGAAGTGTCGGTATGTCGGAGGAACTGTGGACCATGGCTTATGGTACACTAGAGACACAAATGCCAATCTGGTCGGATACAGTGATGCAGACTGGGCAGGTTGCTCAGAGGACAGGAAGAGCACTTCGGGAGGATGTTTCTTCTTAGGGAATAACCTGATCTCTTGGTTCAGCAGAAAACAGAACAACATTTCTCTATCCACTGCCGAGGCTGAATATATCGCTGCTGGGAGCTGCTGTGCACAAATGTTGTGGATGAAGCAAATGCTGAGTGAGTATGGGATTGCTCAAGATGAAATGACTGTTTACTGTGACAATATGAGTGCCATCAGCATCTCTAAGAATCCGGTTCAGCACAGCAGAACCAAGCACATTGACATTCGTCGCCACTTCATCCGTGATCTTGTTGAAAAGAAAGTCATTTCGCTCCGACATGTGGTGTCTGCCAAACAACTCGCTGATATCTTCACCAAAGCTCTGGATGCAGCCCGGTTTGAAGACCTGAGAGCCTCTCTAGGGCTCTGTGTTTTGTCTCCATAGGTTCTCCCAGACCCACCCCCTTGTCATTTATTCCAAAAAGGGGGAGGAGAAGAGCAGGCTAAGGCTAAGAAGTGGAGGAGAATTCCTCAAGAAAATTCTCTGGTGGGTTTTGTCAAAATGCCAAGGTGGAGATTGATGATGCAAGTATGGCAGTGTTGGACAAAACCAGCATAAGTGAACAAGGAGCTGCTACAGCTCAAACGAACAAGCAAGCCAAGCAGAAGTGTAGCAGCAGCTGCAGCAGGGGATGCTGCAGCAGGAGCTTGTTCAACAGGCTGTTTCAACAGCAGTAGCAGCTGTCTGGGCTTGTTCGGAAGGGCTGGAAACCTTTTGCAGAGCATCTGGAAATGCTATGGAGTATTTTCCAGCTAGGTTTACTAGTCAGAGAAGGAGATTTGCATTGGAGAGAATAATCAAATCTAATCTCCTAGATTTTAGGAGATAATTGATCTTGTGGGTCAATTGCCTAAACCTGGAAATTGGTTAAAGTGGTGCGGCTATTTAAGCAGAAGGTGTTCAGGGCTGAAGAGGTTGATCGAAGCTGAGGGATACACGAGAGCACACACAGATTTCAGAGTGAGGATCCTTGGTGTGTGACGGGAGTTTTCTTCGATCATCACCCGTGAGCAGAGCGTTGAGCGCAGAGCTGTGGTGAGTATTGCAGAAGAGAATCAGGACTTACAGAGTCTGATTCGTGCTTGATCTGGAAGCCAATTCAGAGCTGGGGAGCTTGTTGGTTGATCAAGGGCAGCCGCGGAAGAACTGACGGGTGGAAGGCTCGGTCGAGTGTCGTGCGGGAGTACTCTCTAGTGGCAGGTGGTCACTGAGTGAGGGGGAGTTGTCCAGAGTGTGCAGCGCTCTTGGAGAGGTTCGATCGGCTCGGCAGAAGGCCTTGGAGCGACGCGGACATTGTGCTTCAGCTGTGTGTTACAGCTGTTGCTGCAGCAACCCTGCTGAGTAGTGTAACTTAGAATAGGCTGAGTTCTTAGAGAGGATTGTAGCTATTCTAGATTGACATATTGTAGAGGGTGTGCAGACACAAATCAGAGCTTGTTCTGATTGTGTTGAGTGGTCCACACAAGGTTGAGTAGCATAGGTTGCGTGAGTTGTAACCGAGTGTACTTGGAACCTTTGGTTGAGTGGATTGAGGACTAGAGAATAGTCCTCCCCAGACGTAGGCAGATTGGCCGAACTGGGTGAACAAACTTGTGCATTGTTCATTGCTTGCTGTGACAATATTTAAGTGAACAAGAGTGTGCGGCAGCAACTGCTTGTTCACAGAATCTGTCGAATTAAGACACTACGAATTTCAGGCCTATTTTATGAGGTATCCTGGGTTGCATGTGTCCCTCCTGCGGTGCGCTTGCTTGGGTTCGAGGGGAGAGGCCGCTCAAGCCTCCATGCAAGGCCAGGCTTCTGATTTCCTCCCATTTTGAGGGCCAGTCAAAATTGTCCCTAGGAGATTCACAGCAAATTAGGTAGAATGGGAGAGGCATGACTTTCGGACGGGTTAAATGGGCATGCTTTGGATCCATTCGTTGTGTCTCTCGTGGGCTTCTGAAATGCCTGTAGGCTCTCTTAATGTGTTGGGGTACCAGAAGCCTGACGCAGATCTGCGGTTGCCTTCATACGAGGCAGATCGGGCTTGAACCCAAGGTTTTCATGGCAGTGAGGAATCCCACAATTTCCATAGGACGAGTGCATAGAAGTAATTCTGGGCATCAGGTCGCTTCGGCGCGTCTTTAGTCGTATGTCTTTTTACGGCGTCCGAAATGGTCGGAGGATTGGATATGCATGACCACGGCGTGCGGGAGGAATTACTGGTGTGTCTTCCGAAGGCCATGTTTGGGCTGAAGTCGCGTGCTCGGCGAGCCTTTGAAGATGAATAGGTCAATCAGCCTGGACGAATCAAACTAGCCTGGGCGAATCAAATTTGCCTTTTGCTTGATTTTGCTCTCTTTTCACTAGAATTCACCCGAAACTTCTTCGGGCCACTTCATATCATGTATTACGCATTTTCAACCTGAAATAGACAAAAAAAACATCAAATGACTTTATAAAATAATGGAAACAATAAGTAAAGTGAAAATATGGACAAACATAAGGTTATTTGTTCGCTCATTAGTGAGTCACTTTGTGCAAAGACTACTTGTGTTGAAAGATAGTTGTGGGCTCTTGAAGAACGTAGAAATGCTTGGATGTTGGGCGAGGCATGATCGGTTGAATTCTTAATTTGGGCTTTCTACGCAGTGTGTTTTGTCGAGGGTAGGCGTGTGCATGGTTTCGGGCCCTCAGCCAAAGCAAGTTCGTAGGGGGTGAGGATCCTTAGTTTTTGATTTGAAATCGCAATTTTTGGTTTTTTCGTACGAGCCAGTGAGGCAGGGGACACCCGCGCACGGCGGATTCATCTGTGGTGTCATTAGATTTGTTGGAGGTCTCTCTTCTTGTCTCTAGAGGGAGGGATGTTTCCCAAAATCAAAGTGATGGTATTGTGGATGTTGATGTGTTGGCGTGTGAGTGGCCATTTGATAGTTTGTGTTGGCTGGCTCTCTGCTTGTGCGGCAAACCGTTGATGCTTACTTACATCTTTTTTGGTCCGATCGAGCCTTTGCCTTATGAAAGTCGGATTCCCATGTTGGCGACCCAATCTATGGTATTCTCGATGTCCCGATGCCTTATTTTTCATCAAACGCCCCCGTGGGTGCTAGGTGAACATTTAAGCGGTTTCTTTTTAGTCCATGCCCACCCTCTTCAGGGAGCTTGGCGAACTGGTTGCCTTTGCTTGTTACCTCGGATGGAGAGCATGAAGCGGGTATGTTGGGTTCTACCCTCATCACCCATTCAGAGCTCTTAGTTGCTCGGAATAGAAG
>OY787607.1:11117565-11485065 GCA_963678935.1 Umbilicus rupestris | reverse complement strand
CCTGCAAAGAGCAAGAGAAGCAGTTACACATATATAGGAAAATCGAGAAAGGAGCAAGGATGAGCCTTTGTGTCATTGTCCAGTGCATGAATAACAGATCCTGGAAGGTTGCCTTTGTGTCTCGTAAATAGGTATCTTCCTTTAGAGAAACAGAGGGCATCTGCCAGACGATTCAGAGAGTGGCTGGTCATGTATATTTCAATTCCTTTTAGTCTTTGGCCAAGCTGTCTCTTAGCAGGGAAAAAAGCCCAGTCAACCAATGAATTTTTACCCAAAAGAAACACATCTGGATGAGAAAGTTTAATACATTGACAACACAGATTGTGAGAGTCAATCACATGAAGAATTTGTAAAAAACTTAGGAGGAAATGCTTGCTCAAAGAGGTAAGCTTAACTGCTGCAACAAACCTGCTGTAACCATCCCGGATCACTGCAGCCATGCGGGAGCTATCCTTGTCAATAAAAATAGCGATATTACAGGTATTGCCGTTACAGTTAGGCTGCCAGGGGGACCAGAAAATCTTACAAGTACTTGCAGCTGGCGCCTGAATATGAAGAGCTCTACATAAGGTCCTAGCCTGCAAATTATAAACAAAAGGACCCTTCAAACTGACTGAAAGAGCAGCCGCCCATCTTAGAATGATGATCTACTAAAGCTACCAGCATGGTCCTCAAAAATAGCCTGGTTTCTATGCTTCCAAATTTCCCAGAGGCAACAAATCACCAATCCAAAACCCAAACAATCTGAATATTTAGCAAAATCAGCAGTTATACCCCAATCATATACAAGCTGAGGAAAAGATCTCGGCCTGACTTTTCGGAAAAGAGGACAAAGGAAATCAAAAACTAGGATAGCATGATCACTATGCAAGAACATATGTTCCAGGGTCTCAATCTTGGGCACCCTACAACACACGCACATGCTAGCCATCTGAATCCCAGTTCTAATGACATTATCATTTGTAGGTAGAGCAGAATGCAAGACCTTCCACAGAAAGCAAGAGATTTTCACAGGAAGCCAAGGTTGCCATAACACTTCAAATTTTTTAATACGAGCCGAGGGAGGGGCAAAGCTTTTTAAAAAACTAGTAGTAGTAACATACGTGGCTGAATCTCCTTCCTAGATGAGCTGGTCCGGGAATTCATCACAAAAAGCACCTTGAATAGATTGAAGAATCCACAAATCCATATTGTGGAGAAAAAATCTTCGCATACGAGGATTTAACAGGACCTCCTTAATTTTCCAGGATCTTAGTCTCCTAGGAAAACTCATGGCCAGATTTTGACAGAAAACTGAAATAGAGGTCTGTCCATTACCAATTAGCCAGTGACAATTTAAAGAGATACTAGTAATAAAAGGGGAGACCTTTTTCCAAATGTAAGACCTTTTACCATTTTTGGAGAACCTCCTCCTAGCATGTTCGCCCAAAGAGAAGAGTTCGTTAAGAAATTCCACGCCAGTTTTCCTTGCAGAGCCGTCATCATATGACGAAAGGGCCTGATCCCTAAACCTCCTGCAGAAAAATCTGAGCAGACTGTATCCCATTTCACCCAATGTCTGCGAGAAGATTGCCCGCTGTCCCATAGAAAATTGCGAAGAAGCTGCTTTCGGGACCGGCATAACAGATAAACAATGGATAGCGATGATAAATAAACTTGGCAAAAGGGGGTCACCTTGTCTCAATCCCCTATTGGATTTAAAATGACCAAAAAACTTTCCTCTGATCCGAATAGAATACCAGCAATTACTGATATTGCGATAGACTAGGTCGCACCACTGCTCACTAAAACCCAAAGCCTTCATTCCCCTAAGTAAGAAATGCCATGAAAGTCAATCATAAGCCTTTGCCATATCAAGCTTCACCATAACATTACCACCATGTACTTTCTTATGTATGTCAGAAGCAAAATCGTGAGCCAAAGCAATGCATTGCTGGATAGACCTGCCAGGAATGAAACCGGATTGCTCCAAACTAATAATTTTGTCTAATAAGGGACGAACCAGATCATTTAAAACCTTGGAAATAATTTTGTGGAGGAAACTGCAGAGGCTTATAGGTCTCGTCTGGTCCAAAGAGGTAGCATTTTTCACCTTAGGAATAAGGGTTAGAACTGTAGAAGAAATGCCTTTGGCAAAACTAAAACCTTTGAAAAAGTGCTGAACTGTCTCAATAATATCCGCACCAATGATAGTCCAACAAGACTGAAAAAAGACGCCCGTAAAACCATCTGGTCCAGGCGCACTGTTTTTTGGCAGACTGGAAACCGTAGCCCAGATCTCGTCAGCATTAGGACTACAACTCAATCTATCATTTTCAGCTTGGGAGATTATAGGTTGAATATCATCAAAATAAGAATCATCAGGTATAGCAGAGAAACCACCCAAAAGGTCCTTAAAAAAAAACAACAGCTAGAGAACCAATCACTTCTCTGTTATCCGAGACCATACCAGATGGAAGAGTAACTTTAAAATTGTTAAAAGATCGCCTAACCTTGATAGCAGCATGAAAAAGCTTGCTATTCCTCTCCCCCTCCTGAAGCCACCCTACATGAGATTTCGCATCTAGAAAAATTTGTCAGTCATCAAGGGCAGTTGTGAGGCGACTTTGTAAAAAGGTAAGAGCTTTCTCACCCTCCAGTGACCATTGCGACTGTAATTGCAGTTCAGTGGCTTCTAATCTTTTACTAAGTTCATCCACTTTCTGATTAATATCACCATAAACATTCCAGTTCCAGCTCCGGAGCACACTCCTTAATCTCTTCAACTTCAAGTAACAGTTTAACATAGGATCATCGTGACCTCTCTCGGCCCAAGATCCCTGGACAACCGATTGAAACTCAGTGTGGTTGACCCATGCAGGGTTAAAAGAGAAAAAACTATGTGAGTGGTCCCTTTTACTGAAAGACACAAGCAAAGGGCAATGATCCGATTGAACACGAGGCAGGTGAAGAACTCGCAACTCAGGGAAATTAACAGTGGCCAAGCCGTTGACCAGCACCCTATCCAACCTCATCTATATGAATCTTCTACCAGCTTGATTATTACACCAAGTGAACTTATTACCCACAGAGCCGACATCAGAAAGATCATTTCCCATAATAAAATCACTGAAATTTGTTGAGGATTTCGTACCAAATAAACGACCACCCTTTTTTTCATCCGCATGAGTTACGGCATTAAAGTCTCCCATCAGAATCCAGGGTTGGCAGATAGATGCATTTTCCATAGTAAGATCGGACCACAGTTGAACCCTGTTGACTGCTTTGTAAGATGCATAAACTACCGAACAAGTGATTGAGATATTGGAAAGGTTCTGAGTGACGATACAGGATATATGTTGTGGACTGATATGCTGAATGACAACTGAGATAGAGTCTTTCCAAAAAATCCAAATATGCTTGTTAGTGGGAGTGCCTTGCAGATAATTGGGGAGACCAAACTTCCGGGCAATAGAAATAATTTTGTTCCCCTGCGCTTTAGGTTCCAAAATTGCACAAAAAGAGACGTCATGTTTAACTAAAATTGACTTAAGGAAACAAATGGTACCTCGATTGGAGATGCCCCGGGCGTTCCAGCAGAGACCACTGATCATTGGGTACCCTTCTGAAGGCAGTGCTTGCTGCCTGGGATGATACAAGCATGCAAAGCTTCTGTAAGCTTAAACTCACCTCTTTTTGAAGAACCAGCTCTTTCCTGAATTTTTTGGTAATGAGGGAGGACACTCCGGTGCACCAGAACACCTAACTCCTCATTCAGAACTAGTTCATTAGAAACCTGCTTCCTGAGACGGAGCTCAGTATTAGAGAGATCATTAGGAACATGAGCACTGGAGATAGTTTCATTTCCACCAATCAAGGACTCATGGTGAGGGACATTCTGCCCATGGTTATCAGCGGTGTAACCCTCTAACTGAGAGAGAGTGTTACCCTCTTCAGTCTTCTTAGCAGGTTGGTCACTCTTATCAAAACTACCCGCAACAACAACAGTTCCAAGGCCTTCTCCACCTTCTAAAATTGGTTGATCGCCCTCTTTACTAAAACAACCATCTCCCGCATGAGAATCTGAAACCGGAGCGAACTCCTCATTTGGCGCTGCAACAAAAAATGGGTCCTTTCCTTTTTTTGACTTCCGAGATTCAACCGCAATCCACTTTGGGTCTGTATCCTCCCCACTCTTTGGAGAAATGCCAGGGATGCCAGGTGAAGCAGATTTCTGTCCGTCATTCACCACTGTACGCTTGGGATTGGTGCCCAGCTGTTTAGGAAGATTCGGAGAGGGCCTGTTCCTTCGGCAACTAGAGAGAGAGTGCCCATGGACATCTACCACAATAGGACATCCTAGTTTCCATCTCAATTGGTTGCCAGAAGCCACGATTGTCCAGCATGTTGATCCACACGGAATCAGGTATTGGCTGAGTCACATCCAGTTCTACACAGGCTCGAGCAAATTTCACAGCAGTACAAGCTTTGGTTCTATCATCCACACTAACAAAGTAGCCGAAGGTAGAAATAATGGCCTCAATGAAGGCACTATCATATATGGAAAGAGGCAAACCAGGAAGTCTCACCCATACGGTGGTAATGGTAGATTCTCTCTTAGGATTGTAAACTGCTTGCCATCAAAAGATTCTGAAGAAAGCATGACCAACTTTATTGAGCGGGGAAGACAGGGCAACTCTAACATCAGCTTCTGAATCCATAATGATGAGAATGTGACGGCTATCCCAAATCTCACTCATGGAAGCTCGTCTAGTAATAGCCCAGTTGGCTTGGAAGGCCTTCTGAATTTCAGAGAGGTTGGGACGGCAGACTGTAAATTTGGAAATTATGGAATGCTCAAATCGCTTCTCGCAGGCACCAATTTCAGCACCGGAGAAACCAATCGCGGGTCGGCCATCCTTAACTCCTACTTGTCTGGTCGGAAGAGATAGAGGAGGGAAGCGGGGCCGTAACCTAGGCTTTGCAGAGGCAGCCATCGCAGCAAAAAGGAAGGTCGAGCATCCGACCTAGGAATGTCAGATTCAGTGATGAGTGGGGGACCGCCACTGCCCGGGTGAGGAGGCCTGGCCACGGACTGAGTGGGAGAGGCCATACGGCCCGGGAATCGCCGCGGCCGAGAACGCCGGAGAGCAAACCCTAGAATCGCCAAAATCGCCGGACGATTCGGCTCCTTAAGCCTAGATCAAAGATCCTCTAGCGGGATCATTGAAATCCCTTGGTCGCTGGTTGTTTATCTCCCCTTGGTACTCAACCTCATCCTCGGGACACCGTTACTAAGCTGCTGAGTTCCTTGGCAACCTGCTGGTGTGGCCAATAGGTGCCTTCTCCGGGTTGCCTTGAGAACTTTCTACAAGTTTTTTGCGACCTCCATCCTCTGCTGGTGCTTGTGCTCGCAGAGAATCTATTTTCTCCATTGACGCAATGCTTTGGTCGGTGGCCTTCTGCATTGAAGTCATCTCATCTTCGCTGTTGATAGTCGCCTCCCCAGAGGCTAACTTACTGGCATTCAGCTTGCTGCGTGTTGCCATTATGTGCCTCGAATCGATGCTCTTATACCAATAGTAGGAACCCAAATTCCAAAGATGCGAAAAATCTTTGATAGTTGCCTAGATAAGACCAATGGCCGAGTTACAATTGCGAAATTTCCCCCAAATGATCCTCAAAGTGAAGGATTTGTCGGATACAAAGGTGACTTTCGGCTATACTAAGGCAACTATGCCCAATAACTAGAACTCTCGCCCAAAGGTGGCTCGGTTCTTCGGAAAACTCTCTCTAAATTGTTGGGTGATCATTTGGATGCTTGAAAATGAGCTGGTGGCTTTGAATTTATAGTGCGCTTTTGACTTTGTTTGCCCCGGAAGTTGCATGGTCACTGCCCTTGCTGACGCACTGAAGTGACCTGCTGAAATGACTCGACTCTACCTGGCAGACCAGGAAGATGTGCAAGCTTTGGCTTGGCAGACTTGTGGACTCTGGCTGGGGCAGTCCTCGGCCAATCTGCGGGCGTCTGACTCGACTGTGCGGAATTTCTCGGACTGGGCGGATGTGCGAAGGTCCGCTTGCTGGAACACATCAGTGTAGTAGGAACCCAAAAATCAAAGATGTAGAAAATCTTTGATAGATGCCTAGAAATGATCAATGGCCGAGTTACAATTGCGGAATTCCCCCCAAATGACCCTCAAAGTGAAGGATTTGACGGATACAAAGGTGAGTTTCTACTAAAATAGGGCAGACTATGCCCAATGACCACATTATGCACCCTGAACTGGCTAGTGGCTCGGAATCTTGTTGGCTAGATGATGGTTGATCTCCTGGATGCTTGGAAATGAGCTGGTGGCTTGGAATTTATAGTGCGCTTGTGACCTTTGGCTGCCATAGAAGTGGCATAATCATTGCCCTTGCTGATGAACTGAAGTGACCTGCATAAATGACTTGACTCTGGCCTGGAGACCCGAAAGATGTGCGGGCTTTGGCTTGGCAGACTTGCGGACTCTGGCCTCTAGCAGTTCTGGGCAGATGTGCGGGCGTCTGATTCGGCTGTGCGGGATTTCTCGGATTGGGCGGACTGCTAGAGGCCAGAGTCCGCAGGCCAGAATCCTCGAGTAGATCGAGCTCGATGGGCAGTGTGCGGGAATTCTCGGCTGGGCGTAGTCATCGTGCGGGAATCCTCGGCTGGACGGGGTCCTTGTGCGTGAATTCTCGAGTGTGGCCCGGTATGTTCTGATTTAGCCAGGGTTTTCCCTGGCCTGGCCCGGGCAAAGGCTGGGCATGCAGACTTTTGGAAATTTGTAGATTTTTGGCGAGGTCCTGGGCGTATGTGGGAAGGTCCATTTGCGGAAACACATCACGACCCGCCCCCCAAAGAATGACCTTGTTAAGGTATATGGCATCATTGATAACTCCTACAAGGCGCACAAGAATCTGCTACAGCAAGCGTGTGAAGACAGCAGCTAGTGCAGGGCATTCCATAGTGAACAAGCAGTTGCTACAACAGGAGTTGTAGCAGCAGTGTTGGTGGGAAGAAAAATTTGGCCAGATATGAAGAGCTAAGCAATGGGAAGATTCCAGAGCATCTGTTAGAATATTCTCAGTGGAGATTGCGACCTACAAGTCAGCTTGAAGATATGAATCATTTGAGAAGGTGGGTATCCTACAAAGTAAGAGATAAGTCTTGGATTGTTTGCTAATGGGTTTAGGAAATTCTAGCAGCAGGCCAGCTCTCTTCGAAGAAAGTTTTCAAAGGCTCAACAAGGAGCAGCAGAGCGACAAGGAGCTTCTAAAATATTCAGATGGAATATCCCATTGGAGATTCCTAGTTGTTTGTGGGAAGATTTGATTTTCAAATCTAATCTAATCTCCTACAAACTAGGAGATATTGTTGCTTGGAGGAATTTCCTAAAACTAATATTGATGGAACAGGTAGTTCCTATTCAAAAGGAGGCTGGGCAGAGCATCAAAGGCATCGAATCAGAGAGTGAATACAGAGAACATACGCAGAATACCGAGAGAGAAATTTAAGTGCGTGCGAAGATTCGATCACCACTAAGAGTAGAGCGTGAGCGCATAGCTGAGTGGTTGGAGCAAAGGCTGATCGAAAACTTGTAGAGTCTGATCAGAGAAGACCAATTCATAGAAAGACGTACTTGTTGGTTGATCAAGGCAGGCGGCGACAGAGTTGTCGAGTGGAGGAACTCGGACAATCTGCGGAGGCCCGACTCTTGCTAGTGATAGGTGGTCCCTGAGTAAGGGGAGCATCCCGGAGCAGGACAACTGAGGGTAGTGTTCGATCGGCTCCGCGAAAGGCTTTGGAGCGACGCGGACAGAACCTGCACCAGCTAGTTGCTACAGCGGGTGCTATAGCAAACCTACGGAGACTTCGTGTTAATTAGAATAGGCCGAGTCTGTTGGGATAGAAGGTTAGCTATTCTGAATTTATAAAAGTTTAGGTGTGTGAGACACAGATAAGAGGTTGTTCTGATTGTGTGTGAATGTTCCTAGTTGAGATAAAGTAGCATAGAGAGTCACTGAGTCGAGTCTATGTTGTACGAGAATCTCCTGAGAACTAGTGGATTGAGGACTGCAAGGTCCTCCCCAGACGTAGGCAGTGGGCCAAACTGGGTGAACAAATCATTGTTCAGTGTTTTGTCTTGCTGCAAAAGATCTGTCGGTACAAGAGTGTGCTATAGCGATTGCTTGTACACAATCTGCAACTCAGAGGCGCTGCGAATTTCATACCTTGTCCCCAAGGTCGAAGTCCCCCCTTGATAGTAGCGGTCTTGTCTCATTTGGAATTATCCTGGCTGGTCTCGATTTGTCCAAATCTGCCCTGCGCGGATTCTGGTTGCTCGAGAGTGGCCAGATCGGACTAAGGAATTCTTGGTTGTCTTCTGACTTTGTCTCGGATTGTTGTTCTTATGCTAACTTTGCTGAAATTGCGGAGCCTTTGCAAGAACGTAAATGGTTGGAAGTTGCACTTCCTCTTCCTTGTCGGGATGTTGATTATTGGATGTGGTGTTTTTGCCAGTTTTGCCAATTGATGGATCACCTTCCAGCCTGACTCTACGTCCATTCAGTAGGAATGTCATCACGAGTGATTTTCAGTTTACATACATGCCTCCAATGCTTTCGAGCCAAGGCATTCCAAGGATGATGTCTATGTCGCCTAGCGGAGGTTGTAGGAAGTCCGCTTTGATTTGTCAACTGGGCAGGTTGATCTAGACTCCCGGCAGCCTTCCCCAACTCTTTTGAGTGCCTCCGATTCCTAGGGAGACTGTAAAACTCCTCTTGTCGATGACTTGAAGTCTTTGGCTTTGGACTAGATCTGTTGAAATAAAATTGTGAGTAGCTCCGTTATCAATCAATACAATTACCTACTGTTTGCCCAAAGTCCCTCGGACTTTCATTACATTTGCTGGTGCTTGGCTCGTCAGGCTGTTTAAGGACACTTCAACATTCTCCAAGTGGTCTTCTTTGCGTTGTCCCTCCATGACTCTTAATGCGCGGTCAGCGCATCGGTATCCAGGTTTCCAATGTTCCTGGCAGCGGTAACACTTGTTGTTGTCCCTTCTTGGTTCTGGTTGCTTTGGAAGCTGCTGCGGCTTGTTGTATGCACGCCTTGGTTGGCCGAATTCTCTTGAGTAGGATGGCCTTTGGTTGCTTTCTGGTTGTTGACTCGGATTGCTGCTAGATCTGGAACTCAAAGATGCGCCTCAGTTGGGTTTGCTGCTTTCCCTTTCCTGGACGAAGTGAGCGAGGTGCATTGCATAATGCAAATCAATGGGCGGGGCCCTCAAACGGGAATCCTCGGCTAGGCGAGGTCCTCGTGCAGGAATCCTCAAGTGTGGCCCGGTATGTCCTTTGCTGGAATGCCTTCAATTGCGCCAGCAAGCTCCTCATCTATCAAAGATGAGGAAAATCTTTGATAGATGCCTAGAAATGACAAATAGCCGAGTTACAATTGCGGAATTCCCCCCAAATGATCCTCAAAGTGAACGATTTGACGGTTACAAAGGTGACTTTCGGCGAAAATAGGGCAGACTACGCCTAATGACCACAATATGGGCCCAAGACTGGCTGGTGGCTCGGACTCTTGTTGGCTAGATGATGGTTGATCTCCTGGATGCTTGAAAATGAGCTGGTGGGTTGGAATTTATAGTGCGCTTGTGACCTTTGGTTGCCCCGGAAGTTGCATGGTCACTGCCCTTACTGACGAACTGAAGTGACCTGCTGAAATGACTCGACTCTGGCCTGGTAGCCCAGGAAAATGTGCGGGCTTTGACTTGGCAGATTTGCGGACTCTGGCCTCTAGCAGTCCTAGGCAGATGTGCGGGCGTCTGATTCGGCTGACCTGGGAATGGGCGGACTGCATGCGGGAATCCTCGAGTAGGCTGACCTTGACCCTCGGGAACTCGTGGCTGACCTGGTCGAGCTCTATGGGAAGTGTACGGGAATTCTCGGTCGGGCAGGGTCCTCGTGCGGGAATGCTCGGCTGGGCGGGGTCCTTGCGCGGGAATTCTCGAGTGTGGCCCTGTATGTCCTAATTTGGCTTGGGTTTTCCCTGGCCTGCCCGGTCATAGGCTAGGCCATGCGGACTTCTGGAAATTTTCAAATTTTTGGCTAGGTCCTTGGCGGATGTGGGAAGGTTCGTTTGCGGAACACATCAGGGTGTTGATATGGACCTTGGGGCAGGACCACTTGGATTCTCTTGCGAAATCGTGGGATTTCGGTGGGACAAATGCTGGGATAGGTGGTTCTGCGCCTCGGACGTACTTTAGGAAAGTCCGCGGTGCAGCTAATGTTGCAAGCAGGCGCGCGATCTCGGCTGATAACGTCCGAATCTCGCGCAGGACTTGCTGAGTTTCGCAGAAGTTGGTGGAATGGATGGAAATGAGTCATGTTTTGAGGGAAAATGGACAGTGATGAAGATGGAATTCGAAGGAGATGGAGATGCCATGAATTTAATGAGAACACTACAAGGAGAGTACTCAAAAATCAGCGGATCTTATTGCTAAAATCGGCTGCAAAAGGAGTATTACAATGATTTGAGATGAACAACCCTTGTAACACATGTTGCTCAACTATGGAACTCCTACACTATGCTATTCGATCAAGAGGTATCTTTGGCTTGTTTGCTTGATTTCTTGATGATGTGCAAATGAGGAGCGTGTCTCCTTTTATAGGAGGGGGCCAGCCGAGGGGTCACTTTGGCCCTCATTACTCCGGCCATTACTCCTTTGCTTTCCCCCTATGATCCATGCTCCTGGCTTGCTTTGCTTCTCTCTCGGCCGGCTGGATGCAATGTCTCGTCATTAATGCTTTTGGAGACCGTGGGGGGGGGGGGGGGGGGCGTGTGGTGCATGGAATGTTTGCTCCATGGAAGTTATAGCCGTTGAGACTTCATTGAATGTGTGCCTTGACTCCTTTGGCTGCTGCTCGTAGTTTTTGGCTGCATGGAGGGCTGCTGTTGCTGCTGCATTTTGCCCAGCAGCTGCTGCGTTTAGCTCCTCCGGTAGCCCCCCTTGATACTCGGCGTTTTGATGGCTTGGTGGTCCTTCTTTTAGTGCTGCGTTTTGGTCATCATGGGGCATGGGCAGCTTATGTGGTCAGCGGGTTCCTTGGTGCTTAACTGCTTGCCGAGGTGTTCTTGAAGGTCATCTTGCGGATCCATATCATTTCTGCCCCCTTGGAAATCAACCTTGTCCTCAAGGTTCTTTTGGGCGATCTTTTTGGATCCTTCTCGCAGCTTGTCGTAAGCCTCTTTTGCTAGCTTGGCTTCCTTTCGTCTGTGTTGGAGTTCCCAATGAAGTTTTCCCCATGCCCGGTTTTGTTTTCGGGTGAGTTCTCCCTTTCCCCAGCCGGCTACCTTGTAGTCAGACAGGCTTATGTCATATGGCTCCTTGACGGCTTTCTTGACTCGGACCCTCTTGCGGGTACGTGTGGCTTTTGGTGATGTTTTAATTCTTCCCATGCGGGGAGGTGTGCCGGTTTCATCTTCCCATTGAGTAACCTTCTCCGACAGGTTAAAGTCAAGGAGTTGTTCGTTGAAGGTTTCTATGAGCTCCCAAGTAGCGTCCTCTTCAGGTATCTTCTTCCATTTGATGAGGGCTTCGCCGTGCCCATCTATCGATCGGGTTCCTCTTAAGGCCTCGGGTGTGAGTGAGGGCTGTTATCCCGGGAACCATTCGTCCTTCACTTGTTGTTGCAATACCGGTCCTTTAGATTTCTTGAAGGGTGAGGCGTGAAAGACCGGGTGGCTGTTGGAGGTCTCGGACATCTTCAAGCGGTAAGCTACTTGCCCTATGCGCTTCTCGATTTCGGGGCAAGCTTGTGAGGACCTTTTCCCTTAACCGTGGTTTGCCGCTCGGAGGTGAGCTTTACTAGGACGTAGTCCCCCACTAAGAATGTGACCTCCCGTCCCTTCTCGTCCACATGGCGCTTCATGTATTTGTTCGATGATCGGAGCTGCTCCTTTAACTTGTCCATTGCCTCTTCTCTATTCCCCAGCACCTCATCGACTTATTGGACCGTGCTTGTCCCCCCCTCTCGTATGGAATGAGCTTACGAGGCTCCCTCCCATAGAGCACTTGATACTGTGTGGTCTTGATAAATGTATGCCACGACGTATTGTACCAATATTCTGCCAAAGGCAGCAGTCTTGCCCATGCTTGTGGTGAGTTTGCGGCGAAGCATTGCAAGTATGTCCCTAGGCTTCGATTCACCACCTCGGTTTGGCCGTCAGTTTGGGGATGGTAGGTTGTGCTTCTACGCAGTTGGGACCTCATGAGCTTGAAGAGTTCTATCCAAAAATGGCTGAGGAATGTCGGGTCTCTATCGGATATGAGGACTTCTGAAACCCCATGCAAGCGCACCACTTCTTTGATTAATACTTCGGCTATGCTCCGGGCTGTGTGCGGGTGGCTTAATGGTACAAAATGTGCATACTTGCTTAGCCGATCTACCACGACGTAGATCGAGTTGTAACCCTCCGATCGCGGCAGCCCTTCGATGAAGTCCATTGTGGCTTCTTCCTATACCTTGGTTGGCACTCTCAATGGTTGCAAGAGTCTCCCGGGTCTTCTATGTTCTACCTTGTTCCTTTGGCAAGTCTCGCACTCCTCCACGGCTTTTCTCACATCGGCTTGCATGCCCACCCAATAAAACTCCTTCTTGAGGCGCTTGTAAATAGCTTGCACCCCCGAGTGTTCCCCCAAAATGAGGCGTGAAACTCCTTTAGGAGCGTGGGCATCATGGTTCAGGTATTAGGCAGCACGAATCAGCCTTCATACAAGAGCTTTCGTCCCTTGATCGTGAACTCTGGGTCTCCTTCCCTTGCTGCTCTTCTTTGGTCCTCTAGCTGGTCGCCTTGATTGTCTCTATCGAGGGCTTCCCAATCCAATATCCCTGGAATGGTGATCGCCTGCCATACTATCTCCTCGCTGGCTTCCTTGTCTTCCAATGAGTTGTCCGAGAGGGTGATGGGTTCCCCCCGGTTTACTTCTTCAAGTGTCAAGGTGTGGAGAGATGGCTCCTCTTCTCCTCCGTCTTCATATGGCTCGGGGTCACAACTAGGCATATCTTCCACCAATATCACATGCAACATTTTGAGGCCGCACCTACAGCCGGGTACGTACTTCTCGTCACACCGGTAGCAAAGTCCCTTGGCGCTTTTGGCGTCATACTCGACTGTTGTGACATAGCTGTAAGGTCTGCTCCTAGCCGGTGGCGGTGGTAGTGTCTCCTTGCTTTGTGGGCGTCACCTAAGGGCTTAGGCCTTGAGAAATTCCCTGCCTAGCGACTGTTTCTCTCGGCCAAGTCTCTGGACACCACAAGTTGGGCGAGGGTCATGGCCCGGGTGAGGGATGTGGGTTGGAGAACTCTCACGGCCGCGCGGGTGCTTGGCTTAAGTCCTCGCATAAAAATTCCAAACAATGCCTCTTCCATAAAACCATGAAGTTCACTTGATAGAGCCTCAAACTGGTCACGATAGTTGCCTACCATTCCCCCTTGAGTAAGAGCAAAGAATTGCTCGTGAACTTGGTCGGCACTATGACTTTGGAATCGCTTGAGGAAAGCTGTCCGAAATTCAGGCCATGTGCAGAACGTTTGACGGTCATTGCGCCACCGGAACCAAGAGAGGGCTCGGCCTTCAAGGCATATAGCTGCAGCCTTGAGCTTCTCTTGATCACGGTATTGGTTTACCTCGAAGTACCTTTCGGTACGGTAAACCCATGCACTCGCATCAACTCCCTCGAAGACGGGCATTTCAAGCTTTCGGACTAAAGTCCTTGGCTCGATCCGTGATCCTTCATTGAAGTCGGCGTGATAGCCTCCTCCCCTTTCATAAGGATCTTGCAGAAATTCGTAGTCATTGGTGCGACTAGGATTCCCGCGCTCGTAGTGACCATAAGGCAAGCGTTCCTCGCGAGATCCGAGAGGATCTTCACGCAGCTAGCCATGGGTAAGACCGTAGCGTATGGATCTCTCGTTGTGTGTGAAATTGACCATAGGTTGAGTCACTACGCCCATTGAAGGGTCGGTTTCGTGTGTAGCCATTTTCATAAGCGGAGAATGGATCAAAACCATTCACCGCATTATTACTTGGCGGGTTACTGTTTTGAGGTACATGGTCTTGGGGATCCGAGCGAATCGGGTTCCCCTCGACTTGCCCTTTCCCTTTGATAATTGAAGAAGCAAGGTTAGGATCATTTACCTCGGCTTTTTGAGTCATGGATGACTCGGGTGCGGATATGGCCTTCGCTAGGTTGGCCACGGTGATAGCGATGGCGCCTAACTTCTCTTCCAAGGTGGTGAACCTTTGGTAGGTCTCCATTCGGAAGGCCGAGTTCTCCTCTCGGACAGCTTTGACTTCCTCCACCAAGGTGTCGTGCCTTTCCTCCATGGCGGACATCCTTTGCTCCGTCTCCGTAGGACTTCTTTTGGCCATCCCTTGGATCGACTGCTCTGAGGCCAAATGGTATGGATCTTGGGACATCTACTTGGATTCGCTTGAGGAAGCGTGGGATTTGGGTGGGACAAAATCTGGGATATGTGGTTCCGCGCCTCGGACGTACTTTAGGAAGTCCGCGGTGCGGCTAATGTTGCAAGGAGCCGCGGGATCTCGGCTGATAAAGTCCGGATCTCGCGCGGGACTTGCTGAGTTTTGCGGAAGTTGGTGGAATGGATGGAAATGAGTGATGTTTTGAGGAGAAATGGATAGAGATGAAGATGGACTTCGAAAGAGATGGAGATGCCATGAATTATATGAGAACACTACAAGGAGAGTACTCAAAAATCAGCGGATCTTATTGCTAAAATTGGCTGCAAAAGGAGTATTACATTGATATGAGATGAACAACCCTTGTAATACAAGTTGCTCAAATATGGAACTCCTACACTATGCTATTCGGTCAAGAGGTATCTTTGGCTTGTTTGCTTGATTTCTTGATGATGTGCAAATGAGGAATGTGTCTCCTTTTATAGGAGGGGGCCAGCCGAGGGGTCACCTTGGCCCTCATTACTCCGGCCATTACTCCTTTGCTTTCCCCCTGTGATCCATGCTCCTGGCTTGCCTTGCTTCTCTCTCGGCCGGCTGGATGCAATGTCTCATCATTATTTCTTTGGGAGACCGTGTGGAGGGCATGTGGTGCATGGAATTTTTGCTCCATGAAAGTTATAGCCGTTGGGACTTCATTGAATGTGTGCCTTGACTCCTTTGGCTGCTCCTCGTCATTTTGGGCTGCATGGAGGGTTGTTGTTGATGCTGCGTTTTGGCCAGCAACTGCTGCGTTTAGCTCCTCCGGTAGCCCCCTTGATGCTCGCAGTTTTGGCGGCTTGGTGGTCCTTCTTTAAGTGATGCGTTTTGTTGGCAACGGGTTCCTTGGTGCTTAGCTCCTTGGGAGAGGTGTTCTTGAAGGTCATCTTGCGGATCCATATCAGGTGTGGTCTCGAAGGCTCGAAGACAAAATTGAGGGAAATCTTGCATGAGCAAAAATCCTCCCCGTCTCATGCAAGCGTCGCTCGGGAACTCTTGGATTTGGGTCCAAACACAAGTTTTTCGTTAGTGCACTCCTATGACGAATGTTGATATATATGCAGCCGGACAATTGACGGACCATGCGTGTTGGCCTATTCTATGAGGTATCCTGTTTGCGTGCTTCCCTCCTGCGGTGCGCTGGCATGGGTGATCGCGCGTCGTTGTGCGCGTCAAATATAATTCCTTCCTCTCCCACTAGTACAGCGGTTAAGTAAGGGTCGATCTCCACAGGGAGCAAGTAGTAAGTCTTTAGCTAGTAACCTACACTTACGAAGACGGGGGGTTGCGTGAGTGATTGGGGGTTTTGCGCGATGCGCGAGTAACAGCGAATATCGTAACGCGGGGAATTGCACTAGACGTGCGCAGGCAGTAGAGATGAGATACTATATTTATGAGAAGTATTGGGCAGACAATCCTCTATGAATGCATTCCTTATCATCGACTCTAAATGTCTATAGTTTGTGTCCTACTTGGGTTAGTGTCCGGTAAAGGCTTCCTAACACACGCGCATGTTCCGTTCAAAGTTCATGTGCTATTAATCCTAGAACTAGACTAAACAGCTGCGAATCCTGTCACAGTAGCAACTGCCTACCCTAACTCGTTACTCCTAATTGTCACGGTAAGTTTGCGGTTCAAGGCTTCCCCTACGCATGCAACTAGTTTAACAGGTGACAAGCAGGCAACACAAATAGGATTGCGGTTCAAGGCTTCCCCTACTTATGCAACTAACTGTCTCAGTACGCACAGAATTAATACAAGTAAATAAACTATGCATTAAGCTCAAGTCTCAAAGGTAATACATCATAGGTTCATGCCCGACCAACACTAAGTGTTTAGCTAGACATGCTAGTGGTAAACATCATAAAATAGTAAGTAATAACTAATGAATCAGAGAAAACGGTAGCAAACAGTGCGTGCAGTATCTTCTCTTGGCTGGCGCAGTCGGCTGGCGCAAATCTTCTCAACAGGTCCGTGTGTTTTCCAGTTCTGCCGCGCAGTGCCTCCTCTGAGGCCGTGGTGCTGCCTCTCCGTGTTGTTGTGAAACCCTAGACTTTCTTTGTTTAAATAATGCCCAGGAAGTTCATCTTTTGGCAACTTCCAAATCTGGTCACTGGGACTTTGCGCTGGCGCACGGCATCGGCTAGCGCATATGGTTAGCGCACCTCTGCTGTCTTTCGCCATTTCTTCTTCTGTTTGCGTCGCTAGCTCCTCAGGCTGATCTTTCACTCCTAGAACGCTGCCTGTTAGCGCGTATCCGACTTAAGGACTCGTTCTGACCTGATATACAAAAACATTGGAAACGAGTAATCTTGCTCATAAAATATTGCAAACAAGCATAGGGTTATGACCTAAATAATGTGTATAACTAGGCTCTATCAATGGGTTTGAGCGGAGAGGCCGCTCGAGAATCCATGCAAGGCCAGGCTTCTAAATTCGTCGCATTTTGAGGGCCAGTCTCCCAAGGTGATTCTTGGAAAATTAGGCGGAACGGGAGAGGCATGACTTTCGGTTGGGTTATATGGGCATGCTTCGGTGCATCCATTCGTTGTGTCTCTCGTGGGGTTCTAAAATGCCTGGATGATAGGCGGGGCAGGTGTGTAGGCTCGCTTAATGTGTTGGTGTACTAGGTGCCTGACGCAAACCTGTGGTTGCTTTGGTACATAGACAGCTCGGGCTTGAACCCAAGGTTTTCATGGCAGTGAGAAATCCAGCAATTTCTATATGAGTGCATAAAAGTGAATCTGGGCATCAGGTCGCTCGAGGAAGGCATGACTTTTGGTCAGGTTCAATAGGCGTGCTTCGGCGCATCTTCAGTCGTGTCTTTTTAGGGTGTCCGAAATGGTCGGAGGAATGGATATGCATGACCATGGCGTGCGGGAGGAATTACTGGTGTCTTCCGAAGGCCATGTTCGGGTTGAAGGCATGACCGAAAGGTGTTCATGTGAGTGAGGAATTCCGCAATTTCCATAGGACGAGTGTATAGAAGTGAATCTGGGCATCAGGTCGCACGAGGAAGGCTTGACTTTTGGTCGGGTTCAATGGGCGTGATTCGGTGCGTCTTCAGTCGTGTCTTTTTAGGGGCGTCCGAAATGGTCGAGGATTGGATATGCATGACCACGGCGTGTGGGAAGAATTACTAGTGTGTCTTCCGAAGGCCATATTCGGGCTGACGACATGACTCAAAGGTTTTCATGGCAGTGAGGAATCTCGCAATTTCCGTAGGACGAGTGCATTGAAGTGAATCTGGGCATCAGGTCGGTCGAGGAAGGCATGACTTTTTGTTGGGTTCAATGGGCATGTTTTGGTGAGTCTTCAGTCGTGTATTTTTAGGGCTTTTGAAATGGTCGGAGGATTTGATATGCATGACCTCGGAGTGTTTCTTCCGAAGGCCATGTTCGGGCTCAAGGAATGACCCAAAGGTTTTCATGCCAGTGAGGAATCCCGCATCTTCAGTAAGACGAGAGCATAAAAGTGAATCTGGGCATCAGGTTGCTCGAGGAAGGCATGACTTTTGGTCGGGTTCAATGGGCGTGCTTCGGTGCATCTTCAGTGGTGTCTTTTTAGGGCGTCCGAAATGGTCGGAGGATTGGTTATGCATGAGCACGGCGTGTGGGAAGAATTACTGGCGTGTCTTCCGAAAGCCATTCTCGTGTTCGGGGCCATGCAGGTGCTTGTCCAACGCAAATTCGAAAGTGGGGAATACCGATTACTGATGAAGGTCGTGAATTCTTGAAGCTAAATTCTGACAAAGTAGGCTGTGTGATTGAGTCTTGCGAATGACGTTGGCATGGGTAGTGAGTCACTTTGTGCAAAGATACTTGTGTCGAAAGACAGTCGTGGGATCTTGAGCAACGTAAAAATGCTTGGATGTTGGGCGAGGCATGATCGGTTGAACTCTTAATTTGTGCTTTCTACGCTGTGTGAAAATAACGGAAACAAGAAGTGAAAATACGGACAAACATAAGGTTATTTGTCCGCTCATCAGTGAGTCACTTTGTGCAAAGACTACTTGTGTCGAAAGATAGTCGTGGGCTCTTGAGCAACGTAGAAATGCTTGGATGTTGGGCGAGGCATGATCGTATAAATACGCTCCATCAAACTACCCCACACTTAGCTTTGTTAGTCCTCGAACAAGAATAAAATCAAGACTCGAAACTCAAATCACTTCTCTCATGCAATGACTAAACATTGAATTTACTCGAGATGTCTTCTCTAATAAGTTCATCAACATATACTCACATTCATTCTTCAATAATGATCAGCAAGAAACCGTAATGATACATGTTACCGTGAGGCCGAGATGGAATGACAATGGATGACTGGGAGCTAGTCCTCTTTAGCCTCCTGACTCCACTGTTCAGCTCGAGGTGATAGTCACACGCATACGCTGAGTTTGCTTTCTCTAGCACGTGAGAAATCCAAGTCATAAGAAACTCAACTTTTTCTTCTTCTCTTTTGATAGGACAGCTTTGAAACTTACTTGTTTTATCTGTCCGAAGACTTCACTCAACTCGATTTCTTTTTCTGATTTTTTCTTTCACATTTGTTTGAATTTTTCTTTTTTGAGCTTGGCTCTCCAATGTGAATTGCTTGTCCTTTTCATTTTTGCTCTTTGAACCGTTCCAATTATTGCCTTCGAATAACAACATATGGAGCGCGTCCCGCTCTTTCTCATCATCATCCTTTCAGCGCAAGGCAGAATAGGGGTTACCCACCCATTCCCGGTTACTAGGACTAGAGATAGGACGGTTTGTTTTCCCGTCCCACCTTTGCATAAACGCTGCAAAGGTGGAGAGAAAGTCTAACCCCTCATACGTCGGAATGCCAACCTCCATAAACTCAACGCGCTATGCGACTAATTCCTGAACCTTTGAATGTGTGTCAAGTCCCTCTAGGATATTTTCTATCAACTCCACATCCTGTAATATCTCAACTCAAAGGAACATATAACATCAAGTCACTATATCACAACATTGTAGAAATCATGCAAAGCATACCCGTCAAAACCTCATAGCATCAAACATCGTCTCATAAAATCAGCAACTTCATCATAACATATAATGGCATAAACCAGAAGCATATAATCGCACGAAACCAACACCACCTAAAAATTAATTAAAAAAAACGTGCTCTAACTACTACTAATGCATGCTAATAAAGGTAAATGTGCTGACACAACAAACTAACTCCCTCACCCCACACTTTTGAAACAAACCGTGTCCTCACGGTACAATTAGATCGTCGGGAAGGGTAGTCATGCAAGATTTAAAACAAATAACAAAAGAAACAAATAGAAATCCTAACTATGCTCGGGCTGCCTCCCGAGGAGCGCACTTGTTTAACGTCATTGGCTCGACAGTACCTCTCATCATCCATTATTTACTGGCTCGACCAGCTTGTACTCCTTATCCGGTGGGATATCCTCTCCAAAAGGAACATCTTCTTGCAGCACTTGAGACATTGGCAATGCTGTCTTTGAAAAGCCTTTAACAAACCTGCGATAAAATCTAACAAATTTTTGATAAAATCTAGTATCTTCAAGGAAAGACACGATACCTCGCTGGTCAATAGGAAAAGGCAATCCATGAATTAAATTAGTTTTTCCTTTGTGAGGTTGGATGCCTTCCTCATGCTGTCTATCTAACTCAAACGTCGCATCCTCAATGATATCCAACGCATGTATTCCTGCAATGTTAGGTGGGTGTTGCATAGGTTTATACATGTTAAATTTAATTACTTCCCCGTCTACCTCCATGGAGAGATCACCCATAAATGTATCAATCTTTATCACGTAAGGGTCTCCCAAGTAAGACGGGTGAAATGTCTATCATTCCATCACCCTCCATCTTTATCACGTAAAAATCTGCATGGAACACAAGCTTCCCTACACGCACTAATACATCAATAAAAATATAATCTGGCTTAGTACATGATTTATCTGCTAGTTGAACAATCAAGTCAGTGGGTTTCAGAGGACCAATACGCAATGTTTGATATAAAGAGTAAGGCAACACATTAACCGATGCACCCAAATCCAACATACAATTATCAATTTTGATTTCACCAATGATGCATGAAATTGTAAATGTACCTGGATCCCCAGATTTTGGTGCTACATTGCATTGATTTACCTGCTCATGTTACAGTTCTCCTCGTCGACCAGTACAAAATTCCTTAAGGGCCTTAGCATATTTCGGGATCCGCTTTATTGCGTCAAGGAGTGGGATTGTGATCCCAACCCTGCTGAATAGCTCCAATAAAATTTGAGACGCTGCTGGATCCTCCTTAGGTCTCAATACCTACATAGGAAAAGGCAAAGGGGGGTCAGAATTAATTTCCTCAAACGATTCCGCGGAAGGCTCAGAATTATCCCCCTTGTTTTCAGCTTCAACGGTGCTCGCTGGACTAATGTGCAGATTCTTGCTCGTCTGCTCCCCTTCAAGCTTCATGGGACTTATCAGAGTCAATGCACTAACATTTCCTTTTGGGTTTGGAATTGTCTGCAAAGGTAGCTTTCCTGGATCAGTCTTCATCTCATAAACTGTGGAGGCTAGCTGCGACATTTGCTTCGTAAGCTCGGCTATGGCTCCATCAGTTTTGGCCTGGTTCCTTTGAATGGTACTCTCCAAGTCTTTGAGTGACTCTTCCCATGACTTACCAGTGCTCGGGTCAGCTTGATTGTAATTCCTCCTTGGGTACTAATTATTTTGATTGTTGTAACTCTCTTGTTGTTGAAACGAAGGGCGGTAAGGCTGTTCTTGTTGCTGCTGCGGCTGTGGCTGCCCTCGATTCTGCTGCTAGTATTTTTGCATTTGATGGTTCTGTTGCTGCATTTGATTCTGGCTGTGCTGATTCTGCTGGTTCTGCCCTTAATTACTTTTAAATCCTCCATCCATGGCATTCACGGCAACTATCTCATCATCGTGAAGGGTAGAACACTCATATGTTTTGTGGCTTGCAGCACCACAAAATTCACAAGGCTTGACTCCACTCCCCTGCCCAACCATCATCCTCCGCATCATTTCTTTCAGCTTCTTGATATCGTTTGCCATCTGATTGGTGTTGGAATCCATCTGTGAAACATTCCTTGCTCTGCTAGTGTGATCCCTTCGACTAGTCTCATCCCTGTAACGAGCACTCTCAGCGTTCTCACTGATCAACTCTCGCACTTGACCTGGAGTCAAGTTCAATATTGTACCACCTGCTGCGGCATCCAATAACATACGCTCGAGAGGTCTCAATCCATCCAATAAATACTCCACCAGCATCCTTTTGGGAACACCCAAGTTACAACAACTTTGTTCCAATGCGTTGAATCTCTCCATATAATCGTACATGGACTCGCTGGGTCCTTGTCTCATAGTGGATAGCTCTCTCCTCACTTGAGTTTCTTTTGTAGAAGTTTAATATTTGTCCATGAATTTCCTTTGCATTTGATCCCATGTGCGAATGCTACCTGAAGGCAAAGACAGAAACCAAGATTTTGCAAGGTCAGTTAAACTCAAAGGAAATACTTTTAATTTGAATCTTTCCTCCGAAACCGCTTATGGTCTCAATGTTTGGTAGATTCCGATGAACTCTTGTAAGTGCCTCGTCGCAACTTCTCCCGGTAATCCTCCAAACTTAGGCAAATGGTGCACCACCGCGGTTTTGATCTCAAAGTTATCTTCGTCCTGGTCAGTGTTGATACACCACGGCTGATTCTGGAATGTAGGGGCTGAAAGCTCCCTCATGGTTGGCTCGTGACGGGCTGGCTGCCTATATAACTGTTGAAGTGGTGGCTTCTCATGTTATTGACACACATATGGTTGAGGTGGGGCATAATCATCATACTCATCCATTCTTCCACCTCTACCATTGTGTCCGCCATATAACTCCATCCTTTGACGAGCTGCTCTTTGCCTCTGATTAAATACTCGCTCTGGCTCATCATAGAATGGTGGTATTACTTGTGGGGGCACTTCCTCATTGATTTGGTCATGTTCTTGGTTCTGGCGACCATCGCCATTGACGCTGCCTACATTCGACATACCTAAAAACAAAGCAAAACAAGAAAATTAAGCCAATAACTATATACTGAGTGTTGTGTCCACCATTGTGTCCGCCAAATTAAGCCAAAATTTGATGACACGTCGTTGTGTGCACCCAATTTATATTTTTAATCTCCTGTTAACACTTAGCAAGCGGTAAGCATGGTCGAATCCAAAGAAAGCAATCAGTGATAGAGTTCTACTAGTAATTGTCACTAAAAGGGAGTTGCGGGAAAAATGTTGTTGTTTATCAAATTCAGAGAAAAGTCAGTTCACGGATATGCATTGCAACTGGTAATCATCGAGTGTAACATGCATCAACTAGTAAAAGACCGTTCTAGTCTAACAATCCTGCTAGGGTAATGTTGACTCTAGTGTTCTACCTACTCTCAACTGCTAAGTTCTCGAATAGGGTTACCAATTATTCGATTAACAACACCGATGAGCTTACACCGCTAGGCTTAGCTAATAGGGAAGGCAATCTAATATCACGCAATAGATATCAACTCAGTTTCACCACAAGCTAAGCTAACTTGATAATCAGAGCATGCAATTCAAACGAAGAACATGAATTCACTAAATTGAATTAGGAAACATAAGTATCTCAAACCGTTGTCGCAATACAAAATCTCCAAACTGAAATTAAGGTTTAGCTACTACAATCCATCTAAAGCAATAATGAAACTAAACTGAATTCAGAAAAAACACTAATTGTTAACAGTATCCGGCGTGAACAGTAAATCTATTTTTTTCCTTTCTGATTCCCGTCGAACTCTCAGTTGCTCCAGCAAAATCACTTTGTCCAGAAAACTCTCCAAACTTGTGGCCTAGGGTTTCTTTCTTCTTTCTTTCTCTTTATTTTCTTCTTTTGGGCCGGCCTTCTCTTGCACAAATCACTTGATTCGTGAAAGTTTTGACAAGTGATTCGGGCAGCTTGTCGGAATCAAACTATCAGTGCTCATCCCCTGCTGCACGAATCACTTGATTCGAGCAAGCTTCCAAAGTGATTCGGGCGAATCAAATACTCAGTTTGTATTGGAGCTGGGCGAATCACTTGATTCGGGCAAACTTCAAAAATGATTCGGGCGAATCACTTCTGCAGTGTTGGAAACTCGCTCTTTTGACCTTTTAAACCTTCGAATCTCGTTTTGATGTATTCTACTAAGTTGTAGCCCCCAGAGTAAGCTTTCCAACAAGCTATGGCATACCTCAATCGGATAAGAATCCTGCGCTCGGTAAGCCTTCGACTACAAACAGGTCATTCTGCCCAGATTTGCTCTATATCCAAATGCGCAATAAAGTTCCAAGTGATCTTAATATACCTGCGATGCAAAACACTACCAAGAAGTAATCTTTCACACACAAATGTAGTTAAATAATGGGAATAAACAACTCGATGGATCTTATAAATACGCTCCATCAAGGATCCTTAGTTTTTGATTTAAAATCGCAATTTCCTCGGAGTTTAACTTGGCAAAGTAGAAGGTTGGTCTCGAAATGCCTGGTATTCAAAGAGGATCCCGCGTTTGAAACTCAGAATTTTGGGATTTCTCGTACGAGCCAATGAGGCAGGGGACACCCGCGCACGGCGGATTCATCTGTGGTGTCATTAGATTTGTTGGAGGTCTCTCTTCTTGTCCCTAGAGGGCGAAGTGTTTTCCAAAATCAAAGTGATGGCATTGTGGATGTTGATGTGTTAGTGTGTGAGTGGCCATTTGATAGTTTGTATAGGCTGGCTCTCTGCTTGTGCGGCGAACCGTTGATGCTTACATCTTTTCAGTCCCGATCGAGCCTTTGCTCTATGAAAGTCGGATTCCCATGTTGGCGACCCAATCTAAGGTATTCTCGATGTCCCGATGCCTTATCTTTCATCGAACGCCCCCCAGGGTGCTAGGTGAACATCTAAGCGGTCCCTTTTAGTCCATGCCCACCCTCTTCAGGGAGCTTGGCAAATTGGTTGCCTTTGCTTGTTGCCTCGGATGCAGAGCATGAAGCGGGTATGTTGGGTTCTACCCTCATCGCCTATTCAGAGCTCTTAGTTGCTCGGAACGGAAGACCGCCAGGCTTGGTTTTGGGCTTGGACTCTACAAATGAATGCTACCTGGTTGATCCTGCCAGTAGTCATATGCTTGTCTCAAAGATTAAGCCATGCATGTGTAAGTATGAACTAATTCAGACTGTGAAACTGCGAATGGCTCATTAAATCACTTGTAGTTTGTTTAATGGATACCTACTACTCGGATAACCGTAGTAATTCTAGAGCTAATTCGTGCAACAAATCCCGACTTCTGGAAGGGATGTATTTATTAGATAAAAGGCCAACGCGGGATTTGCCCGTCGCTTTGGGGATTCATGATAACTCGACGGATCACACTATCACGGCCCGTTTGTTTTGGACTTAGAAAAAGGGGGTTATTCCGGGCCATGACAAAGGAATTAGACTAAGTGACCTAACCCATCACCTAGCCCAAAGGCTAGCCCAAAGAACAGGAGGATCCAACCCAAGTTGTGGAAGAGTGTGGAACCTCACAGAAGATCTTGGAAGGTTGGAGAAGAATCCTTCACATGTAAATATCTAGATATTTTGGTAGGAACTTTCTAGACTCGTATTTATAGCCGTAGGATTGAAATGATCTTGGCCGTCCATTTAAGAGGCCTAAGTGATAATAGGGAAGGAGTCATTTGCTCCAAACCACTCAGAAATACAAATCATTCTCTCATAAGCTCTCTTGCTCTCTAGGTTTCAAGTTCTCTTGTTGTCTTAGCACATCAAGCAACTTTCGGGGAAGGCTTTCTTAGCTGGTCGGGTGAAAGTTCTAGCTAAGTGGTCCCTTTCACGCGGGATATTCCAAGGGTCCAGGATGTGCCGAAACCCAAGGAATTCAAGGGATCACGCAACGCGGAGGAAATTGACAACTTCCTTTGGCACATGGAGCGCTACTTCGAAGCCATCCAATTGGATGATGCTTCTAAGTTAAGCACCGCGTCCCTCTATTTAGTTGATCTTGCGGCTACCTGGTGGCGTAGGAAGTATCATGAGATGAAAAATGGGCTTTGCACGATCAACACTTGGGGAGTATTCGTAGCAGAACTCAAAAAACAATTCTATCCCGCGAATGCTAACCAAGAAGAGCGCAAGAAACTCAAGGAGTTGAAGCATGGGTCATTGCTTCAAGACTATGTGAGGGAGTTCTCGGCCCTCATGCTTCAACTCCCTGACGTCAATGAAGCAGAACTATTCTTCAACTTCATGGACGGGTTGAAACCATGGGCAAGGATGAAGTTGGAGAGGAGGGATGTGAGGGACACCGCAACGGCCATGACCATTGTGGATACCTTGACGGAGTACACAAGGGGAGAGACATCTTTGAAGCCGAAAGCCAAGAAGGAGAATTCCGTCAAAGATGGGGGAGCGTACGAGCCAAAGGGTGAGAAGCCGAAGTTCGGAGGTGGCAAACCAGCCCAGAAAGGAGAGTGCCAAGGTAAAACATTTGAGAGGAAGCCGCGGAGTGATTGCTTCTTACGTGGAGGGCCACATTGGGCTAAAGAATGTCTGAAGTGGAACGCGCTCAAAGCGTTACTCAAGTAGAAAGAGGAAGAAGCGACGATGGGGTGCATCAAGCTTCTTGGAGCGTTGAAGGCCAAGCCACCACTCAAAAGGTTGGGGATCGTACACTTATGTACGTAGACGGGAAAGTCAATGGGAAGACTTTGCCCATCATGGTGGATACGGGCGCAACTCACAACTTCATCCAACCTAGCAAAGCGAGATGATTGGGACTAAAGACGGAAAAGAGCAAAGGTTGGTTGAAGATTGTGAACATCGAGGCAAAACCCTTAAACGAGGTAGCCAAACGCGTGGATTTACAGCTCGGAGAGTGGCGAGGTAATGTCAACTTCTCGATCACTCCTATGGATGATTTTAAGTGTGTTTTGGGGAGGGAGTTCTTGCACCAATTCGATGTGCTAGCTTGGTCAAAGAAAAACACCATGCTAATCATGAAGGGAGGTCCGAACATGGTGTCTACCACAACTAAGGCGAACTTAGACTCCATGTGTCGCTCGGCGATGCAAGTCTAGCATGGTCTTAAGGAGGGACAAGCAACATGGCTAGCATCAATCAAGGTGGACGAAGAACCCAAACAAGAAGAAGGGGAGATACCATCCAAGATCGAGAAGGTGTTGGAGGAATTCAAAGATGTCATGCCACCCAAGTTACCCAAAAGGCTACACCAAGTAGGGAAGTTGACCATCGCATAGAGTTGGAGCTGGGGGCTCAACCACCAGTGAAGGCGCCCTACCGAATGTCTCCGTCGGAGTTGGAAGAGTTGCGGAGGCAACTCAAAGAGTTGTTGGATGCGGGGTACATCCAACCCTTGAAAGCCCCATATGGCGCACCGGTTGTTCCAGAAAAAGCACAATGAGTCCCTACGACTTTGCATTGAGTACCGGGCGCTAAACAAGGTAACCATTAAGAACAAGTATCCCATTCCTCTTATCGCTGACTTGTTCGACCAGCTAGGCCATGCCAAGTACTTCACCAAGTTGGATCTTCGGTCGGGTTACTATCAAGTGAGGATAGCCGAAGGAGATGAGCCAAAGACCACTTGTGTGACCCGCTATGGAACCTACGAGTTGCTAGTCATTCCCTTTGGGTTGACTAACTCCCCCGCAACATTTTGCACCTTATTGAACAAGATCTTCCATCCATACTTGGACCGGTTCGTGGTGGTGTACTTAGATGACATCATCATCTACAGTAGCACGCTGGAGGAGCACGTCGAACACTTAAGCACTGTCTTCCAAGTACTTTGGGAGAACGAGCTGTACGTCAAAAGGGAGAAATGTTCATTTGCGAGACAAGACGTACAATTCTTGGGGCATGTCATCAAGGAAGGGAAGCTTATGATGGAGAAGCCCAAGGTGAAGCCATCGAGGATTGGGAATCGCCAAAGAAGGATACTGAATTGCGATCTTTCCTTGGATTGGTGAACTACTATCGAAGGTTCATCCAAGGATATTCAGCTATCGCCGCGCCCTTGACAGATCTGTTGAAGAAGGGAAAGGTTTGGGAGTGGACGGCGAAGTGCGAGGAGGCATTCAAAGGGTTGAAGGATGCCATCATAGAGTTGGAGCCGTGGGCTCAACCACCAGTGAAAGCGCCCTACCGAATATCTCCGCCGGAGTTGGAAGAGTTGCGGAGACAACTTAAGGAGTTGTTGGATGCGGATACATCCAACCCTCAAAAGCCCCGTATGGCGCACCGGTGTTGTCTAAAAGAAGCACGACGGGTCATTTCGACTTTGCATTGACTATCGGGCGCTAAACAAGGTAACCATCAAGAATAAGAAGCAGAGACATGTGGAGTTGCGCGTGGGAGACCAAGTATTCATCAAACTCAACCTCGATCAACGGAGAAGACGAGGTATACTCCAGAAAGGTCTCATGAGGCGGTATGAAGGACCTTACCCCATAACACAAAAGGTTGCGTATCGAGTGGATCTACTGCCAACTTTGAAGAAGATTCACCCTGTCTTCCACGTCAGCTGTTTAAAACCTTTTTTATGGAGACGAGGAAGACACATCAAGGGGCGTATCTTTGAGAGCAACACCATCCATCCTCACCTCGCTCGACAAGGAGGTGGACCGCATCGAGGCAAAACGAGTCGTCCGGCGAAAGAGTCATCCTCCAAGTACTCAATACTTGGTAGTTTGGAAAGAACTGCAGAATAGCGTGGCGAGTTGGGAACCCGTCGAGTCCTTGTGGCAGTTCAAGGACAAAGTTCAAGAATTTGAAGAGGAATCGACGAGGACTGATAGAGCCTAGTTATATGCGCTATTTAGATCTGAACACTGTGCTTGTTTGCATTATTTTGTGTACAAGATTACTGGTTTTCGGTATTTTTGTATTTCAGGATAAAACAGGAGCATAAGTCAGATGTGCGCTAACGGACGTTTTTAGAGCGCAATGCACGACCTGCGGAGCTAGCAGCGCAAAAGGAGATAGCTGATTCGGACTACAGTGCGCAAACCGACTGCGCGAAGCAAGTAGCGCAATCTGCGTGCGCAGAATGGCAGAGTTTCTAAATATTGATCTCCTAGATTTGGGAAGTTGCTAAAAGTCTCTCGGGCCAAATCTAAGCACTCCATGGGCTTCAAGACCACTATATAAGAGGAGGGAAGCTAGGGTTTGGAGAGGAGAGAGAGCAGATAGAGAGAAGGACACACAGCAGCAAAACACACGAGCTACTTCAGCCAGAATCTGCGCGAACCACCTGCGCCAGCCGAGAACAGCAACGCGCAATTGTGCCAACCTGCTACGTATTCTCTTGTTGCCTTAGTTTTATTTATTATTGCTATGATGTTTGTTTCTAGCATGTCTAGCTAAACACTTTGTATCGGTTGAGCATGATTCTATGAAGTATTTCCTTTGAGACTTGTGCTTAATGCTTAGTACATCTACTTATATTAATTCTATGCATATGCACTACAAGAAAAACTGCTAAAATCCACAAAGCAAAACCAACGGATTGTATTTTGTCGGCTATATATGTAAAGGCCACAAAAAATGGTAGGAATTAATTCTGTCGATTATATTACTTGTAAAAGCAATAGATATTTGTCAATAAAAATACCGTTGGTATTTGTTCATATATACCACAGACTTTCGTAGGAAATAAAGGTCGTAAATAATTAATTTTCTAAACTAGATAATGAGTAGTTTTTACTTTGCTATTTGTAACAAAAAAGATGGTTGGAAATAATTCTGTTGCTACTTTATGTTTAATTCCAACAAATATTTGTCGTTACTAAGATCCGTGGATTTTGCCTATCATATACCTAAAAGAATTTCCGTAAGAAATAAAATTTGTAAATTTAATTTTTGGAATTTTTTCATTGTTGCAAACAGAACACGTGCTTTGTGTGTTTCTATTTAAAAAGCAGCTGGCTTTTTCTTTTTCACCCCAGTTTGTGCAAGGAGGATGGGTTCCATTCCAGGCATGCCACTGATTCATTATTTTCTCACAGCCCTTCTTACGTTGTTAGTGACAAAAGATCCATTTTCATCCTTTTGTCCTGTTTTTTCTCATCTTTTATGCAAGATCACCATATATTCTAATTATCTCGTGTAAATCATATTTTCGTAGAATATGTATCATACTATCATGTGTACTTGAAATTGATACCGACAGGTCACCGCAATATGTGCAGCATGTGAACCTAAACTGATTTTTGATGGGATCATGTATTAACTATATGTCATGTTAAACGAGTGAATTAGCTTGTGCTTATAACCTGTTTGATTAAATTTCTAAAAGACAATGCCCATGACGTGTTAATGGGGACCTGTAGAGGTAGGACGTAGGAGTGCGATTTCATCAAAAGTTTGCGTTTGTTTTTTTAATTTATTCTCATCTCTAGTGTTGGCATGGTGCTAAAAAGATTCTATCGCGCCTTTTGTGATTATGAAATTTTTGTAAGTTATATAGTGCATGAAGATATTACATAAATGTGGTTTATCAAAAATATAAATTGCTAGTATAAAAAATCAAATTATTAAAGATAAGAATATCAAAATAACTCCTCTTAAGGAAAGAGTTGTGAATGATAAATCAACTTCCTTGAAATTCTCTAACTGTGAGGCATCATGCCTTAATTATCGATAAGAGAACTCTGATTCCCGCTTTAATTTTTCTCAGTCCGCCTACAGTACAACTTCATAACCACGGTGCGCCTTAGGGTTTTGGCTCGCGAAGACATGTTCCGAAGGAGTCCTGCTGCCAATGTCGACCTGCACCCGCCCTTTATAGTAAGTCACTAAGTAATTCAGTCAATTTATATGCGAAATATTGATATGTGACGTTCGAAAGTAAAGATCTGTTTTATATGTGAAGGAATCAACTAGTGGGTTATTGGTATTTTTTGTTCTCCTTACCGTGATAGCTATTGTTGTTGATGCACCCCGACGTGGAAGAGGTCGCAGCAATCGTACTAGTACCACTGATATTGAAAATCAGGTTGACGGAATGGAAAAACAAAATGATGGCCAGAGAAGTGTGGCAAGTTCTAGCGATGATGATGCACTTGGAGTAGATTAACAGATTAGCTAGTAAACTTTGATACTTGGCACTTTTTGCGTTTTCCCTCTTCTGTTCAGAACAATTTGTAGTTTTATTCAAGTTTAATATTAATGCTTCTTTCGTATTAATTAATAGTATTAATTTTGTTTTTTATAAATTAATTTTAATTTTAATTTTTTATAAATATAAACGACAAACATTAAAACCCACAACTTTGTTTGTTGGAAACTCAATATTTTATAACCGACAGATATTTGTTGAAAATAAAATCATAAATTCGTAGGAATTAGAAAAGGGCAAAATAGTAAACTTATTTTATAATCAATAAATGGTAAAACCCACAAATTATTCGTTGATTTTATCTTGATTGTAACTGCGCGCAACTTATAAAACCAACCGGTTTATTGTTGAAATTAATGTCATAAATTCGTAGCTAATAAAAAAGGGTATAATAGTAAATGTATTTGATTAACAATTTACCCACGAATATTAGAAACGACGGATTAATTGTTACTTTTGATGATTTTTTCCATTATTTTCAATGGATTTAAGCAACAGAAATTCTGTAGATAAAATCTTCAAAACCAACAGATACAATAAAATCTACGCCCCTATAACCCACGGCGTACCAACGGAAATATCCGTCATTTTTAATCCCATAACCAACGGATATAGACTAAAACTGACAGAAAGTGCCGTTGATTTTAGCAGTTTTTCTTGTAGTGATGGGTGATAATTAGTTGTGCGAATAAGGGAAGCCTTGGACCGCAATCTTATTCTAACTGCTAGTTATTGTATGTTAAACTAGTTGATAGCTTGACGGTGACAACTAAAAGTAACACACTAGGATAATCAGCTGCTACTGTGATAGGATTCGTGGCTGCTTAGATTAGTTTCAGGAATTAATAGCTCATGAACTTTGATCGGAACATGCGCGCACGTTAGGAAGCCTTGACCAGACACTAACTTAAGTAGAACTGCACTATAGATGTTTAGAGTCGATGATGAGGGATACATTCATAGAGGATTGTCTATACCGATACTCTTCATAGTCATAGTACTTAAAATCTACTGCCTGCGGGCGTATCGTCCAATTCTGCTTTCACTACTGTTCATTCGCGCACCTGCGCAACCAATCACTCACAACCCCAATTTCGTAAGTTGTAGGTTGCTAGCTAAGATGAGTCTGCACGCTCCTTGTGGGATCGACCCTGACTTAGCCGCTATACTAAGAGAGAAGGAAGGATTAATTTGACGCGTACAACGATGCGCGATCAAATTTTGGCGCCGTTGCTGGGGAGCAACACAGATAAGCTTAACTAGCTCAAATTTTCTTTTACAGTAGTTAGTTATTTCTTTTTATTTTTCGTTGGTGTTTCTGCCAGTACGCAATCAACATCAGCCTGTGCAACCTTGAAACAGTTGCACTACGCAGATCATAGTTGCGCACCGACAAGGGTAGCAACCTAGTTTCTTTTAATTCCGTTTGCTTGAAGTTTAGAACAGGGCATGGAGAATAATAGTGTCATCGGCGATAACTTAGGGGACAGAATCCCAGAGGGACCTAACAATGCGAGGGCAGATAACCGCGCAGCTCGGTTCAGAGAGGAAGTGCAGCGCGAAGTTGAAGCTAGGATGGCCGCTGAAGTATATAATGCGCAACCCGCGCAACAGATCGTGCGACGAAGAACAGTGCGCGAGATGTCGGCTCCAATCACAGTCAACCAACCGTTGTGCATAGTGCTTCCACCCGATGGGCATTTTGAACTACAGAGCTCATTCATTCATCATATGCCTAAGTTCCATGGGATGAACAACGAGAACCCAGTCAAGCATGTGCGCGAATTCCTATTTATCTACGAGAACATGAAGACCCACGGGGAGAGTGAAGAAGCGCTGAAGCTGAAGGCGTTCCCTTTTTCATTGTGTGATACAGCCAGGCATTGGCTGATGAGCTTACCAGTAGGATCTATTCGCACATGGGAGCAGCTCCAGAAGAAGTTCTTGGATAAGTTCTACCCCGTAGCAAAGATTGCGCTACTCAGGAGGGAGTAGGAGTGTCGCTATTAGAGTACTATGAGCATTTCAGGGAGCTGGAAGCCAACTGCTATAATCATGGCCTGCCCCAACATGTGCTGATAGAGAATTTCCTGAACGGGCTACAACCAATGGAACTTAGACTGCTGAACGCATGCGCAGGTGGTGACATATGCAACATGTACCCGGAGGATGTATGGCAGATGATCGAGCACTCTGCTGGACAGGTAAGGCATCAACTGACGCTCGAGCACAGTCGTGCGCGCGCTGTGCACCAGGTGGATTCCAGCGCTGAAGTTAAGGAAATGAAAGCCATGCTGCAGAAGCTGATGAGTGCGCAAGGCACGCAATCAATTGCGCCGAAAGTATGCGAGTTCTGTACGTCCACTGAGCACAAAACCGACGCATGTTCCACACTTTTCGAGGAATCAGGAGATGTCAATGCTCTAGGAGGATGGGACAATAGAGGACCGCAAAGGCAGAATCAGCCGCGCTTTGGACTGGCCGCAAATGGATTCAGATGGAGGGAGGACAGCAATCTCCAAAGGCAGCCAGCGGAATATCATGCACCTCAGCAGGCGTAGCAAGCATACAACCCACCGCACCGCCGCAATGACGCACCAGCACAGAATAACCAGCAACCGCGGCGCTCCTTAGAAGACATAGTGGGTCAGTTGGCAGACACCGTGCGCAAGAACGATGAAAAGTATGACAAGAGGTTCGAGTCAATTGAGAAGCAGTTGTCGCAGATTGCCACCACGGTCTATGAGCTGAAAAAGAGCGATGGCAACCTGCCTTCGCAAGTGATTCAAAACCCTAAGGGAGGAGTTAACGCCGTAACACTGAGGACTGGGCGAACAGTTGGAACAACTCCGACCGCGAAGGAGCCCGCGCAGCCAGTTGCGCAACCTCCAGAGCCAGCACAGCCGGATGCGCAACCAGCCGCGCCAGCTACGAACCAACAGGGGGTGGCGCCAGGTATGATACAATCAGGAGAAAAGAGTATCAGTCATACTAATGCACCTGCACCTTTTTTCCTGTGCAGGCACCCTTAGCAAGGAAGGAGGCACTGGACAAGGAGTTATACAAGTTATTCAGTAAGGTGGAAATAAACATCCCCCTGATTGAGGCAGTTCGGCAGATTACCAGATATGCCAAGTTCTTGAAGGAGTTGTGCACAAACAAGAGGAGGAAAGGCGAGTGCGCACAAGTAATGCTTAACGCACATGCATCAGCAATTGTGCAACACAAAGTACCACCTAAATGCCGGGACCCAGGTACGTTCACCATACCGTGCACCTTATGTAAGACCACGGTAAGCAACTGCATGATTGATCTCGGTGCATCTATAAATGTTCTCCCTTACTCCTTGTACGTGTCATTCCAGCTTGGTCCACTAAAGCCTACAGGTCTTACCATCCAACTAGCAGATCGGTCGTGCAAACAACCGACGGGAATGATAGAGGACGTTCTCGTCCGAGTGGGAGAGCTGGTGTTCTCAGCAGATTTCTACGTCTTGGAAATGGAGGATGAGCCGAGCAAGGGAAGAGCGCAAATCCTACTGGGCAGACCATTTCTGATGACAGCGCGCACAAAGATAGACGTGTGGAAAGGCACGCTCTCAATGGAGGTAGATGGCGAGGAGATTCACTTTCACATTTTTAAGGGGATGCAGCACCCTCATGAGGACGCCACAGTGCACGCATTAGACAGTATGGACGACTTGGTTGCGCCATTGGCACAAACAGAGTTGGAGGAACAAGATGATAAGCTGAGCAGCACAAAGCTAGTGTCCAGACAGGTATGTGATCTGGTTAATGTTTGCGCTACTAATAAAATCCTGCCTTCTATTGAACAGGCACCCAAGGTTGAGCTGAAGCAATTGCTCAAGCACTTAAAGTACATCTTCCTGGGCAATGAGGACACCTTGCCTGTCATTATAAATAAAAGATTAGAGGAGGAGCAAGAGGCGCGATTACAGGAGGTGCTATGCAAGAACCAGCGCGCCATAGGATGGACATTAGCTGACCTGCGCGGAGTAAGCCCTGATGTGTGCATGCACAAAATTCTGCTGGAAAATGATGCCAAACCATCCAGGGAACCTCAGCGCAGATTGAATCCGATTATGATGGAGGTAGTGCAGAAGGAGATCTTGAAGCTGCTTGACGCAGGTGTAATATACCCGATTTCAGACAGTAAGTGGGTAAGTCCAGTGCATGTTGTGCCAAAGAAAGGAGGCATCACAGTAGAGGAGAATGCGCAAGGCGAGCTAGTTCCCAAGCACATACAGAATGGGTGGCGCATGTGCATTGACTACAGAAAGCTAAACGCAGTCACGCGCAAGGATCATTTTCTGCTACCATTCATGGACCAGATGCTCGACCGATTGGCGGGAAAGCCACACTTTTGCTTCTTGGACGGTTACTCAGGGTACAATCAGATCCCTATTGCTGCGGATGATCAGGAGAAGACAACCTTTACCTCCCCATTCGGTACCTTTGCGTTCCGGCGCATGTCGTTTGGGCTGTATAATGCGCCAGGTACGTTCCAACGCCAGGTACCTTTGCGTTCTCTGATATGATTGGTTTATGTATAGAGGTATTCATGGATGACTTCACTGTGCATGGTGAGACATTTGATGCATGTTTGGATAATCTTGATAAGGTCTTAGCGCGCTGCATTACCAAGAACCTCGTCCTCAATTATGAAAAATGTCACTTTATGGTGTCACATGGAGTAGTACTAGGACATATCGTCTCGCAGGAAGGAACTAAGGTCGATAAAGCAAAAATTGATCTTATCTCAAATCTGCCTTATTCCACTAATGTGCGCGACGTTAAGGCTATGTTCTTTTGGACTTATAAAGTACTTATTTAAGTACATATAAGTAAATATAAGTACATATCAATAAATATCAGTAAATATAAGTACATATAAGTAAATATAAGTATATATAAGTACATATAAGTACATATAAGTAAATATAATTATTCATCATCTCTTTCATCAACAACCCACCACCACTATTCATCACCACCACGATAACAACAACACCACCACCACAACCACTACTATTTATCATTTCTTTCATCAACAACCCACCACCATTATTCATCACCACCACCATAACAACAACACCACCACCACAACCATAACTATTCATCATCTCTTTCATCAACAACTCACCACCACTATTCACCACCACCACCACCATAACAGCACCACCACCACTATTCATCATCTCTTTCATCAACACACCACCACCACTATTCATCATCTCTTTCATCAACACATCACCACTATTCATCATCTTTTTCATCAACACACCACCACAACCACTATTTATCATCTCTTTCATTATTTTAAGTTAAGTAACTTAAATTAAATTAAGTTAAATTTTTATTTTTTATTAGTGGTGTGTTATTTTTGTGTTGGTGAATTGTTGTGATTTTGAAAGTGTCATGGTAATGGTGGTAGTAGTCAGTGGCGGATCGAGAGAGTCGAGAGAGGAGAGTCACAAAATAAGATTGTATGGATTTATTAATATTTATTTAAAACTAATTAAAATAATAATTAAATAATAATTTTTTATAAAATATTTGGGGCGTGGGGGCACTGGTGGTAGTGGTGTGGTGGAACTGATATTGTGGTGGTGGTGGATTTGTGGTGGTGGTGGTAGTAATGATGTTGTGGGGGTGGTGGGTTGTTGTTGTGATGATGGTGGTGGTGGTGTTGTTATAATGGTGATGGTAGTGGTGTGGTGGTGTTGTTGGTGGAGTTAAATTAAGTTAAATCAAGTTAAATTAAAAGTCAAATCAAGTTAAGTTTAGTTTACTTAAATTAAGTCAAGTTAAGTTAAGCTAAGCTTATATAAGTTAAGTTAGATTTTTTTTATTGGTGGTGTGTGTTTTTGTGATGATGGTGATTAATAGTACATATAAGTACGTATAAGTAAATATAAGTACATATAAATAAATATCAGTAAATATAAGTACATATAAATAAATATAAGTAAATATAAGTAAAGCAATAAGTTTAAGTACAAAATATAAGTCCAAAAGAACACATCGTAAGTCGTTCCTTGGGCATGCAGGGTTCTATAGGCGCTTTATTAAGGATTTTTCTAAAATATGTATTTCATTGTCTAACCTCCTTCAAAAGGATGTGTGCTTTGAGTTCACTGATGAGTGCAGGAATGCTTTTGATAAGTTAAAGGATGCGCTGACCAGTGCGCCAGTGATGCGCGCACCAGACTGGAACTTACCATTTGAGCTGATGTGCGATGCTAGTGACTACGCTGTAGGCGCAGTGCTGGGCCAGCGCGTGGATAAAAGGCCGCATGCTATCTATTATGCGTCGCGCACACTGGACACTGCGCAAAGGAACTACACCACGATCGAGAAGGAACTTCTGGCAATCGTATTTGAGCTGGAGAAGTTCCGCGCATATGTTCTGGGTGCTAAAGTCACTGTCTACACTGACCACGCTGCTATCCGCTACCTGATGTCCAAGAAAGAGACTAAGCCGCGCCTGATGCGCTGGTTGCTGCTACTCGAAGAGTTCGATTTAGAGATCAAGGATAAGAAGGGAACGGAAAACACTGTTGTTGATCACCTAAGCAGGATAGTGAAGGAAGAGGAGCTAGGGCAGATCACGGAGACATTCCCTGGCGAACACCTGATGGCGCTGAACGGTAAGGTACCATGGTATGCGCATATTGCAAATTACCTGGTCACAGGTGCGTTTACCCCTCATTTCACTAAAACTCAATGCATGAGGTTAAGACATGAGTCTAAATATTACGTTTGGGATGATCCATACATGCTTAGAATAGGCCCTGATCAGATCTTGAGGCGATGTGTGCCTGATCATGAGATGAGCTCTATTTTGAGATTTTGTCATGCGCACGCGTGCGGAGGACACTTTGGTCCAAAGTGCACGAGCAGGAAAATCCTAGATTGCGGTTTTTATTGGCCGCACTTATTTCGTGACTCATATAACCATTGCAGGGCTTGTGACAGGTGTCAGCGCACAGGAAATATCTCAGCGCGCAACGAGATGCCACAAACACCTATACTAGTAGACGAAGTGTTCGACTTGTGGGGAATTGACTTCATGGGGCCGTTTCCGCCATCTTGTGGATACGAGTACATACTAGTTGCGGTGGACTATGTCTCGAAGTGGGTCGAAGCTAAGGCCACAGGCAAGGATGATGGTAAAACGGTTGTTGAGTTTTTAAGAACTAACATTTTCTGCAGGTACGGAGTGTCTAAGGCAATAATCAGCGACCAGGGGACGCACTTCTGCAACAAAATAGTGGCGCAAGTACTAAAGCATTATGGGGTGCGCCACAAGACGTCCACTGCATACCATCCTCAAACGAATGGCCAGGCCGACGTTTCCAACAGAGAGATCAAGCGCATTCTGGAGAAAACCGTGAGACTTTCGCGCAAAGACTGGAGCCAGCGGCTGGACGATGCACTTTGGGCATACAGGACTGCACACAAGACACCGATTGGGACTTCACCATTTCAGTTGGTGTACGGAAAGGCGTGCCACCTACCGGTTGAGTTAGAGCACAAGGCATACTGGGCATTGCGCACTTGCAATCTGAACCTCGATGAGGCTGGTAAGGAGCGCGCATTTGAATTGAGCGAGCTAGAGGAGCTGCGCCTGGATGCATATGAGGGGTTGCGCGACTACAAAGCGCGCACGAAAGCATTTCACGATAAGTACATCCTCAGACGCACCTTCGAGCCAGGAGACCGGGTGCTGTTGTTCTCCTCGCGCTTAAAGCTGATGCCCGGAAAGCTGCGCAGAAAGTGGACGGGACCTTACACGGTCACAAAGGTTTTCCCGTATGGAACTATCGAGTTAGAGAACGAGCGCAAGCATCGCTTTCAGGTTAATGGGCAAAGAGTCAAAAAATACTTGGGAGAACCTTGGGATGAGGCCACGCGCGAAGTTGATTTGGCGGAACCAGAATTAGAAGATGCGCAAGCTGCTGCTCCAGAAATACGACCCGATGCACCAGAGGGAGAACTAGGAGCTATTGATTATATATCTTCTCCCTCACTGCTTAACCTCGTTACTTATGATGTGCCACACAATTTTGGCCACACTGACCACCTATTTGTTCCTTTGCGCAGGACTAAGGAAGACATAGCACACAGACGCACCAGAGCGCGCAGGAGCAAGTGTGGGGGTGGTCTGGAGCACAAACTTGAGCAAGTAACGAGGTATTGTCGAGCCAACGACGTTAAACAAAGGCACTTGTCGGGAGGTAACCCGACACGTTTTCCACGTTTTATTTTTACACTTTTTTAGGATTTGCATTTTAGCTAGTTCAGCACTTGCATATTTTTCTTGAGTCACATAGCAATGCGCGAGTCAATGTGCAGTTCAGTGCGTAGGACAGATGCGCAGGTTAGAGGGTATATAAGGGCAGATACTTAGAAAAATCCGGACATTCTGCAATTTCAACCGTTAAACGCTCTGCACTGCTGCCAACTGATCTTTGCCGTCCGCCCACCGTTTCCAGCGTTCTTTAGTGAGATTTGAAGAGCACAACATCACCAGCGCACTAGGTAACCTCTCATTCCTTGTTTCAGCCATTTTAGTGAAGGTTTGGTGAAGGAGCCCGACTGAGGACGTAACCCTAGAATCGAAACCTCACCTAGCTAGCCAGCTCAGTTTGGTGATTTCATTGCTGGGTTTTTCTAGTGTGGCGCCCATCTGGTAGAAATTTGAGGGTTTGATTTGAAGTTCTGATTTTGGGATCCTTAGTAGAGCGTTGACTACAGTTTACCGCTACAAATATGAGGCCAGCCGAGGACCAGGACACGCCAGCATCTTTCGCACGGAAGTATGACGCCTTCTGGAGGTTGGACATGTAGGCACCTTCGTGCATCAGCAGGGACATACTGCGCGAAGTTGGCTTAGAGGACTTGGTCACAGAAAAGCTCGGGCAGGCCGGCTGGGAAGTGCTGATGGACTTAGAAAGCGCAGCCGACAAAGAGGACACCTGTGAGTTCCTGGCGTCCCTGCAGATCCAAGACTTAGAGATCCGGTACCGACACCGAGGGGTGTGGTACATTGCCTCGGCCAAGCGGCTGAAGCGCACCCTGCGCTGTGACAAGGTGCGCGAGCAAGATGTGGATACGCACACCAACCAGGAGGCGTGGCGCGAGATGGCGCTGGGCAAACCATTTGCCGCTGGGCGCAGCTAAGGGCGTGAGCTGCGCGACCCCTGGATGTATTACCTGTGGCGCATGGTCGCGTACGCAGTCATTGGGCGCTATAACGGTGCGCCGAAGGTCAGCCTGCTTGATATGGACGTGCTGAAGGGGTTGTATTATGGGAAGAAGGTGAGGTTTGTGTCGGACATGGTGGTGCACTGGGAGCGGCTCAGCACCAAGGGCCCGCTCACTTGCGGAGGTGTGATCACGCATTTGCTGCGTGGGCTGCACGGAGAACCAGAGGTGCCTGAGCACACAGTTGTTCCAGCCGTTCCTCTTGACCGTGCCCAGATGCTGCAGTACCGAGCGGTAACTGCTAAGGAAGATGGGTCATTGGAATGGTGTTACCGGCTGCAGGCTGCTAGGGCACCGAGGCACGCAGCAATCAGAGGACCGCCCTGATAGCGCGCGTCGTTGTGCGCGTCAAATTAATCCTTCCTTCTCCACTTAGTATAGCGGCTAAGTCAGGGTCGATTCCACAGGGAGCAAGTAGATTAGCTCTAACTAGTAACCTACACTTACGAAAATTGGGGTGTGAGTGATTGGGTTGCGCAAGTGCGCGAATGACAATAGTTAACGCAGGAATTGCACTAGACGTGCGCAGGCAGTAGAGAATAAGTACTATGACTATGAAAAGTATCGACGCAGACAATCCTCCATGAATGTATTCCTTATCATCGACTCTAAACATCTATAGTTCGGTTTACTAATGTTAGTGTCCGATCAAGGCTTCCTAACATGTGCGCATGTTCCGATCAAAGTTCATGAGCTATTAATTCTTGAAACTAGTCTAAGCAGCTACGAATCCTATCACAGTAGCAACTGATTATCCTAGCGCGTTACTCGTAGTTGTCACCGTCAAGCTACCAACTAGTTTAACATATAACAAACAAGTAACAAGAGTAAGATTGTGGTTCAAGGCTTCCCCTGCCCAACCGATACAAAGTGTTTAGCTAGACATGCTAGTAGTAAACATCATAGAAACAGTAAATAATAGCTAAAGTATCCAAGAAAACAGTAACAAGAAGGTGCGTGCAGATTGCAGTGTCTCGGCTGGCGCAGTCGGCTAGCGCAGGTCCTCTCAATAGCTCGTGTGTTTTTCAGTTCTGCCTCTCTCTCGTGTGCTGTGGTCCTCTATGATTGTCCTATTGTGTGTCCAAACCCTAGCCTTCCTCTCTTTATATACTGCTCATGAGGCCCAACCTTGGCAACTTCCAAATCTGATGGTGTCAAGATTTGGAAACACCACTATTCTGCGCATGGCGCACTGCACATATTGGTTAGCGCAATCGGTCTGCGCACCGTAGTCGACTCTGCCACTTCCTATCTGTTTGCGCTGCTAGCTCCGCAGGCTGTGTGTTGCGCTCCTCAAACGCTGCCTGTTAGTGCGTATCCGACTTAAGCCCTCGTTTTGCCCTGGAATACAAAAACACCGGAAACCAGTAATCTTGTACACAAAATAATGCAAACAAGCATAGTGTTAGGATCTAAATAGTGCGTATAAATAGGCTCTGTCAAACCCCCCACACTTGCCCCTTGTTCGTCACGAACAAGCACTCAAGCACGGATACCATTACCTCTCTGGAGTCTAGCGCACAGTCTTGCACTCTGGCGCGATCTGCACTACCATTCACCTTGCGCTGCTCTATCACCTGCGCGCATCTGCCTTCAACAGTTTTAATATAACAATTTCGCAATTCGTTACCGCTCAGCTGGGATGAAGATCATTTCGGATGGCTGGGAGATAGCTCTTCATAGGCTCCTGATTGTCAGCTTTTTCTCCGAGGACGGGTCTATGGTTAATAGCGCAAGCTTCTTCTGGTGCGTGATTCTTCCGCGCACTTCCTGGGAACTCAAGCCAGTCTATGGTTTATCTATGATTCTTCTGGTATTTTTTCTTTTTGTACAGCTTTATCTATGGTTCCTATGTTCCCAGAACAGTTCCAGTCTTGGCCTCCGGATAGCAGCTATGGAACAACGCTCCACTCTCCCTCCTCGGTCTATTTGCGCAGGTCAGCGCACGCGTTTACACCCGCGCCCGCCTTCCATAGCTCGACTTCCAGAGGAAAGGTGGTCTATTTTCCCACCTCGCCATGCTTTGGGTATTCGCCTTCGGCATCTGCGTGGCTGAGCGCGCTCTCTTGTTCCGAAGGTCGCGAAGCACCGGCCTCCACTAGCGCTCTCGACCATATACCTCACCTTCGAAGCAAAAACGACTAGCCGCCTCTCTAGAGCGTTTCTGTCAACTCCACATCCCCTGTATATCCTAACTAACAGGAGCAGAAAAACGAAAAAAAATACTAAAACAGTTGATCGCAGCGCATACAAGCTGAAAAGTGTGCGCAACCCGCACACAAGCGAACCACTGCTACTATTTTCTTCAACTAAACTAAGCTACTCTACCAAGCTAAAAAAAACGTGAAATGTAAATGTAACGCTCCCACCCACACTTAAACAGAGACGTGTCCCCACGACTCATGCTCAAGCGCAACGGAGAGCGCACACATGCATGCAAGCAAAACAAAGAACATAAGAAAGAAAAACATATAGTCAGCGCAGCAACAATATAGTAAGAGGTCACAAAATATTCAGCACAATATAGCAAAATATAGCAACATCGAGCAATAGTTGGTTCAAAAAGATAAGAAATAGGAAACCACCCGAAAGAAATGCGCACCCCACTGCATCCCTAGATATCCTTGGAGCTGGACTCAGCCGCGGATTCATGCGCCTCCTCCTCTGAAGAATCTGTCACATACTCGGTACTGGAGGCTGGCGGCACTACAGAAATGGCGGCGGGCTGAGCCACGAGGTCGTCCTCTGAGATAGGATCCCATAGTGAAGCTGAGCTGGAACTTATGATGCGATCGGCGTCAGGGGACCGCTGAGCAGAAGGCTGTGCAGGGGGTGCTGCAGGTGCTGGTACTGGGTCTACTGCTGGGGTGTGCTCTGCTGCTGGGGTTGGCTCTGCTGTGTGGACCGGGGACTGGGTAGGAGGGCTGGCTGGCTGGCGCGGCTCGCTGGGGGATCCTGGGGGCGGCCTGCGCAGACTGAGGAGAGGGAGGATAGAATCTCCAAATCTCCACCCTGATGGTGGGCTCATGCTCAAATCTGCCCCCTCGGGCGCTAAATACTCGAGCACGCGCATGACGTTGAACATCATGCGCTGCTCCTCGGATACCTCCTCAGGCGCCTCCTCTGCCTCTGTCCTGGGGCGCTTTCCTTGTGCACGCGGGGGAGAATCGTCAATGACAATGGTAACTGGCTCCCCCTGCGGTGCACTCGCCCTCCGACGCACTCCAGTCTGCGCACGAGTCCTCATGCGTCTGACTGGAGGCGCAACTGGCTCTGGGGCCTCTTCCATCTCCCTTTCCTCCGCAGCCTCCTCTGGTTGTGCGCTGCTCTCTGCTCTGGCCGGATGCAGCTGGTAGCACCATTCCAAGGTCCCATCCTCTCTCACGGCTACCGCTCTGAGCTGCAGCATATGGGTACGGTCCAGGGGAACAGCTGGCACTACTGTGTGCTCGGGCACCTCCGGCTCTCAATGCAACGCACGCAGCAGGTGCGTGATCATTCCGCCACAAGTCAGCGGCCCCTTCGTGGTGACCCGACTCCAATGGACCACCATGTCCGAGACAAACAGCACCTTCTTCCCATAGTAAAAACCCTTCAAAATGTCCATGTCCAGCAAGCTGATCTTCGGCGCACCATTAAAACGCCCGATGATTGCATAGGCGACCATGAGCCATAGGTAGAACATCCACGGGTCGCGCAGCTCGCGTCCTCGGCTGCGCCCCGCGGCAAAAACTGGGCCGGTCGCCATCTCGCGCCACGCCTCCTGATTCGTGTGCGTGTCTATATCCGCCTCCCGCACCTTGGCGCACCTCAGCGTGCGCTTCAGCCTCTTAGCCGAGGCAATGTACCAGACTCCTCTGTGCCGGTACCTTATCTACAGATCGGCCGTCTCCAGTGACGCCAAAAACTCACATGTGTCCTCCTTGTCCGCTGCGTTGTTGATCTCCAACAGCGCCTCCCAGCCCGCCAGCGCGAGCTTCTCCATAATGAGGTCCTCCATTCCGACCTCGCGCAGGAAGTCCCTGCTGATGTACGAGGTCCCGTACATCTCCAGCCTCATGAAGGCTTCAAACTTGCTGGCGAATGATGCTGGGGTCTCTTGATCCTCGGCAGGCTGCATGGTGCGCTAGGGTTCCTCCGGTCAACTAAGGTCAAAGCTCCTCAAATGCTCAAAAATCCAAACTCCGACAAACGCCCTGAAATTTTCACCCAGAAGTCGCCTAACGCCCGCCTACAAAACCCACTAACCATAACTCCAAATGGTGCAGGCTATCTAAGGGCGATTTCAAAACTAGGGCAACGCTTCCTCCGCACAAACCCTAACCAAATCGGCTGAAACTGAGGGGAAGGGTTACCTGGTGTGTGTGCGACGGGGAGCTCTTCAAATCTTTCTAAACGGATGCCTGGTTGAGTGTCGGACGGTGAGCGGTTGCTGAGGGCGGGAGCTTGCTTACAACGGTCGACTGTAAAAAGTGCTGAAATACCCCCTGTCTTGGCCTTTTATACCCCCTGTCTGGCGCAGCTGTCCTGCGCACCGAAGTTGCACACTGACCTGCGCACTGCTGCTCGACTAAAAAAACTACAAGTCCTAAACTAGCTAAAAGACACTAGAAAAACTAAAAACGTGTAAAAGTAGAACGTGTCGGGTTACCTCCCGACAAGTGCCTTTGTTTAACGTCGTTGGCTCGACTGTACCTCGTTACTTGCGTGAAAGTGTGCCAGCGACCTCCCCCACTCTTGCTCCTGAGTGACCCCGCGCTCGTGCGTGTTTGGCGTTCTTCTTGTTCCGCGCAAAGGATCGGAAGGGTGATCAGCATGGTTAATAGTATGTGATAACTTATAAGTAACGAGGGTAGGTAAAGAGGAAGAAGAAATATGAGCAATAATTCCCAGTTCTCCCTCTGGTGCATCTGGTGGCGGTTCTGGTGCAGCAACCTGCGCATCTGCTATCTCTGGCTCCGCCAATTCAACTTCGCGCGCTGTGCCATCCCAAGGTTCTCCTAAATACTTTTTGACTCTCTACCCATTGACCTGAAAACGATGCCGGTGCTCGTTTTCTAACTCGATTGTTCCGTAAGGGAAAACCTTGGTAACTGTGTATGGTCCCGTCCATTTGCTGCGCAGCTTCCCAGGCATGAGCTTTAGGCGTGAGGAGAATAATAATACCTGGTCTCCTGGCTCAAAAATGCGTCTGAGGATATTTTTGTCATGAAATGCCTTTGTGCGCGCCTTGGAATCGCCCAGTCCCTCATATGCATCCAGGCGCAGCTCTTCTAATTCGCTTAGCTCAAATGCGCGCTCCTTACCAGCCTCGTCTAGGTTTAGGTTGCAAACGCGCAATGCCCAGTATGCTTTGTGATCCAACTCCACTAGCAGGTGGAACGCTTTTCCATAAACCAACCGAAACGGTGAAGTCCCAATTGGTGTCTTATGTGCTGTTCGGTATGCCCATAGCGCATCGTCAAGGCACTGGCTCCAGTCTTTGCGCGACGGTCTCACAGTTTTCTCCAGGATGCGCTTGATCTCTCTGTTGGAGACCTCGGCCTGTCCATTCGTCTGAGGGTGGTAAGCGGTGGACGTCTTGTGGCGCACTCCATAATGCTTGAATACCTGCGCCACTATCCTATTGCAAAAATGCGTCCACTGGTCGCTTATGATTGCCTTAGGCACCCCGTACCTGCAAAAAATGTTAGTTCTTAAAAAGTCAGCGACCGTCTTACCATCATCCTTCCGGGTAGCCATGGCCTCAACCCATTTGGAGACATAATCCACTGCGACCAATATGTACTCATATCTGGAGGATGGAGGAAATGGCCCCATGAAGTCAATCCCCCAAATATCGAATACTTCATCCACAAGAATTGGCGTCTGCGGCATCTCATTGCGCGCTGATATGCCCCCTGTGCGCTGGCACCTGTCACAGTTCCTGCAGTGGTTATACGAGTCACTAAACAAGTGCGGCCAATAAAATCCGCAATCCAGGATTTTTCTGCTCGTGCGCTTTGGACCAAAGTGTCCTCCACATGCGTGCGCATGACAAAACATCAAAACAGAGTTAATTTCATGGTCAGGCACGTAGTGCCTCAAAATCTGATCATGTCGTATTCTGAGCATATACGGATCATCCCAAATGTAATACTTGGACTCATGCTTTAATCTCATGCATTGGGTTTTAGTGAAATGAGGAGGAAACGTACCTGTGACCAGGTAATTTGCAATGTGCGCATACCATGGTACCTTACCTGTCAGCGCCATCAAATGCTCGTCAGGGAATGTCTCCGTGATTCGCCCTGGCTCCTCTGCTTTCACGATCCTGCTCAGGTGGTCTGCGACTGTGTTCTCCGTGCCCTTCTTATCTTTGATTTCCAAGTCGAATTTTTGAAGTAGGAGCACCCAGCGCATCAGGCGAGGCTTAGTCTCCTTCTTGGACATTAGGTAACGGATTGCTGCGTGGTCTGTGTAGACGATGACTCTGGCGCCTAGAACATATGCGCGGAACTTCTCCAGTGCAAACACGATTGCCAGAAGTTCCTTCTCCGTGGTGGTGTAGTTCCTCTGCGCAGCGTCCAGTGTGCGCGATGCATAATAAATGGCGTGCGGCTTCTTGTCCACGCGCTGTCCCAGGACTGCACCCACTGCATAGTCGCTTGCGTCACACATCAGTTCAAACGGCAGGTTCCAGTCTGGTGCGCGCATCACTGGCGCACTGGTTAGCGCCTCCTTCAGCTTGTCAAACGCGGTCCTGCACTCATCAGTAAGTTCGAAACACACATCCTTTTGCAAGAGGTTAGACAGGGGTATACAAATCTTAGAAAAATCTTTTATGAAACGCCTGTAAAACCCAGCATGCCCAAGGAATGATTTCACATCGCGCACGTTAGTGGAATAAGGCAGATTAGAAATAAGATCTATTTTGGCCTTATCTACCTTGATCCCTTCCTGCGAGATAATATGTCCTAGTACTACTCCATGTGATACCATAAAATGACATTTTTCATGATTGAGCACTAGGTTTTTTGAAATGCAGCGCGCTAAGACCTTATCAAGATGAGTTAAACATGCGTCAAAGGTACTTCTGTGTACAGTAAAATCATCCATGAACACCTCTATGCATATACAAATCATATCAAAAAAAATGCTCATGACTAAACATTGGAACGTACCTGGCGCGTTACACAGCCCAAATGACATGCGCCGAAACGCAAACGTACCGAATGGGCAGGTAAACGTGGTTTTCTCTTCATCCTCCGCAGCAATGGGTATCTGATTGTACCCTGAATACCCGCCCAGGAAGCAAAAGTATGGCTTCCCCGCTACTCGATCTAGCATCTGATCCATAAAGGGTAGCGGGAAATGGTCCTTGCGCGTGACTGCGTTAAGCTTTCTGTAGTCGATGCACATGCGCCATCCAGTCTGCATGCGCTTGGGAACTAGCTCGCCCTGCGCATTCTCCTCTACTGTGATTCCTCCTTTCTTCGGCACAACGTGCACTGGACTTACCCATTTGCTATCCGAAATTGGGTAAATGACTCCTGCGTCAAGCAGCTTCAGGATCTCCTTCTGCACCACCTCCATCATATTCGGGTTCAATCTGCGTTGAGGCTCCCTGGATGGTTTGGCACCATCTTCCAATAGGATCCTATGCATGCATACGTCTGGGCTCACTCCGCGCAGGTCAGCAAGTGTCCATCCTATGGCGCGCTGGTTCTTGCGCAGCACCTGCTGTAATCGCGTTTCCTGCTCCTCTTCTAATCCTTTCTTTATGATTACCGGCAGGGTGTCTTCATTTCCCAAGAATATGTATTTGAGGTGCTCTGGGAGTTTATTAGCAGTGCAGACATTAACTATATCGTGTACCTGTCTGGATGCTGGTTCAGCACTGCTCAGCTCATCCTCTTGCGCCTCCAACTCTGCCTGTGCCAGTGTTGCAGGTTCTTCTGCTGCGCTTGCACATTGCGCATCTGCAACCAAGTCATCTATGCTGTCCATCGCGTGCACTGTGGCGTCCTCATGAGTGTGCTGCATCCCTTTGAATATGTTAAAATGAATTTCCTCACCATCAACCTCCATTGAGAGCGTACCCCTCTACACGTATATCTTTGTGCGCGTTGTCATCAGAAATGGTCTGCCTAGTAGGATCTGCGCACTGCCTTTGCTTGACTCACACTCCATTTCTAGGACATAGAAATCTGCTGGGAACACTCAGCTCTCCTACTCGAACAAGGACGTCCTCGATCATGCCCGTCGGTTGCTTGCACGACCGATCTGCTAGCTGAATGGTGAAACTTGCAGGCTTTAGTGGTCCAAGGCGCAATGACGCATATAGGGAATAGGGTAGCACATTTATAGATGCGCCTAAGTCAATCATGCAGTTGCTTACTGTGGTTTTACTTAAAGTGCAGGAGATGGTGAACGTACCTGGATCCCGGCATTTAGGTGGTACCTTATGTTGCACGATTGCTGAGGCCTGCGCATTTAGCATTACCTGTGCGCACTCGCCTTTCCTCCTCTTGTTTGTGCACAGCTCCTTTAAAAATTTGGCGTACCTAGGGATCTGCCGAACTGCTTCAATAAGGGGAATGTTTATTTCCACCTTACTGAATTACTCGTAGAGCTCCTTATCAAGTAACAAAAATGGTACAGAAACCGTGTGACAACGATTTCAGATAGTAGCGTGCCATTGAAGTCTTCTCTAAAGCAAAGCCCGGAGTAGAGAACTATGATTCTTTCAAGCCTGTACTGTAAGTAGGGAAGTCTGATAACCGCCGGAGTAGCAAACTCAACCTCTTACAAATGGGTATTTAAGTCATCTAACACCTATTTAAAGGCGATGTAGCGGAGCTTTGTAAACCAATCCATATCTATTTCCTCAACATGAGCTCTAAGGCCTCGTCTTCGAAAGTAGAATCTTCAGCAAGGAGTACTTTTGGTACCACCACACCCCCTCCTTTTCCCTAGCTTCGTATTCTAAGTTTAGGAAGGGGGTCTTTACGGAGTCGGGTTCTTGAGTTGATCGCTGAAAGGCTTGACCTGATGGCTAAGAGAGGGCTTTCTGAGACGAAAGACCATGGTGAGATACCATCAGTGATCCTTGGATCATACGGAAAGAGTTTTCATACTTTTGCATCTATATGAGATAGAATAAGTCAGATTCAAATAAGGCATCTGATCTTGCTTAGCTGCGAACCTGCATTCTTAATCTTAGGAATCCACTGCTGATTAGGCATCCTTTAGTCAAAGGCATGTAGACTTTTGCTGTTGAATGTCTCCTCTTAAGGGCTGGCTTACAGGTAAAATGGCTTATGCAAGGATAGTATTCATAGAAGACTCCGGTAAAAGGAATCGTATTATCATGCTTTACCTGCTAGCTTAGTAATTGTAGCCGTCTCAAACAAGAACTACAAATTAAGCAAAGTGAGTTCCCCAGCTAAGGTAAGACTTCCGAGACTAAAGCAACATAAGCAGTTTAAAGCAGATGAGTTACCAATTCATTCAACATATGTGCCTTGATGAGGTAACACTCGTCCTACCCAACTAGGGCCCTTATACCCTATGTTTAGGAGCGGGATCCGCCCAAGAACGACCATTCTTGTGGGGGTACGGAAGGCACACTCCGCGAACGTCCCGCGCCACTTTACTAATAAGGGCTTTTAAAAGCGCCTCAACCAGAACCACATTTTGCCTGCGGATGTAGCTAAGTGTCTGACTCTATTGGTCATAGTTACTTGCTGTTGCGGCCGGTGCTCGTTTGCGCGCGCGTGAACCAACCCAATAAACAAGGAAAGGGTGCCTCTCGGGGCATCTGAGAATGATTCGAGCTGTATGAAGGGAAACTCTCACGTACAGTTTTTTTTTTGGGGGGGGGGGGGGAGGGGAGGAGCCCGGTAGGGTTCCACCACTGCTTTCTTCCTAGCCGATGGTGCCTGTACAGGGAAAGGTGCAGGTATGTCAGTACGATTCATGCCTTTGTCTTTTGATTGCACCATACCAGGCGCCTCGCCCTGCTGGCTTGTGGCTGGCGCTTCTGGTTGCGCATCTTGCTCTGCTGGATCTGAAGCTTGCGCAACTGGTTGCGCGGGCGCCTTTGCGGTCTGCTCTGTTCCTACCGTGCGCCCAATCCTCAGTGTCACTGCGTTGACTCCTCCCTTTGGATTCTGGATCACTTGTGAAGGCAGGTCGCCATTGCTCTTTTTCAGCTCATACACCGTGGTAGTGATCTGTGATAGCTGCTTTTCAATGGACTCGAACCTCTTGTCATACTTCTCATCATTCTTGCGCACTGTGTCTGCTAGCTGCCCCACGATATCTTCTAAGGATCGCCTCGGTTGCTGGTTGTTTTGCGCTGGTGCGTCAGTGCGACGATGCGGTGGATTGTAGGGCGCAGCTTGTTGCGTCTGCTGTGGTTGTGGTGCGCGCTGATCCGTGGACTGCCTCTGGAAATTGTTTTCCTCCTTCCATCTGAACCCATTTGCGGCTAGTCCAAAACGCGGCTGATTTTGCCTCTGCAGCCTGATCGCGCGTCGTTGTGCGCGTCAAATATAATTCCTTCCTCTCCCACTAGTACAGCGGTTAAGTAAGGGTCGATCTCCACAGGGAGCAAGCAGTGAGTCTCAGCCAGTAACCTACACTTAAGAAAACGGGGGTTGCGTGAGTGATTGGGGGTTTTGCGCGATGCGCGAATAACAGCGAATATCGTAACTCAGGGAATTGCACTAGACGTGCGCAAGCAGTAGAGATGAAGTACTATACTTATGAGAAGTATTGGGCAGACAATCCTCTATGAATGCATTCCTTATCATTGACTCTAAAACACCTATAGTTTATGCTTTACTTGGGTTAGTGTCCGGTAAAGGCTTCCTAACACGTGCGCATGTTCCGTTCAAAGTTCATGTGCTATTAATCCTTAGAACTAGACTAAACAGCTGCGAATCCTGTCACAGTAGCAGCTGCCTATCCTAACTCGTTACTCCTAATTGTCACGGTAAGTTTGCGGTTCAAGGCTTCCCCTACTCATGCAACTAGTTTAACAGGTGACAAGCAAGCAACACAAGTAAGTTTGCGGTTCAAGGCTTCCCCTACTCATGCAACTAACTGTCTCAGCGCGCACAGAATTAATACAAGTAAATAAACTATGCATTAAGCTCAAGTCTCAAAGGTAATACATCATAGATTCATGCCCGACCAACACTAAGTGTTTAGCTAGACATGCTAGTGGTAAACATCATAAAATAGTAAATAACAACTACTGAATCCAAGAAAACGGTAGCAAACAGTGCGTGCAGTGTCTTCTCTTGGCTGGCGCAGTCGGCTGGCGCAACTCTCCTTGACAGGTCCGTGTGTTTTTCAGTTCTGCCGCGCAGTGCCTCTGGAATGTCACTGAGTGATGGTGTTCCGCCTCTCTGAAACCCTAGACTTTCTTTGTTTAAATAGTGCCCCAGGAAGTTCATCTTTTGGCAACTTCCAAGTCTGGTCACTGGGACTTTGCGCCTGGCGCACAGCATTGACTGGCGCAATCGGGTAGCGCACCTCTGCTGTCCTTCGCCATTTCTTCTTTTGCTTGCGCCGCTAGCTCCACAGGCTGATCTTTCACTCCTAGAACGCTGCCTGTTAGCGCGTATCCGACTTAAGGACTCGTTCTGACCTGATATACAAAAATAGTGGAAACGAGTAATCTTGCCCATAAAATATTGCAAACAAGCATGGGTTTATGATCTAAATAACGTGTATAACTAGGCTCTATCAAACCCCCCACACTTGCCCCTTGTTCGTCCCGAACAAGTACTGAAACGCGGATACAATTACCTTTTCTGGAGATTAGCGCACAGCCTTGCATTCTAGCGCAAGATGCACAGCTGCTTCAACTCGTGCTGCTCTATCACCTGCGCACAACTGCACTCAATAGTTCTAATATAATAATCCCGAAATTTCATTACCTCTCAGCCGGGATGAAGGTCTTTGGATGACTGGGAGATAGCTCTTCTTAGGCTCCTGGTTGTCAGCTCCCGCTCCGAAGATAGGTATATGGTTTCTTGCGCGAGCTTCTTCCAGTGCGTGATTCGTTCGCACACTTCCTGGGAACCTGAGCCTTTGATGATATCCTTGTGGTCTTGCGCACGCAGGTACTAAGTAGTCCGCATGCTGATTCTTTGTAACGCAAATCATCTGCTTCTGCTGGTATTTTTCTTTTGTACAGCTTCCTTTCCAATTTTTTATTTTTATTTTGTTTCATTCCTAGAACAGTTCCAATCTCAGCCTTCGGATAGCAGCTATGGAACTCGTTCCGCTCTCCCTCCTTGGTTTGTCTGCGCCGGTCAGCGCACGCGTTTACATCCGCGCCCGCTTTCCTTAGCTTGATATCCAGAGAGAAGGTGGTCTGTTTTCCCACCTCGCCACGCCTTGGGTATTTTGCCTTTTGCATCCGCGTGACTGAGCGCGCTCTGTTGTTCCGAAGGTTGCGAAGCACCGGCCTCCACTAGCGCACTCGACCATATACCTCGCCTTCGAAGCAGAAGCGACTAACCGCCTCTCTGGAGCATTTCTATCAACTCCACATCCCCTGTATATCCCAACTAACAGGAGCAGAAAAAATGAAAACATTATGCTAAAACAGTAGATAGCAGTGCACACAATACGGATAGCGCAATACAAGCTGGAGCGCAAGCGCATCCTGCACCTTAGCGCACTACTGCTACTAGTTTTCTTCAACTTAAACTAAGCTATACGAAAAATGCTCAAAACATGAAATGAAAGAGTAACGCCCCCCCCCCCCCCCCCCCACACTTGAACAGAGGCGTGTCCCCACGACTCAAGCTCAAGCGCACGGAGGCTGCGCACATGCATGCAATGCAACGAAAATAAAGAGCATACGGGTGAACACAAATAGTCACACAAAATATAGCAGGGGAGTCACAGAATGTAGGGCACAAATATTCAGCACGCATAATATTCAAATAGACGCAGCAAAATAAAAGACAACACCCTAAAGAAAATTACTGCGCCTGCCCATGGCCTTAGAAGTCCTCCGAGCTAGACGCTGCTGCTGACCCATGCGCGTTATCCTCTGAAGAATCTGTCATGGAGTCGGTGCCGGAGGATGGTGGCACAATGGTGAGGGGGTCAGGCTGCTCGTCCTCGGAAAGGGACTCCCATACGGAATCGGAGTCTACGCTGGGAAAGTTAATGGGGGACTCCGGAATAGAAGGCCGGGCAGGGGAAGCTACTGGTGATGGTATCGGTGCTGGTGCAGGGGTGGGCTCTGCTGCTGGGGCTGCTGGTTCTGGTGCGGGCTCTGCTGGGGCTGGGGCTGGGGTTGGAGCTGGCGCTGGAGCTTGAGAGGGTGCTGGAGCTGCTGAAGTTTCTGGGGTTCGGGTAGGAGGTGGATGGTGCAGGCTGAGGAGAGGGGGAATTGCATCTCCAAATTTCCACCCGGATGGTGGACTCATACTTAAATCCGCCCCCTCTGGCGCTAAGTATTCGAGCACGCGCATAACGTTGAACAACATGCGCTGCTCGGCAGTGGCTTCCTCAGGCGCCGCCTCAGTCTCAGTCCTTGGGCGCTTGGCAGGTGCACGCGGGGGAGAGTCCTCTATGGAAATGGTTACTGGCTCCCCCTGTGGTGCACGGGCCCTCTGTTGTGCTCCAGTCTGCGCCCGAGTCCTTGGGCGCCTGACTAGAGGCACCTCTGGTTCTAGGGCCTCCTCCATCTCTTCGTCTGCTGCGGCGGCTGCTGCGGCTGCTGCTGCTGCGCCTGCCGCTGCGCCCTGCGCACTGCTCTCTGCCCTGGCCCGCGCACTGCTCTCTACTCTGGCCCGCGGTGGTCTGGCTGGCTGCAGATGGTAGCACCACTCTAGTGTGCCATCGTCCCGAACGGCTACCGCCCTGATTTGCAGCATGTGGGCGCGGTCCAGAGGTATAGGCTGCACCAAGGTGTGCTCTGGCACCTCGGGCTCTCCATGTAAGCTCCGCAGCAAGTGCGTGATAAGCCCTCCACACGTCAGCGGCCCTCTCATGCTGACTCGGCTCCAATGGTGCACCATGTTCAGGATGAACAGCACCTTCCGCTCATAATACAGCCCCGTCAAAATCTCCATATCCAGGAGGCTGATCTTTGGCGCGCCGTTGAAACGGCCAATGATTGCATAGGCCACGATGCGCCACAAGTAGAACAGCCACGGGTCGCGCAGCTCTCGGCCCCTGCTGCGCCCCGCGGCGAATGCTGGCCCTGTTGCCATGTCCCTCCAAGCCTCCTGGTTATTGTGCGTGTCTAACTCCTCCTCACGCACCTTGGCGCACCCAAATGCGCGCCTCAGCCTCCTTTCCGAGGCTATGAACCAGACACCCCTGTGTCTATATCTGATCTCCCTGTCCCCCGCCTCCATAGACGCCAGGAACTCACACGTATCCTCCTGGTCTGATGCGCTGCGGAGGTCCATTAGCGCCTCCCAACCGGCAATCGCTAGCCTCTGCGCCACGAGGTCCTCTAACCCTACCTCGCGCAGGAAATCTCGACAGATGTACGGTGTCCCGTACATGTCCAGGCTAATGAATGCTGCGTACTTGTTAGCGAAAGCCGCTGGGGTCACTTGGTCTGCGGCGGGTCTCATCTTGCGCTGGCTCCGGTCAATCGCGGTCAATGCTCCCCAAAACCCTAAAAATCGAAACTGCCCAGAATCCTCTGAAATTTGCACCGAACGAGCGCCTACTGGTCGCCTATACAACGCACAAAACAGCACTCCAAGCCGCGCACTCTAGCCTGGTGCGATTTCAAAACCCTAAAAACTGTCTTCTCCGCGCAAACCCTAACAGAAGCGGCTCAAAGCGGGATCGGGGGTTACCTGGGTGCTGTGTGGTCGTGTGGTTCTTGAATCTCTCTAGACGGACGGTGGGATGGCGCTGATCGACGGCAGAGGTCTGAGGGAGGGAGCTTGTGTGTAACGGTCGAGTGAAAAAGTGCTGGGAATTTTTCTAAGTCTGGCCTTATATACCCCCTATGGCTAGCGCAACTGACCTGCGCATTGATAGGCGCACGGTCCTGCGCACTTGTGTGACTAAAAAACTACCAAACCCTACTCTTAACTAAAAACACGCAAAAAAACAAAACAAGCAAAATAAAATGTGCCAAAATAAAATGTGTCGGGTTACCTCCCGACAAGTGCCGTTGTTTAACGTCGTTGGCTCGACGGTACCTCGTTACGTGCCAAGTAGTGCGTCTGCACCCTCCCCCACTCTTGCTCCTGAGTGTCCCTGCGCCAGTGCTTGTGTTACGATCTCAGTGGTCCTGCGCAAAGGATAAAAGGGGAGGTCAGCATGTGATACATTATTCGTAAGGAGGGCAGATGCAGAGGAAGAGGAGATATAGGCGATGGGTGCTAGTTCTCCCTCTGAAGCATCTGGTGGTGCGTCTGGCGCAACAGCTTGCTCGTCTACTATCGCTGGCTCGGCCAAGTCAATGTTGCGTGCTGCGCCATCCCAAGGTTCGCCCAAGTACCGTTTGACTCTCTGCCCGTTAACCTGAAAACGATGCTGGTGCCCGTCTTCCAATTCAATTGTGCCGTAGGGGAAAACCTTGGTGACGGTGTATGGTCCCGTCCACTTACTGCGCAGCTTCCCAGGCATGAGCTTCAGGCGTGATGAAAATAATAATACCTGATCGCCTGGTTCAAATGTGCGCCGGAGGATGTGCTTGTCATGAAACGCCTTGGTGCGCGCTTTGTAATCGCGCAGTCCCTCATAGGCGTCCAGGCGCAGCTCTTCTAGTTCGCTCAGCTCAAATGCGCGTTCATGTCCTGCCTCCTCCAAGTTCAAGTTGCAAATACGTAAGGCCCAATATGCCTTGTGCTCGAGCTCCACTGGCAGGTGGCATGCCTTCCCATAGACCAGCCGGAATGGTGAGGTTCCAATGGGTGTCTTGTGTGCAGTGCGGTATGCCCATAGCGCATCATCCAGGCGCTGGCTCCAATCCTTGCGCGACGGCCTCACAGTCTTTTCCAAGATGCGCTTGATCTCTCTGTTAGAAACTTCGGCCTGTCCATTCGTCTGCGGATGGTAAGCGGTGGACGTCTTGTGGCGCACCCCATAGTGCTTGAAGACTTGCGCCACAACCCTGTTGCAGAAGTGCGTCCCCTGGTCGCTGATAACTGCCTTAGGCACTCCGTACCTGCAAAATATGTTAGTTCTGAGAAAATCAGCGACAGTCTTACCATCATCCTTGCGCGTGGCCTTAGCTTCGACCCATTTGGATACGTAATCCACGGCCACCAGTATGTACTCGTAGCCGGCAGATGGGGGAAATGGACCCATGAAGTCGATTCCCCAAACATCGAACACTTCATCCACCAGAATCGGGGTCTGCGGCATCTCGTTGCGCGCGGAGATTCCTCCAGTGCGCTGGCACCTGTCACACTTCCTGCAGTGGTCATAGGCATCTCTGAATAGGTGCGGCCAGTAGAATCCGCAGTCCAAGATCTTCCTGCTCGTGCGCTTGGGACCGAAATGTCCTCCACAGGCGTGCGCATGACAAAACATCAATACAGAGTCAATCTCATGGTCAGGCACGCAACGTCTTAATATCCGATCTGGACCTATTCTAAGCATGTAAGGATCATCCCAAAGATAATGCTTGGACTCATGTTTCAATCGCATGCACTGAGTTTTATTGAAATGAGGAGGGAACGCACCTGTGACCAGGTAATTTGCGATATGCGCATACCATGGTACCTTACCTGTTAGCGCCATCAGATGCTCGTCAGGGAATGTCTCCTTGATCTGCCCTGGCTCCTCATCCTTTATGATCCTGCTCAGGTGATCAGCGACGGTATTTTCTATGCCCTTCTTATCTTTGATCTCTAAATCGAATTCCTGAAGCAGAAGTACCCAGCGCATCAGGCGCGGCTTGGTCTCTTTCTTGGATATGAGGTAGCGGATAGCTGCGTGGTCCGTGTAGATGATGACTCTGGCGCCTAGAACATATGCTCGGAACTTCTCCAGCGCAAATACAATTGCCAGAATCTCCTTCTCCGTGGTGGTGTAGTTCTTCTGCGCGGAGTCTAGTGTGCGCGATGCATAGTAGATGGCATGCGGCTTCTTGTCCTCGCGCTGCCCCAAGACTGCTCCCACTGCGTAGTCACTTGCGTCACACATCAGCTCAAATGGCAGGTTCCAGTCTGGGGCGCGCATCACTGGCGCACTGGTCAGCGCTGCTTTCAGTTTATCGAACGCCGCCCTGCACTCATCAGTAAAATCGAAGCACACGTCTTTTTGCAACAGGTTAGACAGGGGTATGCAAATCTTAGAGAAATCCTTAATAAAACGCCTGTAAAACCCAGCATGCCCTAAGAACGATTTCACGTCGCGCACGTTGGTGGCATAAGGCAGATTAGAAATAATATCTATCTTAGCTTTGTCTACCTTAATACCCTCCTCTGAAATGATATGACCCAGTACTACTCCGTGCGTAACCATGAAATGACACTTCTCGTAGTTTAGCACTAAGTTCTTAGAGATGCAGCGTGCTAAGACTTTATCTAGATGTGTTAAGCATGCATCAAAGGTACTCCCATATACAGTGAAATCATCCATGAACACTTCTATACATATACCAATCATATCAGAGAAAATGCTCATGACGAGGCGTTGGAACGTACCTGGCGCGTTGCACAGCCCAAAAGACATACGCCGAAACGCAAAAGTGCCGAATGGGCATGTGAACGTGGTCTTCTCTTGATCCTCCGCAGCTATGGGTATCTGATTGTAACCTGAATATCCGTCCAAAAAACAAAAGTAAGGCTTACCTGCCAAGCGATCCAGCATTTGGTCCATGAAGGGTAGCGGGAAGTGGTCCTTGCGCGTTACAGCGTTCAGCTTCCTGTAGTCGATGCACATGCGCCAGCCAGTCTGTATGCGCTTGGGAACTAGCTCGCCCTGCGCATTCTCCTCCACCGTGATTCCTCCTTTCTTTGGCACAACGTGCACCGGGCTGACCCATCTGCTGTCTGAGATTGGGTAAATGACCCCTGCGTCAAGCAACTTCAGAACTTCCTTTTGCACTACCTCCATCATATTTGGGTTTAACCTGCGCTGAGCCTCCCTGGATGGCTTGGCACCATCTTCCAACAGAATCCGGTGCATGCACACGTCTGGGCTCACTCCGCGCAGATCAGCAAGAGTCCATCCAATAGCGCGCTGGTTCCTGCGCAGCACCTGTTGTAAACGCGCCTCCTGCTCTTCTTCCAATCCCCTCTTGATGATCACTGGCAGGGTGTCCTCATCTCCCAAGAAAATGTACTTGAGATGCTCCGGGAGTTGCTTCAGTTCGATCTTGGGTGCCTGCTCAACAGAGGGCAAGATTTTGTTAGCGGTGCAAATATGAACTATATTACGTGCCTGTGTGGATGCTGGTTCAGCACTGCTTAGCTCCTTCTCTTGCTCCTCCAGTTCTGCCTGTGTCAATAGCTCTGGTCCTATGGTTGCGCTCGCACACTGCGCTTCTGTGACTAAGTCGTCAAGGCTGTCCATTGCGTGCACGGTGGCGTCCTCATGTGGGTGCTGCATCCCTTCGAAGATGTTGAAATGGATTTCTTCGCCATCTACCTCCATGGAGAGCGTGCCCCTCCACACGTCTATCTTCGTGCGCGCAGTCATCAGAAACGGTCTGCCTAGGAGGATCTGCGCACCGCTGGCGCTTGATTCACCCTCCATTTCGAGCACATAAAAGTCTGCTGGGAACACCAGCTCTCCTACTCGAACTAGGACATCTTCTATCATGCCTGCAGGTTGTTTGCACGATCTATCTGCTAGCTGAATTGTGAGACCTGCAGGTTTTAGTGGTCCAAGGCGCAAGGTCGCATAGAGAGAATATGGTAATAAATTGATTGATGCGCCTAAATCGATCATGCAGTTGCTTACCGTGGTTTTACCTAAGGTGCAAGGGATAGTGAATGTACCTGGATCTCGGCACTTAGGTGGTACCTTTTGCTGCACGATTGCTGAGGCCTGCGCATTTAGCATTACTTGTGCGCATTCGCCTGTCCTTCTTTTATTCGTGCACAGCTCTTTTAAAAACTTCGCATACCTGGGAATCTGTCGAATAGCTTCTATGAGAGGTATGTTGATTTCCACCTTGCTGAACAGCTCATACAGTTCCTTGTCCAGTGCTTCTTTTCTCGCCAGTGGTGCCTGCACAGGGAAAGGAGCAGGTATGTTAGTACAATTTTTGTTCTTGTTTTTCGAGTGAGACATACCTGGTGCATTGCCCTGCTGGTTCGTGGTTAGCGCTTCTGATTGCGCCTCTGGCTCTGGTTGCGCACTCTGAGCTGCTGGATCTGGGACTTGCGCAACTGGTTGCGCGGGCGCCTGCGCGGTCTGCTCTGTTCCCACTGTGCGCCCAGTCCTCAGTGTTACTGCATTAACTCCTCCCTTAGGGTTCTGAATCACTTGCGAAGGCAGGATGCCATCGCTCTTTTTCAGCTCATACACCGTGGTTGCAATTTGTGATAGATGCTTTTCTATGGATTCGAACCTCTTGTCATACTTTTCGTCATTCTTGCGCACTGTGTCTGCTAGCTGCCCCATGATATCTTCCAAGGATCGCTTTGGTTGCTGATTGTTCTGCGCTGGTGCGTCTGTGCGGCGATGCGGTGGATTGTAGGGTGCAGCCTGTTGCGTCTGCTGTGGTGCGCGCTGATCAGTGGGCTGCCTCTGGAAATTGTTCTCTTCTCTCCATCTGAATCCATTTGCAGCAAGCCCAAAGCGCGGCTGATTCTGCCTCTGCGGTCCTCTGTTGTCCCATCCTCCAAGGGCATTTACATCTCCAGTTTCTTCAAAAAGTGTTGGGCACTCGTCTGTCTTGTGCTCAGTGGACCTGCAGAATTCACATACCTTTGGTGCAACTGGTTGTGCGCTCTGCGCACTCATCAGCTTCTGTAGCATGGCCTTCATTTCTTTGATCTCAGCGCTTGCCTCTACCTGATGCATAGAACGATTACGACTACTTTCAAGTGTCAATTGATGTCTTACCTGCCCAGCAGAATCTTCTATCAGCTGCCATGCATCCTCCGGGTACATGTTGCAAATGTCCCCTCCTGCGCATGCATTCAGTAGTCGCAGCTCCATGGGCAGCAGTCCATTCAGAAAGTTCTCTATCAGCACATTCTGGGGAAGCCCGTGATTGTAGCAGTTGGCTTCTAGCTCCCTGAAACGCTCGTAGTATTCTGACAGAGACTCCCCTGCGCCTTGCCTTGGCGCGGCCAATTCCCTTCTGAGCAGCGCGATCTTCGCTGCTGGATAAAATTTATCTAAGAATTTCTTCTGCAGCTGCTCCCATGTGTGGATTGATCCTGCGGGTAGGCTCATCAGCCAGTGTTTGGCTGCATCGCTCAATGAAAAAGGGAACGCTTTCATCTTCAGCGCTTCATCGTTTTCCCCCAAAGCCTTCATGTTCTCGCAAATGATTAGGAACTCCCGCACATGCTTGACTGGATTTTCGTTGTTCATTCCGTGAAACTTGGGCATGTGATGGATGAGTGAGCTCCTTAGTTCGAACTGTCCGTCCGGCGGAAGCACTATGCACCATGGCTGGTTAACAGTGAGTGGGGCTGACATTTCGCGCACTGTCCTGCGCCTCGCGACCGGACGAACGGGTGGCGCAATGTATGGTTCAGCGGCCATCCGTGCGTCGTCCTCACGCTGCACTTCCTCTCTGAATAGGGCTGCGCGGTTATGCGCCCTTGCTTCCTCTGGGGTTCTGTCTCCCAGGTTATCTCCAACCACACTGTTATCCTCCATGTCCTGATCCAAACTCAGGAAACGAAATTAAATGGCAACGAAGTTGTTGCGTCTGTCAGTGCGCAACTAGAATCTGCGCAGCGCAACTGTTTCAAGGTTGCGCAGGCTGATGTAATTGTGCGCTGTCAGAAACAACAACGAGAAAACAAAACAAAGTGAAATAGCTAGTTACTAAAATGAGAAATGTAAGCTAGCTAAAACTTAGCTGTGTTGCTCCCCGGCAACGGCGCCAAAATTTGATCGCGCGTCGTTGTGCGCGTCAAATATAATTCCTTCCTCTCCCACTAGTACAGCGGTTAAGTAAGGGTCGATCTCCACAGGGAGCAAGCAGTGAGTCTCAGCCAGTAACCTACACTTAAGAAAACGGGGGTTGCGTGAGTGATTGGGGGTTTTGCGCGATGCGCGAATAACAGCGAATATCGTAACTCAGGGAATTGCACTAGACGTGCGCAAGCAGTAGAGATGAAGTACTATACTTATGAGAAGTATTGGGCAGACAATCCTCTATGAATGCATTCCTTATCATTGACTCTAAAACACCTATAGTTTATGCTTTACTTGGGTTAGTGTCCGGTAAAGGCTTCCTAACACGTGCGCATGTTCCGTTCAAAGTTCATGTGCTATTAATCCTTAGAACTAGACTAAACAGCTGCGAATCCTGTCACAGTAGCAGCTGCCTATCCTAACTCGTTACTCCTAATTGTCACGGTAAGTTTGCGGTTCAAGGCTTCCCCTACTCATGCAACTAGTTTAACAGGTGACAAGCAAGCAACACAAGTAAGTTTGCGGTTCAAGGCTTCCCCTACTCATGCAACTAACTGTCTCAGCGCGCACAGAATTAATACAAGTAAATAAACTATGCATTAAGCTCAAGTCTCAAAGGTAATACATCATAGATTCATGCCCGACCAACACTAAGTGTTTAGCTAGACATGCTAGTGGTAAACATCATAAAATAGTAAATAACAACTACTGAATCCAAGAAAACGGTAGCAAACAGTGCGTGCAGTGTCTTCTCTTGGCTGGCGCAGTCGGCTGGCGCAACTCTCCTTGACAGGTCCGTGTGTTTTTCAGTTCTGCCGCGCAGTGCCTCTGGAATGTCACTGAGTGATGGTGTTCCGCCTCTCTGAAACCCTAGACTTTCTTTGTTTAAATAGTGCCCCAGGAAGTTCATCTTTTGGCAACTTCCAAGTCTGGTCACTGGGACTTTGCGCCTGGCGCACAGCATTGACTGGCGCAATCGGGTAGCGCACCTCTGCTGTCCTTCGCCATTTCTTCTTTTGCTTGCGCCGCTAGCTCCACAGGCTGATCTTTCACTCCTAGAACGCTGCCTGTTAGCGCGTATCCGACTTAAGGACTCGTTCTGACCTGATATACAAAAATATTGTATATCAGCATGGGTTTATGATCTAAATAACGTGTATAACTAGATAACGTGTAATCTTGCCCATAAAATATTGCAAACAAGCATGGGTTTATGATCTAAATAACGTGTATAACTAGGCTCTATCACAGCCCTCTATTATCCCATCCTCCTAGAGCATTGACATCTCCTAATTCCTCGAAAAGTGTGGGACATGCATCGGTTTTGTGCTCAGTGGATGTGCAGAATTCGCATGCCTTTGGCGCAGCTGGTTGCGCCCCCTGCGCATGCATCAACTTCTGCAGCACGGCCTTCATTTCCTGATGCACAGAACGAGCACGACTATTTTCAAGTGTTAGCTGATGTCTTACCTGTCCAGCAGAGTCTTCTATCAGCTGCCACGCGTCCTCTGGGTACATGTTGCAAATGTCGCCTCCTGCGCATGCATTCAATAATCTCAGCTCCATGGGCAACAATCCATTCAGGAAATTCTCTATCAGCACATTTTGGGGCAGGCCGTGATTGTAGCAGTTGGCCTCTAGCTCCCTGAAACGCTCATAGTACTCCGATAGTGACTCTCCTGCGCCCTGCCTAGGTGCGGCCAGCTCCCTCCTGAGTAGCGCGATCTTTGCTGCGGGATAGAACTTGTCCAAGAACTTCTTCTGCAGCTGCTCCCATGTGTGAATTGATCCTGCTGGTAAGTTCATCTGCCAATGCCTGGCCGTGTCACACAATGAAAATGGGAACGCTTTCATCTTCAGCGCTTCGTCGCTCTCCCCTTTGGCCTTCATGTTCTCGCAAATGACTAGGAATTCTCGCACATGCTTGACTGGGTTCTCGTTGTTCATCCCGTGGAACTTGGGCATGTGATGAATGAACGAGCTCCTTAGTTCAAAATGACAGTCTGGTGGAAGCACTATGCACCATGGCTGGTTAACCGTGATTGGGGCTGACATCTCGCGCACTGTTCTGCATAGCGCAGCCTGTCGCGCGGGTGGCGCATTATACACTTCAGCGGCCATCCTTGCTTCAACCTCGCGCTGCACTTCCTCTCTGAATAGGGCTGCGCAGATATGTGCCCTCGCATTGTCTGGGGTTCTGTCCCCTAAGTTATCTCCAACGACACTGTTATCCTACATGACCTGTTCTAAATCTCAAAGAAAACGAAATTAAAAGACAACTAAGCTGTTGCGTCTGTCACTGCGCAACTAGAATCTGCGCAGCGCAACTATTTCAAGGTTGCGCAGGCTGATGTTGATTGCGCGCTGTCAGAAACAACAACGAGAATAAAGCAAACAGAAATAACTAACTATTGTAAAAGAAAACTTAAGCTGGTTAAAGCTTATCTGTGTTGCTCCCCGGCAACAGTGCCAAAATTTGATAGCGCGCGTCGCTGTGCGCGTCAAATTAATCCTTCCTTCTCCACTTAGTATAGCGGCTAAGTCAGGGTCAATTCCACAGGGAGCAAGTAGATTAGCTCTAACTAGTAACCTACACTTACGAAAATTGGGGTGTGAGTGATTGGGTTGCGCAAGTGCGCGAATGACAATAGCTAACGCAGGAATTGCACTAGACGTGCGCAGGCAGTAGAGAATAAGTACTATGACTATGAAAAATATTGGCGCAGACAATCCTCTATGAATGTATTCCTTATCATCGACTCTAAACGTCTATAGTTCGGTTTACTAATGTTAGTGTCCGATCAAGGCTTCCTAACATGTGCGCATGTTCCGATCAAAGTTCATGAGCTATTAATTCTTGAAACTAGTCTAAGCAGCTACGAATCCTGTCACAGTAGCAACTGATTATCCTAGCGCGGTACTCCTAGTTGTGACCGTCAAGCTACCAACTAGTTTAACATATAACAAACAAGTAACAAGAGTAAGATTGCGGTTCAAGGCTTCCCCTACTCATGCAACTAGCTGTCAACAGTGTGCACAGAATTAATACAAGCAAACAAACTATGCATTAAGCACAAGTCTCAAAGGAAATACTCATAGACATGCTAGACATGCGTTTAGCTAGACATGCTAGTAGTAAACATCATAGAAATAGTAAATAATAGCTAAACTATCCAAGAAAACAGTAACAAGCAGGTGCGTGCAGGTTGCAGTGTCTCGGCTGGTGCAGTCGGCTAGCGCAGGTCCTCTCAGTAGCTCGTGTGTTTTTCGGTTCTGCCTCTCTCTCGTGTGCTGTGGTCCTCTATGATCGTCCTATTGTGTGTCCAAACCCTAGCCTTCCTCTCTTTATATACTGCTCATGAGGCCCAACTTTGGCAACTTCCAAATCTGATGGTGTCAAGATTTGGAAACACCACTATTCTGCGCATGGCGCACTGCACATATTGGTTAGCGCAATTGGTCTGCGCACCGTAGTTGACTCTGCCACTTCCTATCTGTTTACGCTGCTAGCTCCGCAGGCTGTGTGTTGCGCTCCTCAAACGCTGCCTGTTAGCGCGTATCCGACTTAAGCCCTCGTTTTGCCCTGGAATACAAAAACACCGGAAACCAGTAATCTTGTACACAAAATAATGCAAACAAGCATAGTGTTAGGATCTAAATAGTGCGTATAAATAGGCTCTATCACGCCCGCAGAGAGTAGTGTGCGGCAAGAGGAAGCTGCTGCTGAGGAGGAAATGGAGAATGTGGAGGCACCAGTCGTGCCGCCAGCTGGGCGCATGAGGGCACGCGCACAGACTAGAGCGCGCGCGGGGGCTAGTGGACCGCCAAGGGAAGGTGACCATTGACATCAGAGACTCTCCCCCGCGCGCGCCGGCAAAGCGGCGCAGACAGGATTCTGAGGAGGCGCTAGCAGAGCAGCGCATGTTGTTCAACGTCATGCGGGTGCTGGAGTACTTGGCGCAAGAGGGGGCAGATTTAAGCATCAATCCACCAGCAGGGTGGAAATTTGGAGACCCCATTCCCCCTCTCCTCAGTCTGCGTAGGCCACCTCCAGGGTCACCTTCAGAGCAGCGCGAGCCAGCGAGTTCTCCCGCGCAGTCACCAGCCCAATCCTCTGTGCGCACCCCAGTCATGGACCCACAGCCAATGCCATCAGAACCCCCTCTGCACCCCTCTTCCCAGATAATCAAATCGCCCTCTGAGGTCACCCCCATCAAAGAGTTAAGTTCAGATTCAATATGGGAGACTGACTCGGATGAGGAGCCCGCAGCCCAGCCCGCAGCAGTATCAGTTGCGCCGCCATCCTCCAGCTCAGAGTATGAGACAGAGACAGAGTCCATGGACGAGGATGCACAAGGGTCTGCGCAGGACTCCAGCTCAGAGGACTTTTAGGGCGCAGCAGAGGGCTAGGCACAAATCATTTCGGGTTGTCGTTGTTGCTTTTGAAAACTATGATTGGATATTCGGTTCTTATTTTGTGTGGATATATTTGTGAGCCCCTGACCGTGTTTTCATTTGCTGCATTGACTCTGTTTTTCATTTTCATGATGCATTTCATTTTTAGTTCTTAGTTGTCCTCGTAGTTTGCATGTGTGCGCTCTCCGTTGCGCTTGGGCTTCAGTCGTGGGGACACGTCTCTGTTTAAGTGTGGGGGGGGGGGGTGCGTTGCGTTTACATTTCATATTTATCATTGTAGTTTAGCTTAGTTAGTGCAGTATAGAAAATAGCAGTGGTTGTGCGCTTGTGTGCGGATTGCGCACACCTTTCGACTTGTTTTGCCTTATTCATCCTACATGCACTGCCATTAACCGATTTAGTATAATTTTTTCTACTTTTGTCTTTTTAGTTGGGATATTCAGGGGATGTGGAGTTGACAGAAAAAGCTCTAGAGAGGCGGTTAGTCGTTTTTGCTTCGAGAGTAAGGTACATGGCTAAAAGCGCTAGTGGAGGCCGGTGCTTCGCAACCTTCGAAGCAATAGAGCGCGCTCAGCCACGTAGATGCCAAAGGCGAATACCCGTAGCGTGGTGAGGTGGGAAAACAGACCACCTTTCCTCTGGAAGTCGAGTGTAGGAAAGTGGGCGCGGGTTTAAACGCGTGCGCTGACCTGCGCAAGTAGACCAAGGAGGGAGAGCGGGGCGTTGTTCCATAGCTGCTATCCGAAGGCCGAGACTGGAACCGTTCTGGGAATATAAGAAGAGTGGACAAAGCCGTATAAAAGAAAGAAATCAGTTGACGATATACGCAAGGAAAAGAACCAGCATGCGCACACAACTCCATATCAGCGCATGTGCAAGTCCAAAAGAAAAAACAATCGTCAAGGATGAAAGGCTTGAGTTCCCAAGAAGCGCGCGAATGAATCACGCACCTGAAGATACCTGCGCGATTATCCTTGTACCAGAAATCGGAGTAGGGACCGACAACCAGAAGCCTATGAAGAGCTACCTCCAAATCATCCGAATTAAATTGCATCCTGGCTGAGAGGTAACAAATTTCGAAATTATTATATTAGGATTGATAAGGGTTTGTGCGCGTAGGTGATAGAGCAGCGCAGGGTGAATCACTGTGCGGATCGCGCATGAGTATGAGGCTGTGCGCTAGACTTCAGAGAGGTAAAAGTATCTGTGCTTCAGTACTTGTTCGGGACGAACAAGGGCAAGTGTGGGGGATTTGATAGAGCCTAGTTATATGCGCTATTTAGATCTCAACACTGTGCTTGTTTGCATTATTTTGTGTACAAGATTACTGGTTTTCGGTATTTTTGTATTTCAGGATAAAACAGGAGCATAAGTCAGATGTGCGCTAACAGACATTTTTAGAGCGCAATGCACGACCTGCGGAGCTAGCAGCGCGAAAGGAGATAGCTGCTCGGACTACAGTGCGGAAACCGACTGCGGGAAGCAAGTAGCGCAATCAGCGTGCGCAGAATGGCAGAGTTTCTAAATATTGATCTCCTAGATTTGGGAAGTTGCTAAAAGTCTCTCGGGCCAAATCTAAGCACTCCATGGGCTTCAAGACCACTATATAAGAGGAGGGAAGCTAGGGTTTGGAGAGGAGAGAGAGCAGATAGAGAGAAGGACACACAGCAGCAAAACACACGAGCTACTTCAGCCAGAATCTCCGCGAACCACCTGCGCCAGCCGAGAACAGTAACGCGCAATTGCGCCAACCTGCTATGTTTTCTCTTGTTGCCTTAGTTTTATTTATTATTGCTATGATGTTTGTTTCTAGCATGTCTAGCTAAACACTTTGTATCGGTTGGGCATGATTCTATGAAGTATTTCCTTTGAGACTTGTGCTTAATGCTTAGTACATCTACTTATATTAATTCTATGCATATGGGTGATAATTAGTTGTGCGAATAAGGGAAGCCTTGAACCGCAATCTTATTCTAACTGCTAGTTGTTGTATGTTAAACTAGTTGATAGCTTGACGGTGACAACTAGGAGTAACACACTAGGATAATCAGCTGCTACTGTGATAGGATTCGTGGCTGCTTAGACTAGTTTCAGGAATTAATAGCTCATAAACTTTGATCGGAACATGCGCGCACGTTAGGAAGCCTTGACCAGACACTAACTTAAGTAGAACTGCACTATAGATGTTTAGAGTCGATGATAAGGGATACATTCATAGAGGATTTTCTGTACCGATACTCTTCATAGTCATAGTACTTAAAATCTACTGCCTGCGCACGTATCGTGCAATTCTGCTTTCACTACTGTTCATTCGCGCACCTGCGCAACCAATCACTCACAACCCCAATTTCGTAAGTTGTAGGTTGCTAGCTAAGACGAGTCTGCACGCTCCTTGTGGGATCGACCTTGATTAGCCGCTATACTAAGTGGAGAAGGAAGAATTAATTTGACGCGTACAACGACGCGCGATTAAGGACGTCGACGGATTAAGTGGGGGAGGATGTCACGGCCCGATTATTTTGGACCAAATTATTGGGGGTTTTCCGGGCCATGACAAAGGAATTGGACTAAGTGACTTAGCCCAAAGGCTAGCCCACGTAGACTAATCCAAAGAAGAGGAGGATCCAACCCAAGTCCCAGAAGAGTGTGGAACCTCATAGAAGACCTTGGAAGCTTCCAGAAGATGGTGGAAGGGTCTCCACCCTTATAGATATTCTGGAATATTCCAAACTTGTATTTAATAGCCCTAGGATTGAATTAATCTCAGCCGTCCATTGATGAGGCCTAAGTGTATAAAAATAGGGGAGGAGTCATTTGCTCAAAACCACCTCAGAAATACAAGACATTCTCTCAAGCTCTCTTGATCTCAAAAGTATCTAGCTTTCAAGTTCTCTTCTTATCTTAGCACATCAAGCAACTTTCGCGGAAGGCTTTCTTAGCTGGTCGGGTAAAAGTTCTAGCTAAGCGTCGCACGACTTAGTGGTTAAAATCTAAATCCGTGACAGAGCGGTGACCAGGTAAGAGCCCGAAGGTCCCCGAAGAGTGCCCGGGCGAGGGCCCGAAGGTGCCCAAGGAGTGCCCAGGCAAGGCCACCAAGGTGCTTGAAGAGTGCCCGGGGCGATGTTGATGAGCGGACAAAGAACCTTATGTTAGTCCGTATTTTCACTTTAATTCTTGTTTGTTCCTTTATTTTGTAAACTCATTTGATATTTTTTTTGTCCATTTCAGGTTGAAAATGCATACTACATGATATGAAGTGGTCCGAAGAAGTTTCGGGTGAATTCAAGTCAAAAGTGAGCAAAATCAAGCAAAAGGCAGATTTGATTCGCCCATGCTAGTTTGAATCGTTCAGGCTGATTGACCTATTCATCTTCAAAGGCTCACCGAGCACACGATTCTTATCCGATTGAGGCGTGTCATAACTTGTTAGAAAGCTAACTTGTTAGGAATACAACTTTGTAGTATATCAAGACGTGATTCAAAGGTTTGGAGGGTCAAAATAGGCGAGATTCTAGCACTCCAAAGTTGATTCGCCCAAAGAGGAATTCAGGCTAGGCCGAATCACTTTTGATTCGGCCAAAGAAAAGTGATTCGCCCAAGAAGATTACAGCACTAACATTATGATTCGGCCGAATAAAATTATGGGGATGCACTAATCACTTGATTCGGGGAGAATTCGCTTGTAGATCTATCTGACCTGTTCATCATCGAAGGCTTGCCGAGCGCGCGAGTCTTGTCCATTTGAGGCGTTCCATAGCTTTTTGGAAAGATAATTCAAAGATCTACAACTTTGCTATTTACGTCAAGACGTGATTCGACGGTTTAAAGGGTAACACAAGCGTGTTTCAAACGCTGCAGAAGTGATTCGCCCAAGCAGTAGGCAAATCAAAAATGATTCGGCCAAGGAGAAGGATTTCATCTCATGGACCAATGTTTGACCAAATCAAATAAGGGTTGACCGAATCAAAAAGTGATTCGGCCAAGGAAAAGTGATTTGCCCAGCTCAAAACAGCACTGAGATAGTGATTCGCCCGAATCACCTGCAGAGTGACCTGTTCACCTTCAAAGGCTTGCCGAGCGCATAATTCTTATTCGATTAGGGCGTGCTATAGCTTGTTGAAAACATATTTCAAAGGGATACAACTTTGTATTTTACATCAAGACGTAATTCGAATGTTTAAAGGGTCAGAGAGGCAAGAATCTAGCACTCCAAAGTTGATTCGAGCACTGCGGGTGATTTGGTAATTTCCAGAAACAGTATAAATAGAAGAATAGGAGAAAAATCAAGGTGTGCCTTGGGGTGCCTAGGGTTCCTCTCTTGGGACAAAACCCTAAATTGAAGACTTGGAGAATTGAAGACATTAAGAATTGAAGATTCCACAACATCCCTTTACTCATTCTCTACTTCCCTACTTTAATTTCTTTACTTTTCCTTGTTGAATAATTTTATTATGTCTTGTTTCAAAATCACCATGAGTGACACATGAGTGAGTAGTCTTTTAGTAGTTGGGGTTCTTATGGATCCCTTAGGTTTGATTGTAATGCAAGACTTGTCTTTTTATCTATATGAATGAAGTTTGGTTGAAAATTCTCATGCTTTCTCTTCATATCAGTTTTGTGCACACCAAGTGTTTGGTGTACGAATTGCTAGAACACCTAGGGATGGAATGAGAGTTGAACCTAGGTTGTTTAGAAGATTGAGCATGCTAATTTTAGGTTGTGTTTCTGTGCGAAAGTGACATACGCATTCCACTAGGCTAAGTATTGAACGACTTTAGTTAATAGACCGAGAGGTTGAGATTAGGAGACTTTTGTTCTATGCGGTTCAATAGAGCGAGAGTTTGAGAACCGTACTATTTAGGTATTATTCTCATTCTAGAGAAGGAGCGAGAGTTGAATTTAGAATGTGTGATACCTTAGCCTAGAACCATCACTCGAATTTACTCATGATTTAGACATTGCTAATCGCCTGACCTAGGGGTGAAGTAGGATTCCGACTATGCTTTCTCTCTTACTTTACTTCTTCATAAATTTGAACTTGTCTTTAGTATTCACTAGAGATACCTCACTTAGAGGAAAAATGACGTGCGTCGTTGTGCGCGCCAAACTTGTATTTATATCTCTAAGCTGTAGCTAGTGTAGCGGCAAGCAAGGGTCGAACCCAAGAGAACTGACTGTGAAGAGATTTCCTGTAAATACTGAACTAAATGGGGGGTTTTGAGCAAGTTGATTGCAAGAAAGAAAGTAAAAAGTGTGAATATCAATTACGAGAAGTATCCAGCTCAGGGAATCCAATAGTGATTGTTATCATTGACTTCTAAAGGTTGCTATTCTAATCAAACATGTGGTCATCTCGACAAAGGTAATAACCTAGAGTATCCCGACAAAGGTGATACTAACCCTAGATTCTACTACTTGTTTCCACGACAAAGCTTCGACAAGAGTTAATAATCAGAATTGATGAGCGGGTAGTTTCACGACAAAGTATACGTTAACCGTGCAATACAATTCATGCAATTTAAGATCCAGAACTTACGATTGAATAGAAACATGCATTAAATCCAAGTCTCAATGATACATGTTACCTGAGAAGTCAAGATGGAATTCAATGGATGACTGGGAGATAGTCCTCTTTAGACTCCTGACTCCATTCTTCAGCTCGAGATCATAGTCACGCGCATACACTGAGTTTGCTTTCTCTGGCACGTGAGAAATCCAAGCTACAAGGAACTCAACTTTTTTTCTTTGGTAGGATAGCTCTTGAAACTTCTTGTTTTGTTTAATACGAAGACTTCACTCAACTCGAATGCCTTTCTCTTCTTTTTTTTTCTTTCTTTCACACGTGTCTGAATTTTCTTTTGAGCTTTGCTCTCCACTGTGAATTGCTTGTCCTTTTCTTTTTGCTCTTTAAACCGTTCCAATCATCGCCTTCGAATAACAACTATGGAGCGGGTCCCGCTCTTTCTAATCATCATCCTTTCAGCATGGGGCAGGATAAGGGTTACCCACCCCTTCCCGGTTACTTGGACTAGAGATAGGACAGTTTGTTTTCCCGTCCCACCATTGCATAAACGCTGCAATGATGGAGTTAAAGTCTCACCCCTCATAACTTGAAGCGCCAACCTCCACAAATTCAGCGCGCTACGCGACTAATCCCCTGAACCTTCGAATGTTTGTCAGGTCCCTCTAGAACATTTTCTGTCAACTCCACATCCTTTAATATCTCAACTCAAAAGCATATATAACATCATGTAACTCGCATCGCAATACTGCAGAAATCATGCAAATCATACACCTCAAAACCTTATAGAGTCGAACATCATCTCATACAATCAGTGTCTTCATCGTAGCATACACAAATTTGGAAACAAACGTGCGCTAACTACCACTAATGCATGCTAATAAAGGTAAATGTGCTGACACGACAGACGCTACTACCCCACCCCACACTGTTGAACATAGCCGTGTCCTCACGGTACAATAAGATCGTCGGGAAGGGTAGTCATGCAAGACTCAAAACAAAAGAAACGAAACAAATAAGAAACGCACAAGAAAAACTATCCTAACTCAGCAAGTTAAACGCCCCACGCACACATTAAACTACGCGCCCCAAGCATACATTAGCAGCGCTAATGTATGAAGTCGTAGAGGCAGTAATGTTGCCTTGGGGTGCCTAACTTAGAAAGTTACGCGCCCCATGCACACATTAATTTGCGTGCCCCAAGCATACATTAGCAGCGCTAATGTATGAACCCGGAGCGGCAATAATGTTGCCTTGGGGCGCCGTAACCACTGAGTTACGCTAAGAATTAAAATAAATGCATAAAAATCGGGTAGCCTCCTGCAAAGCGCACTTGTTTAATGTCGTTGGCTCGATGGTACGTCTTCTTCTTAGGTGTTTACCGGCTCATCCAACTCGAGCTCCTTATCGGGTGGTATATCCTCTCCAAAGGGAACATCTTCTTGTAGCAATTGAGACAATGGCAATGCCATCTTCAAAAAGTCGTTAACAAACCTGCGAGGAAATCTAACAAATTTGCGATAAAATCCAGCATAATCAAGGAAAGACATGATACCTCGCTGGTCAGTTGGAAAAGACAATCCATGAATTAAATCAGTTTTTATTCTATGTGGTTGAATGCCTTCCTCACGCTGCATATCCGACTCAAGCACCGCATCCTCAATGATGTCCAACGCATGTATTTCTGCAATGTTAGGTGGGTGTTGCATAGATTTATACATGTTAAAATGAATTACTTCCCCGTCTACCTCCATGGAGAAATCACTCGTGAATGTATCGATCTTCGCGGTCACCATGAAGGGTATCCCTAATAAGACGGGTGAAGTGTCTATTGCATCACCCTCCATTTTTATGACGTAAAAATCTGCAAGGAATGCAAGCTTTCCTATGTGTACTAATACGTCAACAACTATACCCTCTGGCTTACTATATGATCTATTCGCTAGTTGAAGAATCAAGTCAGTGGGTTTCAGAGGACCAATACACAATGTTTGATATAAAGAGTAAGGAAACACATTTACCGATGCATCCAAATCTAACATACAACTATCAATTTTAATTTCACCAATGATGCATGAAATTGCAAATGTACCTAGATCCTTACATTTTGGTGCTACCTTGAACTGATTTACCTGCTCTTGTTTCGGTTCTCTTCCTCGGTCCATACACAATTTCTTAAGGGCCTTTGCATATTTCGGGATCCGCCTTATTGCATCGAGGAGTGGGATTGTGATTCCAACTCTGTTGAACAGCTCAAATAAAATTTGATATGCTGGATCCTCCCTAGGTTTCGATATCTGCATAGGAACTGGAAGAAGTGGGTCAGAACGGCGAAATTCAAAATCCACGTCAAAAAGTATCGCGCCACTAGTGTACTTTATATTTGCGCGCCGAGAGTTAATGTTCTCATCTGGAGCGCATTCATTGTTGTCTTCGTGTTGACCGCGTCTTCTTCAGACATTATTTGCACTCCAGGAGAAGACATTACCGCGTCGCGGCTATGAATAATGTTCTCACTCGGCGTCGAACTCACTGTTTATGTTCCCTTGTTTCCCTCTTCTGGACCTCTGAGCACCTCCCCTCACCGCAATGTTATGGCGCTAACATTTCCCTTCGGGTTGGGGACCGTTTGAGATGGTAATTTGACCTGGTCATTCTTCAATTCATTAACGACCGTGATCAACTGTGACATTTGCTTTGATAATTCTGCAATAGCACCATCTGTCTTCGCTTGGAATTGTTGAAGATTCACTGCCAAATCATTAACGGTTAGCAGGTTATTCTGACCTGGCTGATTATAGTTCTTCCTTTGTTGGTACTGATCAGCGCTGTTGTGACCCTCTTGTTGCTGATGAAATGATGGTCGATAATATTGGGTCTGCTGTTGAGGTGCGGCTTGCTCTCTAGGAATCCACTATCATTCTTCCAACTATACCCGTTCGCAGCTAATCCAAACTTCCTCTGAAGCGGTCTATTGTTGAAAGTCTGATATCCTCCTAAAGCGTTCACCTCTGCTGAATTGTCTTCGCACAAGGATACCCGAAGGTCCACGAAGAGTGCCCGAAAGAGGCCCCGAAGGTCCTTGAAGAGTGTCCAGGCGAGGCCCCTCGAAGAGTGCCAGGGCGAGGCCCCGAAGGTCCTCGAAGAGTGCCCGAGCGAGGCCCCGAAGGTCCTCGAAGAGAGCCCGGACGAGGACCCGGCAAGGTTTCGAAGGTCTTCGAAGAGTGCCCGGGGCCAGGTCCCGAAGGTCCCTGAAGAGGGCCCGAACGAGGGCCAGGCAATGCCCCGAGGTCGCTCGGGCGACATCGATGACCTTGGGCCTAAATGGCCAAAACTTCAACATTTTGGAAGAATTTTCTGACACATAAATTGTGAGGCTTTAGAAATACATGTTTAATGAACTATTAAAGCTTGTTGAGGTGATTATAATTTTTCTATATTTGTAAAAGCAATTTTCGGTTTTTTACCATTATAAAATGCTTAAAAAATATGAGAAAACATTTAAAATCAGATTGGTCAGTTGATTATGAAACTAGATTTCATAACGAACGCAACCATATGTGGAATTTGTAATTTGGATTTAGTAGAACTTCAAAAAAGATGAGTATGTAAGCAAAAGCAGGGGTAATGTTTCCTCCTGCCAGCCCAAAAAAAGTCCAATTGGCTCTTTGGGGCTGGTTCACTCAGACTCGCTTGTGGAAGCGTGAAGATGTGCGGATCTCGGTGGGACAAAGGCTGGGACAGCTTACTCCGCGCCTCGGGAGTACTTTAACAATCCGCGGCGCGGCTGCTAAAGTATGAATGGGGCGCGGGACTCGCTGAGTTGTGCAGAAGTTGGTGGTTTTGGTGTTTGAAGGGGAATGGGAATGGAGATGGATATGATGAATTTTGTGAGCACAAAGAAGATCAAAGTACCCAAAAATCAACTAATGTTATTGTTAACACAAGTTGCAAAAACGGTGCTACAATGATATGAGATGTTCACCCCTTGCAACACAAGATGAACAAATGACTATTCCTACACTATGCTAAACGATCAAAGGATACTTGAGCTCTTGGCTGATTTTGGATATTCTTTGATGATTTCCAAATGAGGAAGTGGCTGGCTTTTATAGGGCAAGGCCAGCCGAGGGGTCAGCTTGGCCATTACTCCTTGGGTCTTTGCTCCGGCTCTTCTCCATAGGTGATCCATGGATCTCCTCTCCTTTGTGCTTCTCTTGGCTGGCTGGGTGCAATATATTCTCTTCAAGGCTTGTGGAATCTTTATGGGTAGTGATCGCGCGTCGTTGTGCGCGTCAAATATAATTCCTTCCTCTCCCACTAGTACAGTGGTTAAGTAAGGGTCGATCTCCACAGGGAGCAAGCAGTGAGTCTTAGCCAGTAACCTACACTTAAGAAAACGGGGGTTGCGTGAGTGATTGGGGGTTTTGCGCGATGCGCGAGTAACAGCGAATATCGTAACGCGGGGAATTGCACTAGACGTGCGCAAGCAGTAGAGATTAAGTACTATCTTTATGAGAAGTATTGGGCAGACAATCCTCTATGAATGCATTCCTTATCATCGACTCTAAATGTCTATAGTTTGTGTCCTACTTGGGTTAGTGTCCGGTAAAGGCTTCCTAACACACGCGCATGTTCCGTTCAAAGTTCATGTGCTATTAATCCTAGAACTAGACTAAACAGCTGCGAATCCTGTCACAGTAGCAACTGCTTACCCTAACTCGTTACTCCTAGTTGTCACGGTAAGTTTGCGGTTCAAGGCTTCCCCTACGCATGCAACTAGTTTAACAGGTGACAAGCAAGCAACACAAATAGGATTGCGGTTCAAGGCTTCCCCTACTTATGCAACTAACTGTCTCAGTACGCGCAGGATTAATACAAATAAGTAAACTACGCATTAAGCTCAAGTCTCAAAGGTAATACATCATAGATTCATGCCCGACCAACACTAAGTGTTTAGCTAGACATGCTAGTGGTAAACATCATAAAATAGTAAATAACAACTACTGAATCCAAGAAAACGGTAGCAAACAGTGCGTGCAGTGTCTTCTCTCGGCTGGCGCAAATCTCCTCAATAAGTCCGTGTGTTTTCCAGTTCTGCCGCACAGTGCCTCCTTGCGTCCTCTGGTGCCTCTGGAACAACAGTCTTTTCGAACTCTCTGAAACCCTAGACTTACTTCCTTTATATAGGAGGTTCAACTTTCGGCAACTTCCAAATCTGGTCACTGGGACTTTGCGCCTGGCGCATGGCATTGGTTGGCGCAATCGGGTAGCGCACCTCTGCTGTCTTTCGCCATTTCTTCTTGTTTGCGCCGCTAGCTCCTCAGGCTGATCTTTCACTCCTAGAACGCTGCCTGTTAGCGCGTATCCGACTCAAGGACTCGTTCTGTCCTGATATACAAAAACATTGGAAACGAGTAATCTTGCTCATGAAATATTGCAAACAAGCACAGGGTTATGACCTAAATAATGTGTATAACTAGGCTCTATCAAACCCCCCACACTTGCCCCTTGTTCGTCCCGAACAAGTACTGAAACGCGGATACAATCACCTTTTCTGGAGACTAGCGCACAGCCTTGCATTCTAGCGCAAAATGCACAGTTGCTCAACTTGTGCTGCTTTATCACCTGCGCACAACTGCACTCAATAGTTCTAATATAATAATCCTGAAATTTCATTACCTCTCAGCCGGGATGAAGATCTTTGGATGACTGGGAGATAGCTCTTCTTAGGCTCCTGGTTGTCAGCTCCCGCTCCGAAGATAGGTATATGGTTTCTTGCGCGAGCTTCTTCCAGTGCGTGATTCGTTCGCACACTTCCTGGGAACCTGAGCCTTTGATGATATCCTTGTGGTCTTGCGCACGCAGGTACTAAGTATTGCGCATGCTGATTCTTTGTAACGCAAATCATCTGCTTCTGCTGGTGTTTTTCTTTTGTACAGCTTCCTTTCCAATTTTTTTCATTCCCAGAACAGTTCCAATCTCAGCCTTCGGATAGCAGCTATGGAACTCGTTCCGCTCTCCCTCCTTGGTTTGTCTGCGCCGGTCAGCGCCCGCGTTTACACCCCTGCCCGCTTTCCTTAGCTTGATTTCCAGAGAGAAGGTGGTCTGTTTTCCCACCTCGCCACGCTTTGGGTACTTTGCCTTTTGCATCTGCGTGACTGAGCGCGCTCTTTTGTTCCGAAGGTTGCGAAGCACCGGCCTCCACTAGCGCACTCGACCATATACCTCGCCTTCGAAGCACAAGCGACTAACCGCCTCTCTGGAGCATTTCTATCAACTCCACATCCCCTGTATATCCCAACTAACAGGAGCAGAAAAAACGAAAAAATTATGCTAAAACAGTAGAGAACGGCGCACGCAATACGGATAGCGCAACACAAGCTGAAGCGCATGCGCATCCTGCACTTTTGCGCACTACTGCTACTAATTCTCTTCAACTTAACTAAGCTATACTAAAAAATGCTCAAAACATGAAATGTAAGAGTAACGCCCCCCCCCCCCCCACACTTGAACAGAGACGTGTCCCCACGACTCAAGCTCAAGCGCACGGAGGCTGCGCACATGCATGCAATGCAACGAAAATAAAGAACAGAAAAGGGAACACAAATAGTCACACAAAATATAGCAAGGGAGTCACAGAATGTAGGGCACAAATATTCAGCACACATAATAGTCAACTAGACGCAGCAAAAATAAAAGATACCACCCTAAAGAAAATCACTGCGCCTGCCCAAGGCCTTAGAAGTCCTCCGAGCTAGACGCTGCTGCTGACCCATGCGCCTCATCCTCTGAAAAAACCCTAAAAACTGTCTTCTCCGCGCAAACCCTAACAGAAGCGGCTCAAAGCGGAATCGGGGGTTACCTGGGTGCTGTGCGGTCGTGTTGTCCTTGAATCCCTCTAGACGGACGGTGGGTTGGGCGCTGATCGACGGCAGAGGTCTGAAGGCGGGAGCTTGTGTGTAACGGTCGAGTGAAAAAGTGCTGGAAATTTTCTAAGTCTGGCCTTATATACCCTCCTCTGGCTAGCGCAACGGACCTGCGCACTGATAGGCGCACGGTCCTGCGCACTTGTGTGACTAAAAACTACCAAACCCTAATCTAACTAAAAACACTCAAAAAACGAAACAAGCAGAATAAAATGTGCCAAATTAAAACGTGTCGGGTTACCTCCCGACAAGTGCCTTTGTTTAACGTCGTTGGCTCGACGGTACCTCGTTACGTGCCAAGAAGTGCGGCTGCAGCCCCCCCCCCCCACTCTTGCTCCTGAGTGTCCTTGCGCCAGTGCTTGTGTTACGATCTCATTGGTCCTGCGCAAAGGATACAAGGGAAGGTCAGTATGTGCTACATTATTCGTAATGAGGGTAGATGCAGAGGAAAAAGAGATATAGGCGATGGGTGCTAGTTCTCCCTCTGAAGCATCTGGTGGTGCGTCTGGCGCAGCAGCTTGCGCGTCCACTATCTCTGGCTCGGCCAAGTCAATGTTGCATGTTGTGCCATCCCAAGGTTCGCCCAAGTACCGTTTGACTCTCTGCCCGTTAACCTGAAAACGATGCTGGTGCCCGTCTTCTAATTCAATTGTGCCGTAGGGGAAAACCTTGGTGACGGTGTATGGTCCCGTCCACTTGCTGCGCAACTTTCCAGGCATGATCTTCAGGCGCGATGAAAATAACAGTACCTGGTCTCCTGGTTCAAATGTGCGCCGGAGGATATGCTTGTCATGATACGCTTTGGTGCGCTCCTTGTAATCGCGCAGTCCCTTGTAGGCGTCTAGGCGCAGCTCTTCGAGTTCGCTCAGCTCAAATGCGCGTTCTTGTCCTGCCTCCTCCAAGTTCAAGTTGCAAATACGTAAGGCCCAATATGCCTTGTGCTCGAGCTCTACTGGCAGGTGGCATGCCTTCCCATAGACCAGCCGGAATGGTGAGGTTCCAATGGGCGTCTTGTGTGCAGTGCGGTATGCCCATAGCGCATCATCCAGGCGCTGGCTCCAATCCTTGCGCGACGGCCTCACAGTCTTTTCCAAGATGCGCTTGATCTCTCTGTTAGAAACTTCCGCCTGTCCATTTGTCTGCGGATGGTAAGCGGTGGACGTCTTGTGGCGCACCCCATAGTGCTTGAAAACTTGCGCCACAACCCTGTTGCAGAAGTGCGTCCCCTGGTCGCTGATAACTGCCTTAGGCACTCCGTACCTGCAAAATATGTTAGTTCTGAGAAAATCAGCGACAGTCTTATCATCATCCTTGCGCGTGGCCTTAGCTTCGACCCATTTGGATACGTAATCCACGGCCACCAGTATGTACTCGTAGCCGGCAGATGGGGGAAATGGACCCATGAAGTCGATTCCCCAAACATCGAACACTTCATCCACCAGAATCGGGGTCTGCGGCATCTCGTTGCGCGCGGAGATTCCTCCAGTGCGCTGGCACCTGTCACACTTCCTGCAGTGGTCATAGGCATCTCTGAATAGGTGCGGCCAGTAGAATCCGCAGTCCAAGATCTTCCTGCTCGTGCGCTTGGGACCGAAATGTCCTCCACAGGCGTGCGCATGACAAAACATCAACACAGAATTAATCTCATGGTCAGGCACGCAACGTCTTAATATCCGATCTGGACCTATTCTAAGCATGTAAGGATCATCCCAAAGGTAATGCTTGGACTCATGTTTCAATCGCATGCACTGAGTTTTATTGAAATAAGGAGGGAACGTACCTGTGACCAGGTAATTTGCGATATGCGCATACCATGGTACCTTACCTGTTAGCGCCATCAGATGCTCGTCAGGGAATGTCTCCTTGATCTGCCCTGGCTCCTCATCCTTTAAGATCCTGCTCAGGGGATCAGCGACGGTGTTTTCTGTGCCCTTCTTATCTTTGATCTCTAAGTCGAATTCCTGAAGCAGAAGTACCCAGCGCATCAGGCGCGGCTTGGTCTCTTTCTTGGACATGAGGTAGCGGATAGCTGCGTGGTCCGTGTAGATGATGACTCTGGCGCCTAGAACATATGCTCGGAACTTCTCCAGCGCAAATACAATTGCCAGAAGCTCCTTCTCCGTGGTGGTGTAGTTCTTCTGCGCGGAGTCCAGTGTGCGCGATGCATAGTAGATGGCATGCGGCTTCTTGTCCTCGCGCTGCCCCAAGACTGCTCCTACTGCGTAGTCACTTGCGTCACACATCAGCTCGAATGGCAGGTTCCAGTCTGGTGCGCGCATCACTGGCGCACTGGTCAGCGCTTCTTTCAGCTTATCGAACGCCGCCCTGCACTCATCAGTAAAATCGAAGCACACGTCTTTTTGCAACAGGTTAGACAGGGGTATGCAAATTTTAGAGAAATCCTTAATAAAACGCCTGTAAAACCCAGCATGCCCTAAGAACGATTTCACGTCGCGCACGTTGGTGGCATAAGGCAGATTAGAAATAATATCTATCTTAGCCTTGTCTACCTTAATACCCTCCTCTGAAATAATATGACCTAGTACTACCCCGTGCGTAACCATGAAATGACATTTCTCGTAGTTTAGCACTAAGTTCTTAGAGATGCAGCGCGCTAAGACTTTATCTAGATGTGTTAAGCATGCATCAAAGGTACTCCCATATATAGTGAAATCATCCATGAACACTTCTATGCATATACCAATCATATCAGAGAAAATGCTCATGACAAGGCGTTGGAACGTACCTGGCGCGTTGCACAGCCCAAAAGACATACGCCGAAACGCAAATGTTCCGAAGGGGCATGTGAACGTGGTCTTCTCTTGATCCTCCGCAGCTATGGGTATCTGATTGTAACCTGAATATCCGTCCAAAAAACAAAAGTAAGGCTTACCTGCCAAGCGATCCAGCATCTGGTCCATGAAGGGTAGCGGGAAGTGGTCCTTGCGCGTTACAGCGTTCAGCTTCCTGTAGTCGATGCACATGCGCCAGCCAGTTTGTATGCGCTTGGGAACTAGCTCGCCCTGCGCATTCTCCTCCACTGTGATTCCTCCTTTCTTTGGCACAACGTGCACCGGGCTGACCCATTTGCTGTCTGAGATCGGGTAAATGACCCCTGCGTCAAGCAACTTCAGGACTTCCTTTTGCACTACCTCCATCATATTTGGGTTTAACCTGCGCTGAGCCTCCCTGGATGGTTTAGCACCATCTTCCAACAGAATCCGGTGCATGCACACGTCTGGGCTCACTCTGCGCAGATCCGCAAGAGTCCATCCAATAGCGCGCTGGTTCCTGCGCAGCACCTGTTGTAAGCGCGCCTCCTGCTCTTTTTCCAATCCCCTCTTGATGATCACTGGCAGGGTGTCCTCATCTCCCAAGAAAATGTACTTGAGGTGCTCCGGGAGTTTCTTCAGTTCGATCGTGGGTGCCTGTTCAATAGAGGGCAAGATTTTGTTAGCGGTGCAAATATGAACTATATCAAGTACCTGTGTGGGTGCTGGTTCAGCACTGCTTAGTTCCTCCTCTTGCTCCTCCAGCTCTGCCTGTGCCCGTATCTCTGGTCCTATGGTTGCGCTCGCACACTGCGCTTCTGTGACTAAATCGTCAAAGCTGTCCATTGCGTGCACAGTGGCGTCCTCATGTGGGTGCTGCATCCCTTCGAAGATGTTGAAATGGATTTCTTCGCCATCTACCTCCATGGAGAGCGTGCCCCTCCACACGTCTATCTTGGTGCGCGCAGTCATCAGAAACGGTCTGCCTAGGAGGATCTGCGCACCGCTGGTGCTTGATTCACCCTCCATTTCGAGCACATAAAAGTCTGCTGGGAACACCAGCTCTCCTACTCGAACTAGGACATCTTCTATCATGCCTGCAGGTTGTTTGCACGATCTATCTGCTAGCTGAATTGTGAGACCTGCAGGTTTTAGTGGTCCAAGGCGCAAGGTCGCATAGAGAGAATATGGTAATAAATTGATTGATGCGCCTAAATCGATCATGCAGTTGCTTACCGTGGTTTTACCTAAGGTGCAAGGGATAGTGAATGTACCTGGATCTCGGCACTTAGGTGGTACCTTTTGTTGCACGATTGCTGAGGCCTGCGCATTTAGCATTACCTGTGCGCATTCGCCTGTCCTTCTTTTATTTGTGCACAGCTCTTTTAAAAACTTCGCATACCTGGGAATCTGTAGAATAGCTTCTATGAGAGGTATGTTGATTTCCACCTTGCTGAACAGCTCATATAGTTCCTTGTCCAGCTCATATAGCTTCTATGAGAGGTATGTCTATGAGAAGCGCTGAAGATGAAGGCATTCCCATTTTCACTAAGTGATACAGCTAAACACTGGCTGATGAGCCTACCTGCAGGATCTATTCACACATGGGAACAGCTGCAGAAGAAGTTCTTAGACAAATTTTATCCAGCAGCGAAGATTGCGCTGCTCAGAAGGGAATTGGCCGCGCCAAGGCAGAGCGCAGGGGAGTCTCTGTCAGAATACTACGAGCGTTTCAGGGAGCTGGAAGCCAACTGCTACAATCACGGGCTTCCTCAGAATGTGCTGATAGAGAACTTTCTGAATGGACTGCTGCCCATGGAGCTGCGACTACTGAATGCATGCGCAGGAGGGGACATTTGCAACATGTACCCGGAGGATGCATGGCAGCTGATAGAAGATTCTGCTGGGCAGGTAAGACATCAATTGACACTTGAAAGTAGTCGTAATCGTTCTGTGCATCAGGTAGAGGCAAGCGCTGAGATCCAAGAAATGAAGGCCATGCTACAGAAGCTGATGAGTGCGCAGAGCGCACAACCAGTTGCGCCAAAGGTATGTGAATTCTGCAGGTCCACTGAGCACAAGACAGACGAATGCCCAACACTTTTTGAAGAAACTGGAGACGTAAATGCCCTTGGAGGATGGGACAACAGAGGACCGCAGAGGCAGAATCAGCCGCGCTTTGGGCTTGCTGCAAATGGATTCAGATGGAGAGAAGAGAACAATTTCCAGAGGCAGCCCACTGATCAGCGCGCGCCACAGCAGACGCAACAAGCTGCACCCTACAATCCACCGCATCGCCGCACAGACGCACCAGCGCAGAACAATCAGCAACCAAAGCGATCCTTGGAAGATATCATGGGGCAGCTAGCAGACACAGTGCGCAAGAATGACGAAAAATATGACAAGAGGTTCGAATCCATAGAGAAGCATCTATCACAAATTGCAACCACGGTGTATGAGCTGAAAAAGAGCGATGGCAACCTGCCTTCGCAAGTGATTCAGAACCCTAAGGGAGGAGTTAATGCAGTAACACTGAGGACTGGGCGCACAGTGGGAACAGAGCAGACCGCGCAGGCGCCCGTGCAGCCAGTTGCGCAAGTCCCAAATCCAGCAGCTCAGAGTGCGCAACCAGAGCCAGAGGCGCAATCAGAAGCGCCAACCACGAACCAGCAGGGCAAGGCGCCAGGTATGTCCCACTCGACAAACAAGGACAAAAATTATACTAACATACCTGCTCCTTTCCCTGTGCAGGCACCACTGGCGAGAAAAGAAGCACTGGACAAGGAACTATATGAGCTGTTCAGCAAGGTGGAAATCAACATACCTCTCATAGAAGCTATTCGACAGATTCCCAGGTATGCGAAGTTTTTAAAAGAGCTGTGCACAAATAAAAGAAGGACAGGCGAATGCGCACAGGTAATGCTAAATGCGCAGGCCTCAGCAATCGTGCAACAAAAGGTACCACCTAAGTGCCGAGATCCAGGTACATTCACTATCCCGTGCACCTTAGGTAAAACCACGGTAAGCAACTGCATGATCGATTTAGGCGCATCAATCAATTTATTACCATATTCTCTCTATGCGACCTTGCGCCTTGGACCACTCAAACCTGCAGGTCTCACAATTCAGCTAGCAGATAGATCGTGCAAACAACCTGCAGGCATGATAGAAGATGTCCTAGTTCGAGTAGGAGAGCTGGTGTTCCCAGCAGACTTTTATGTGCTCGAAATGGAGGGTGAATCAAGCGCCAGCGGTGCGCAGATCCTCCTAGGCAGACCGTTTCTGATGACTGCGCGCACGAAGATAGACGTGTGGAGGGGCACGCTCTCCATGGAGGTAGATGGCGAAGAAATCCATTTCAACATCTTCGAAGGTATGCAGCACCGACATGAGGACGCTAATGTGCACGCAATGGACAGCTTTGACGATTTAGTCACAGAAGCGCAGTGTGCGAGCGCAACCATAGGACCAGAGCTACTGACACAGGCAGAGCTGGAGGAGCAAGAGGAGGAGCTAAGCAGTGCTGAACCAGCACCCACACAGGTACTTGATATAGTTCATATTTGCACCGCTAACAAAATCTTGCCCTCTATTGAACAGGCACCCAAGATCGAACTGAAGCAACTCCCGGAGCACCTCAAGTACATTTTCTTGGGAGATGAGGACACCCTGCCAGTGATCATCAAGAAGGGATTGGAAAAAGAGCAGGAGGCGCGTTTACAACAGGTGCTGCGCAGGAACCAGCGCGCTATTGGATGGACTCTTGCTGATCTGCGCGGAGTGAGCCCAGACGTGTGCATGCACCGGATTCTGTTGGAAGATGGTGCCAAACCATCCAGGGAGGCTCAGCGCAGGTTAAACCCAAATATGATGGAGGTAGTGCAAAAGGAAGTCCTGAAGTTGCTTGACGCAGGGGTCATTTACCCAATCTCAGACAGCAAATGGGTCAGCCCGGTGCACGTTGTGCCAAAGAAAGGAGGAATCACGGTGGAGGAGAATGCGCAGGGCGAGCTAGTTCCCAAGCGCATACAAACTGGCTGGCGCATGTGCATCGACTACAGGAAGCTGAACGCTGTAACGCGCAAGGACCACTTCCCGCTACCCTTCATGGACCAGATGCTGGATCGCTTGGCAGGTAAGCCTTACTTTTGTTTTTTGGACTGATATTCAGGTTACAATCAGATACCCATAGCTGCGGAGGATCAAGAGAAGACCACGTTCACATGCCCCTTCGGAACATTTGCGTTTCGGCGTATGTCTTTTGGGCTGTGCAACGCGCCAGGTACGTTCCAACGCCTTGTCATGAGCATTTTCTCTGATATGATTGGTATATGCATAGAAGTGTTCATGGATGATTTCACTGTATATGGGAGTACCTTTGATGCATGCTTAACACATCTAGATAAAGTCTTAGCGCGCTGCATCTCTAAGAACTTAGTGCTAAATTACGAAAAATGTCATTTCATGGTAACGCACGGAGTAGTACTAGGTCATATCATTTCAGAGGAGGGTATTAAGGTAGACAAAGCTAAGATAGATATTATTTCTAATCTACCTTATGCCACCAACGTGCGCGACGTGAAATCGTTCTTAGGGCATGCTGGGTTTTACAGGCGTTTTATCAAGGATTTCTCTAAAATTTGCATACCCCTGTCTAACCTGTTGCAAAAAGACGTGTGCTTCGATTTTACTGATGAGTGCAGGGCGGCGTTCGATAAGCTGAAAGAAGCGCTGACCAGTGCGCCAATGATGCGCGCACCAGACTGGAACCTGCCATTCGAGCTGATGTGTGACGCAAGTGACTACGCAGTAGGAGCAGTCTTGGGGCAGCGCGAGGACAAGAAGCCGCATGCCATCTACTATGCATCGCGCACACTGGACTCCGCGCAGAAGAACTACACCACCACGGAGAAAGAGCTTCTGGCAATTGTATTTGTGCTGGAGAAGTTCCGAGCATATGTTCTAGGCGCCAGAGTCATCATCTACACGGACCACGCAGCTATCCGCTACCTCATGTCCAAGAAAGAGACCAAGCCGCGCCTGATGCGCTGGGTACTTCTGCTTCAGGAATTCGACTTAGAGATCAAAGATAAGAAGGGCACAGAAAATACCGTCGCTGATCACCTGAGCAGGATCGTAAAGGATGAGGAGCCAGGGTAGATCAAGGAGACATTCCCTGACGAGCATCTGATGGCGCTAACAGGTAAGGTACCATGGTATGCGCATATCGCAAATTACCTGGTCACAGGTGCGTTCCCTCCTCATTTCAATAAAACTCAGTGCATGCGATTGAAACATGAGTCCAAGCATTATCTTTGGGATGATCCTTACATGCTTAGAATAGGTCCAGATCGGATATTAAGACGTTGCGTGCCTGACCATGAGATTAACTCTGTGTTGATGTTTTGTCATGCGCACGCCTGTGGAGGACATTTCGGTCCCAAGCGCACGAGCAGGAAGATCTTGGACTGCGGATTCTACTGGCCGCACCTATTCAGAGATGCCTATGACCACTGCAGGAAGTGTGACAGGTGCCAGCGCACTGGAGGAATCTCCGCGCGCAACGAGATGCCGCAGACCCCGATTCTGGTGGACGAAGTGTTCGATGTTTGGGGAATCGACTTCATGGGTCCATTTCCCCCATCTGCCGGCTACGAGTACATACTGGTGGCCGTGGATTACGTATCCAAATGGGTCGAAGCTAAGGCCACGCGCAAGGATGATGGTAAGACTGTCGCTGATTTTCTCAGAACTAACATATTTTGCAGGTACGGAGTGCCTAAGGCAGTTATCAGCGACCAGGGGACGCACTTCTGCAACAGGGTTGTGGCGCAAGTTTTCAAGCACTATGGGGTGCGCCACAAGACGTCCACCGCTTACCATCCGCAGACAAATGGATAGGCCGAAGTTTCTAACAGAGAGATCAAGCGCATCTTGGAAAAGACTGTGAGGCCGTCGCGCAAGGATTGGAGCCAGCGCCTGGATGATGCGCTATGGGCATACCGCACTACACACAAGACGCCCATTGGAACCTCACCATTCCGGCTGGTCTATGGGAAGGCATGCCACCTGCCAGTAGAGCTCGAGCACAAGGCATATTGGGCCTTACGTATTTGCAGCTTGAACTTGGAGGAGGCAGGAAAAGAACGCGCATTTGAGCTGAGCGAACTCGAAGAGCTGCGCCTAGACGCCTATGAGGGACTGCGCGATTACAAAGCGCGCACCAAGGCGTTTCATGACAGGCATATCCTCCGGCGCACATTTGAACCAGGAGACCAGGTACTGTTATTTTCATCGCGCCTGAAGCTCATGCCTGGGAAGTTGCGCAGCAAGTGGACGGGACCATACACCGTCACCAAGGTTTTCCCCTACGGCACAATTGAATTAGAAGACGGGCACCAGCATCGTTTTCAGGTTAACGGGCAGAGAGTCAAACGGTACTTGGGCGAACCTTGGGATGGCGCAACACGCAACATTGACTTGGCCGAGCCAGAGATAGTGGACGAGCAAGCTGCTGCGCCAGACACACCACCAGATGTTTCAGAGGGAGAACTAGCACCCATCGCCTATATCTCCTCTTCCTTTGCATCTACCCTCTTTACGAATAATGTATCACATGCTGACCCTCCCTTTTATCCTTTGCGCAGGACCAATGAGATCGTAACACAAGCACTGGCGCAAGGACACTCAGGAGCAAGAGTGGGGGGGGGCTGCAGACGCACTTCTTGGCACGTAAAGAGGTACCGTCGAGCCAACGACGTTAAACAAAGGCACTTGTCGGGAGGTAACCCGACACGTTTTAATTTGGCACATTTTATTCTGCTTGTTTTGTTTTTTGAGTGTTTTTAGTTAGATTAGGGTTTGGTAGTTTTTAGTCACACAAGTGCGCAGGACCGTGCCCCTATCACTGCGCAGGTCCGTTGCGCTAGCCAGAGGGGGGTATATAAGGCCAGACTTAGAAAATTCCCAGCACTTTTTCACTCGACCGTTACACACAAGCTCCCGCCTTCAGACCTCTGCCGTCGATCAGCGCCCAACCCACCGTCCGTCTAGAGGGATTCAAAGACAACACGACCACACAGCACCCAGGTAACCCCCCCGATTCCGCTGCCATCCACCTCCTACCCGAACCCCAGAAGCCCCAGCAGCACCCTCTCCAGCACCAACCCCAGCCCCAGCCCCAGCAGCCCCAGCAGCAGAGCCCACCCCTGCACCCGAACCAGTACCATCACCAGTAGCTTCCCCTGCCCGGCCTTCTGTTCCGGAGTCCCCCATTAACTTTCCCAGCGTAGACTCCGATTCCATATGGGAGTCACTTTCCGAGGACGAGCAGCCTGACCCCCTCACCATTGTGCCACCATCCTCCAGCACCGACTCCATGACTGATTCTTCAGAGGATGAGGCGCATGGGTCAGCAGCAGCGTCTAGCTCGGAGGACTTCTAAGGCCTTGGGCAGGCGCAGTGATTTTCTTTAGGGTGGTGTCTTTTATTTTTGCTGTGTCTAGTTGACTATTATGTGTGCTGAATATTTGTGCCATACATTCTGTGACTCCCTTGCTATATTTTGTGTGACTATTTGTGTTCTCTTTTCTATTCTTTATTTTCGTTGCATTGCATGCATGTGCGCAGCCTCCGTGCGCTTGAGCTTGAGTCGTGGGGACACGTCTCTGTTCAAGTGTGGGGGGGGGGGGCGTTACTCTTACATTTCATGTTTTGAGCATTTTTAGTATAGCCTAGTTTAAGTTGAAGAGAATTAGTAGCAGTAGTGCGCTAAGGTGCAGGATGCGCATGCGCTCCAGCTTGTTTTGCGCTATCCGTATTGCGTGCGCCGTTCTCTACTGTTTTAGCATAATTTTTTCGTTTTTTCTGCTCCTGTCAGTTGGGATATACAGGGGATGTGGAGTTGATAGAAATGCTCCAGAGAGGCGGTTAGTCGCTTGTGCTTCGAAGGCGAGGTATATGGTCGAGTGCGCTAGTGGAGGCCGGTGCTTCGCATCCTTCGGAACAAAAGAGCGCGCTCAGTCACGCAGATGCCTAAGGCGAAATACCCAAAGCGTGGCGAGGTGGGAAAACAGACCACCTTCTCTCTGGAAATCAAGCTAAGGAAAGCGGGCGCGGATGTAAACGCGTGCGCTGACCGGCGCAGACAAACCAAGGAGGGAGAGCGGAACGAGTTCCATAGCTGCTATCCGAAGGCTGAGATTGGAACTGTTCTGGGAATGAAAAAAAATTGGAAAGGAAGCTGTACAAAAGAAAAATACCAGCAGAAGCAGATGATTTGCGTTACAAAGAATCAGCATGCGCACTACTTAGTACCTGCGTGCGCAAGACCAAAAGGATATCATCAAAGGCTCAGGTTCCCAGGAAGTGTGCGAACGAATCACGCACTGGAAGAAGCTCGCGCAAGAAACCATATACCTATCTTCGGAGCGGGAGCTGACAACCAGGAGCCTAAGAAGAGCTATCTCCCAGTCATCCAAAGATCTTCATCCCGGCTGAGAGGTAATGAAATTTCGGGATTATTATATTAGAACTATTGAGTGCAGTTGTGCGCAGGTGATAAAGCAGCACAAGTTGAGCAACTGTGCATTTTGCGCTAGAATGCAAGGCTGTGCGCTAGTCTCCAGAAAAGGTAATTGTATCCGCGTTTCAGTACTTGTTCGGGACGAACAAGGGGCAAATGTGGGGGGTTTGATAGAGCCTAGTTATACACATTATTTAGGTCATAACCCTGTGCTTGTTTGCAATATTTCATGAGCAAGATTACTCGTTTCCAATGTTTTTGTATATCAGGTCAGAACGAGTCCTTGAGTCGGATACGCGCTAACAGGCAGCGTTCTAGGAGTGAAAGATCAGCCTGCGGAGCTAGCGGCGCAAACAGAAGAAGAAATGGCGAAAGACAGCAGAGGTGCGCTACCCGATTGCGCCAATCAATGCTGTGCGCCAGGCGCAAAAGTCCCAGTGACCAGATTTGGAAGTTGCCGAAAGATGAACCTCCTATATAAAGGAAGTAAGTCTAGGGTTTCAGAGAGTTGGAGAAGACTGTTGTTCCAGAGGCACCAGAGGACGCAAGGAGGCACTGGGCGAAAAAACTGAAAAACACACGGACCTGTCAAGGAGATTTGCGCCAGCCGACTGCGCCAGCCGAGAGAAGACACTGCACGCACTGTTTGCTACCGTTTTCTTGGATTCAGTAGTTGTTATTTACTATTTTATGATGTTTACCACTAGCATGTCTAGCTAAACACTTAGTGTTGGTCGGGCATGAACCTATGATGTATTTGATCGCGCGTCGTTGTGCGCGTCAAATATAATTCCTTCCTCTCCCACTAGTACAGCGGTTAAGTAAGGGTCGATCTCCACAGGGAGCAAGCAGTGAGTCTCAGCCAGTAACCTACACTTAAGAAAACGGGGGTTGCGTGAGTGATTGGGGGTTTTGCGCGATGCGCGAATAACAGCGAATATCGTAACTCAGGGAATTGCACTAGACGTGCGCAAGCAGTAGAGATGAAGTACTATATTTATGAGAAGTATTGGGCAGACAATCCTCTATGAATGCATTCCTTATCATCGACTCTAAAACATCTATAGTTTATGCTTTACTTGGGTTAGTGTCCGGTAAAGGCTTCCTAACACGAGCGCACGTTCCGTTCAAAGTTCGTGTGCTATTAATCCTTAGAACTAGACTTAATAGCTGCGAATCCTGTCACAGTAGCAGCTGCCTACCCTAACTCGTTACTCCTAATTGTCACGGTAAGTTTGCGGTTCAAGGCTTCCCCTACGCATGCAACTAGTTTAACAGGTGACAAGCAAGCAACACAAGTAAGTTTGCGGTTCAAGGCTTCCCCTACTCATGCAACTAACCGTCTCGGCGCGCACAGAATTAATACAAGTAAATAAACTATGCATTAAGCTCAATGTCTCAAAGGTAATACATCATAGATTCATGCCCGACCAACACTAAGTGTTTAGCTAGACATGCTAGTGGTAAACATCATAAAATAGTAAATAACAACTACTGTATCACAGAAAACGGTAGCAAATAGTGCGTGCAGTGTCTTCTCTTGGCTGGCGCAGTCGGCTGGCGCAACTCTCCTTGACAGGTCCATGTGTTTTTCAGGGATGCCGCGCAGTGCCTCTGGACTGTCACTGAGTGATGGTGTTTCGCTCTCCCCTGAAACCCTAGACTTTCTTTGTTTAAATAGTGCCCCAGGAAGTTCATCTTTTGGCAACTTCCAAGTCTGGTCACTGGGACTTTGCGCCTGGCGCACAGCATTGATTGGCGCAATCGGGTAGCGCACCTCTGCTGTCCTTCGCCACTTCTTCTGTTTGCGCCGCTAGCTCCACAGGCTGATCTTTCACTCCTAGAACGCTGCCTGTTAGCGCGTATCCGACTTAAGGACTCGTTCTGACCTGATATACAAAAATAGTGGAAACGAGTAATCTTGCCCATAAAATATTGCAAACAAGCATGGGTTTATGATCTAAATAACGTGTATAACTAGGCTCTATCAAACCCCCCACACTTGCCCCTTGTTCGTCCCGAACAAGTACTGAAACGCGGATACAATTACCTTTTCTGGAGACTAGCGCACAGCCTTGCATTCTAGCGCAAGATGCACAGTTGCTTCAACTTGTGCTGCTCTATCACCTGCGCACAACTGCACTCAATAGTTCTAATATAATAATCCCGAAATTTCATTACCTCTCAGCCGGGATGAAGGTCTTTGGATGACTGGGAGATAGCTCTTCTTAGGCTCCTGGTTGTCAGCTCCCGCTCCGAAGATAGGTATATGGTTTCTTGCGCGAGCTTCTTCCAGTGCGTGATTCGTTCGCACACTTCCTGGGAACCTGAGCCTTTGATGATATCCTTTTGGTCTTGCGCACGCAGGTACTAAGTAGTGCGCATGCTGATTCTTTGTAACGCAAATCATCTGCTTCTGCTGGTATTTTTCTTTTGTACAGCTTCCTTTCCAATTTTGTTTCATTCCTAGAACAGTTCCAATCTCAGCCTTCGGATAGCAGCTATGGAACTCGTTCCGCTCTCCCTCCTTGGTCTGTCTGCGCCGGTCGGCGCACGCGTTTGCAACCGCGCCCGCTTTCCTTAGCTCGGCTTCCAGAGAGAAGGTGGTCTGTTTTCCCACCTCGCCACGCTTTGGGTATTTCGCCTTTGGCATCTGCGTGACTGAGCGCGCTCTTTTGTTCCGAAGGTTGCGAAGCACTGGCCTCCACTCGCGCACTCGACCATATACCCTGCCTTCGAAGCAAAAGCGACTAACCGCCTCTCTGGAGCATTTCTATCAACTCCACATCCCCTGTATATCCCAACTGACAGGAGCAGAAAAAAACGAAAAAATTATGCTAAAACAGTAGATAGCAGTGCACGCAAGATGGATAGCGCAAAACGAGCTGGTGTGCATGTGCATCCTGCACCTTAGCGCACTACTGCTACTATTCTCTTCAACTTAAACTAAGCTACACTAGAATGCTCAAAAACGTGAAATGTAAGTGTAACGCTCCCCCCCACACTTGAACAGAGACGTGTCCCCACGACTCAAGCTCAAGCGCACGGAGGCTGCGCACATGCAAAATGACAAGTCCTAAACTGCCTAAAAGAAACACTAAAAACTAAAAAGAAAAATATGTAAAAATAAAAACGAGTCGGGTTACCTCCCGACAAGTGCCTTTGTTTAACGTCGTTGGCTCGACTGTACCTCGTTACGTTCCAAAACGTGCGTCTGCGACCTCCCCCACTCTTGCTCCTGAGTGTCCCTGCGCCAGTGCGTGTATTGCGTTTTCCTGGGTCCTGCGCAACGGGTGAAAAGGGTAGTCAGTATGTGATAAATCATGCGTAACGAGGATAGATGCAGAGGAAGAAGAGATATAAGCAATAGGTTCCAGTTCTCCCTCTGGTGCATCTGGTGGCGGCTCTGGCGCAATGCTCATGCGCCATCCAGCCTGAATGCGCTTGGGAACTAGCTCGCCCTGCGCATCTGCAACCAAGTCGTCTATGCTGCCCATCGCGTGCACTGTGGCGTCTTCATGAGGGTGCTGCATTCCTTTGAATATGTCGAAGTAGATCTCTTTCCTATCAACCTCCATGGACAGCGTGCCCCTCCATACGTCTATCTTCGTGCGCGCGGTCATCAGAAACGGTCTGCCTAGGAGGATCTGCGCACTGCTGGCGCTTGATTCACCCTCCATTTCGAGCACATAAAAGTCTGCTGGGAACACCAGCTCTCCTACTCGAACTAGGACATCTTCTATCATGCCTGCAGGTTGTTTGCACGATTGATCTGCTAGCTGAATTGTGAGACCTGCAGGTTTTAGTGGTCCAAGGCGCAAAGTCGCATAGAGAGAAGATGGTAACAAATTGATTGATGCGCCTAAATCGATCATGCAGTTGCTTACCGTGGTTTTACCTAAGGTGCAAGGGATAGTGAATGTACCTGGATCTCGGCACTTAGGTGGTACCTTTTGTTGCACGATCGCTGAGGCCTGCGCATTTAGCATTTCCTGTGCGCATTCGCCTTGCTTGTTTGTGGCTGGCATTTCTGGTTGCGCGTTTTGCTCTGGTTGCGCACTCTGTTCTGCTGGGTCTGGGACTTGCGCAACTGGTTGCGCGGGCGCCTGCGCGGTCTGCTCCGTTCCTACTGTGCGCCCAGTCCTCAGTGTCACTGCATTGACTCCTCCTTTAGGGTTCTGAACCACTTGCGAAGGCAGGTTGCCATCGCTCTTTTTCAGCTCGTACACCGTGGTTGCAATTTGTGATAGATGCTTTTCTATGGATTCGAACCTCTTGTCATACTTTTCGTCATTCTTGCGCACTGTGTCTGCTAGCTGCCCCATGATATCTTCCAAGGATCGCCGTGGTTGCTGACTGTTCTGCGCTGGTGCGTCTGTGCGGCGATGCGGTGGATTGTAGGGTGCAGCATGTTGCGTCTGCTGTGGTGCGCGCTGATCAGTGGGCTGCCTCTGGAAATTGTTCTCTTCTGTCCATCTGAATCCATTTGCAGCAAGCCCGAAGCGCGGCTGATTCTGCCTCTGCGGTCCTCTGTTGTCCCATCCTCCAAGGGCATTTACATCTCCAGTTTCTTCAAAAAGTGTTGGGCACTCGTCTGTCTTGTGCTCAGTGGACCTGCAGAATTCACATACCTTTGGTGCAACTGGTTGTGCGCTCTGCGCACTCATCAGCTTCTGTAGCATGGCCTTCATTTCTTTGATCTCAGCGCTTGCCTCTACCTGATGCACAGAACGATTACGACTACTTTCAAGTGTCAATTGATGTCTTACCTGCCCAGCAGAATCTTCTATCAGCTGCCATGCATCCTCCGGGTACATGTTGCAAATGTCCCCTCCTGCGCATGCATTCAGTAGTCGCAGCTCCATGGGCAGCAGTCCATTCAGAAAGTTCTCTATCAGCACATTCTGGGGAAGCCCGTGATTGTAGCAGTTGGCTTCTAGCTCCCTGAAACGCTCGTAGTATTCTGACAGAGATTCCCCTGCGCCTTGCCTTGGCGCGGCCAATTCCCTTCTGAGCAGCGCAATCTTCGCTGCTGGATAAAATTTATCTAAGAACTTCTTCTGCAGCTGTTGCGTCTGTCAGTGCGTTTATCCATGTCCTGATCCGAACTAAAGAAACGAAATTAAATGGCAACGAAGTTGTTGCGTCTGTCAGTGCGCAACTAGAATCTGCTCAGCGCAACTGTTTCAAGGTTGCGCAGGCGGATGTGATTGTGCGCTGTCAGAAACAACAACGAGAAAACAAAACAAAATGAAATAACTAGTTACTAAAATGAGAAATGTAAGCTAGCTAAAACTTAGCTGTGTTGCATCCCCGGCAACGGCGCCAAAATTTGGTCGCGCGTCGTTGTGCGCGTCAAATATAATTCCTTCCTCTCCCACTAGTACAGCGGTTAAGTAAGGGTCGATCTCCACAGGGAGCAAGCAGTGAGTCTCAGCCAGTAACCTACACTTAAGAAAACGGGGGTTGCGTGAGTGATTGGGGGTTTTGCGCGATGCGCGAATAACAGCGAATATCGTAACTCAGGGAATTGCACTAGACGTGCGCAAGCAGTAGAGATGAAGTACTATATTTATGAGAAGTATTGGGCAGACAATCCTCTATGAATGCATTCCTTATCATCGACTCTAAAACATCTATAGTTTATGCTTTACTTGGGTTAGTGTCCGGTAAAGGCTTCCTAACACGAGCGCACGTTCCGTTCAAAGTTCGTGTGCTATTAATCCTTAGAACTAGACTAAACAGCTGCGAATCCTGTCACAGTAGCAGCTGCCTACCCTAACTCGTTACTCCTAATTGTCACGGTAAGTTTGCGGTTCAAGGCTTCCCCTACGCATGCAACTAGTTTAACAGGTGACAAGCAAGCAACACAAGTAAGTTTGCGGTTCAAGGCTTCCCCTACTCATGCAACTAACCGTCTCGGCGCGCACAGAATTAATACAAGTAAATAAACTATGCATTAAGCTCAATGTCTCAAAGGTAATACATCATAGATTCATGCCCGACCAACACTAAGTGTTTAGCTAGACATGCTAGTGGTAAACATCATAAAATAGTAAATAACAACTACTGTATCACAGAAAACGGTAGCAAATAGTGCGTGCAGTGTCTTCTCTTGGCTGGCGCAGTCGGCTGGCGCAACTCTCCTTGACAGGTCCGTGTGTTTTTCAGGGATGCCGCGCAGTGCCTCTGGACTGTCACTGAGTGATGGTGTTTCGCTCTCCCCTGAAACCCTAGACTTTCTTTGTTTAAATAGTGCCCCAGGAAGTTCATCTTTTGGCAACTTCCAAGTCTGGTCACTGAGACTTTGCGCCTGGCGCACAGCATTGATTGGCGCAATCGGGTAGCGCACCTCTGCTGTCCTTCGCCATTTCTTCTGTTTGCGCCGCTAGCTCCACAGGCTGATCTTTCACTCCTAGAACGCTGCCTGTTAGCGCGTATCCGACTTAAGGACTCGTTCTGACCTGATATACAAAAATAGTGGAAACGAGTAATCTTGCCCATAAAATATTGCAAACAAGCATGGGTTTATGATCTAAATAACGTGTATAACTAGGCTCTATCAGTATTACCTTTGAGACTTGAGCTTAATGCATAGTTTATTTACTTGTATTAATTCTGTGCGTACTGAGACAGTTAGTTGCATGAGTAGGGGAAGCCTTGAACCGCAATCTTACTTGTGTTGCTTGCTTGTCACCTGTTAAACTAGTTGCATGCGTAGGGGAAGCCTTGAACCGCAAACTTACCGTGACAATTAGGAGTAACGAGTTAGGGTAGGCAGTTGCTACTGTGACAGGATTCGCAGCTGTTTAGTCTAGTTCTAGGATTAATAGCACATGAACTTTGAACGGAACATGCGCACGTGTTAGGAAGCCTTTACCGGACACTAACCCAAGTAAACCACAAGCTATAGATGTTTAGAGTCGATGATAAGGAATGCATCCATAGAGGATTGTCTGCCCAATACTTCTCATAAAGATAGTACTTCATCTCTACTGCTTGCGCACGTCTAGTGCAATTTCCTGCGTTACGATATTCACTGCTACTCGCGCATCGCGCAAAACCCCCAATCACTCACGCAACCCCCGTTTTCTTAAGTGTAGGTTACTGGCTAAGACTCACTGCTTGCTCCCTGTGGAGATCGACCCTTAACCGCTGTACTAGTGGGAGAGGAAGGATTATATTTGACGCGCACGACGACGCGCGATCACCGTCCTTGCTCCTCCTTTCGTTCAGTTAGAGGATTTGTTGCAACGTACGGTTTGAGATATTTATGTTTCGTAATTCAATTTAGTAAATTCATGTTCTTCGTCTGAATTGCATGCTCTGATTATCAAGTTAGCGCAGCCTAACAGTGAAACTGAGTTGATATCTATTGAATGATATTAGATTGACTTCCCTATTAGCTAAGCCTAGCGGTATATCTAATCGGTGTCGTTAATCGAGTAATTGTTAAACCTATTCGAGAACTTAGCGGTTGAGAGTAGGTAGAACACTAGAGTCGAAATTACCCTAGCAGAATTGTTAGACTAGGAACAGTAGTTTACTAGTTGATGCATGTTACAATCGATGATTACCAGTTGCAATGCATATCCGTGAACTGACTTTTTTCTGAATTTGACAACAACAAACATTCTTCCTACAACCCCCTTTTAGTGTGACAATCATTCGTAGAACTTTATCATTGAGCGCTCTCTCGTGGGTTTGACCCTGCTTATCGCTTGCTAAGTGTTAACAAGAGATTATAAATATATGTTTCGAGCACACAACGACATGCCGTCAAATTTTGGCTCCGTTTCCGGGAAGAGCAACATTCCGTATACGGTTCGAACTTTATTTTTCTTGTTTTTCTTGGTTTCGCTTTGTTGTGGTATAGATTTGAAAAAAAAAAAAAGGAATTTCTTAACCCTAAAGAATAGTGCTACCGGCGAGGGTGTGAATAATGTCATCGGAGTCCGATTGAAGATCAGAAGACCTTTTTCTGAGCGGAACGGACCAGCGGTCAATAGTTGGATTGTTCATGAAGTGTGTTCTTTTTGAATTGTTTGGTTTTTTTTCCTATTTTGCATTTTGGTTTTTTCCGTTGTCTTTGTTTTTGCATTTCACTTGCCCTTCCAGTATGTCTAATGCAGGAAGTTCCCACCAAAGTGTCCAGGGCGACCATGCCCCTGGCCAATTCAATGAGGAAGTGCCCCCACAGGTAATTCCACCATTCTATGACGAGCCAGAGCGGGTATTTAATCAAAGGCAAAGAGAAGCTCGTGAGAGGATGGAGCCCCAGGGAGGACACAACAGTAGAGGTGGAAGGATAGATGAGTATGCTGATTATGCCCCACCTCAGCCACAACCTCGACCATACCCAATTCAACAACAACAATATAGACAGCCAGTCCGGCATGAGCCAACTATGAGGGAGCTCGATGCCCCCACATTCCAGAACCAGCCATGGTGCATCAATGCTGACCCGGAAGAGGATAACTTCGAGATCAAAACCGCAGTGGTGGACCATCTGCCCAAGTTTGGAGGATTATCGGGAGAAGTTGCGACGAGGCATTTACAAGAGTTCACCGGAGTCTGCCAAACATTGAGACCATACGCAGCTTCGGAAGACAGGTTCAAATTGAAAGTGTTTCCATTGAGTTTAACTGACCTTGCAAAATCTTGGTTTCTTTCCTTGCCTTCAGGTAGTATCAGAACATGGGATCAAATACAAAGAAAGTTCCTCGACAATACTATCCTCTTGTGAAGGCGACTCAAGTCCGAAGAGAATTGTCGATGATCAAACAAGGATCAAGTGAGTCGATGTATGACTACATGGAGAGGTTCAATTCATTGGAACAAAGCTGTTACAATCTGGGTGTTCCGGAGAAGATTCTTGTGGAATATCTATTAGATGGATTGAGGCCCCTCGAGAGGATGCTATTGGATGCCGCACCTGGTGGCACCGTGCTCAACTTAACAACCATACAAGTACATGATTTGCTCACCGAGACCGCAGAGAGCGCAAGGTTCATAGAGGAGACGAGTCTTAGGGATGAGAGAACAAGGAATGTGTCTCAAGTGGAGCCACATGACAGCCAGCTGGTGAGGGAGATCATGGAGCTGAAGGAGACTATCCAAACGATGTCAGTGAGCCAAGCCAGCAAAATGAAGGTTTGTGAGTTTTGCCACGCTGCCAGCCACAGAATAAACGAGTGCCCTACACTCCAAGAGGAGAAGGTAATGGATGTCAACGCGGTAGGAAATTATCAGAACTTCAATAACAACAACCGGCCACCGCAGCAGAGGCAGTTCGGACAGACAGCAAATGGTTTCAGCTGGCGTAACGAGGGAAGATTTCAGCAGCCCCCAGGGCAGAACCAAGGGCCACCTCAAAATTAGAATCAAGGCCAGCCTTATCGGCCCCCGTTCCAACAACAGGAGAGGTACAATAATCAGAATAATCAGTACCCAAGGAAGAATTTCAACAAAGTAGCCCCGAGCACTGGTAAGTCATGGGAAGAGGCGCTCAAGGACTTGGAGAATACCATGCAACGGAACCAGGCCAAAATTGATGGAGCAATAGGCGAGGTCAGAAAGAAAATGTCGCAGCTAGCTTCCACGGTTTTTGAGATGAAGAGCAACAAGGGCAAGCTGCCTTCCCAAACAATTCAGAATCCATAGGGGAATGTGAGCGCAATGACCCTGAGGCATGGGAAGGTGATCCAGGCTGTAGAAGAGACACCCAAGAAAACAGACTCAGAGGATCAAGCACCCCAGGAGAACATTATCGAGGCGCGCCAGAGCTTAATGTCTTCACCCAGCACGCCCCTAATGTCTTCACCTAGCGCGAGTAAGCCTGTCTCAGATTTTGAATTTTGCCCTTCTAACCCTCCTTTGCCTTTTCCTATACAGGTCAAGGCCCCTCAGAAGCAAGAAATTGACCAAGAAGTGTGGGACTTGTTCAGCAAGGTGGAAATCAATATCCCACTGTTGGAAGCAATCAAGCAAATTCCGCGCTATGCCAAGTTTCTCAAGGAATTGTGCACCAACCGTCGATGATCATCACAGCTAGAAATACTGCTAGGTCGCCCCTTTTTGAAGACCTCGAGGATGAGGATTGATTGCGATATGGGCATGCTGACCATGCGAGTCGAGGACGAGATAGTAGAGTTTGACATTTTCAAAGCAATGAAGCATCCACCGGAGCAAAACACAGTGAATGTCATTGATGTCGTGGATGACATTGTGAGGGAAGTGAACCCGTCCTATGGAGATGATGGACTAGAGATTGCGCTGAAAAATTCTATCTTCGAACCGGATAAATCCTACGAGCTCAGGGAGTTAGTCCAGACAGCTCTTGGGCAATTAGAAGTGTCACGCGCCTTGACACCCAGGTATGATATCAATGAAATCAGTTTGTTTAAGACTAATACCTTGTTGTCTTCTTTTGTGCAGGCCCCGGTCATCAAGCTTAAACCATTACCGGATCACTTGAAGTACGCCTACTTAGGAAAAGATGACACATTACCGGTGACCATTAGAAAGGGGCTGGAGCTGAAGCAAGAGCACAGGCTCGTCAAGGTTTTGAAAAACAACCAGCAAGCAATTAGATGGACACTCGGCGACATTAGAGGAATCAGTCCTACAGTTTGCATGCTTAGAATCTTGCTGAAGGATGGAGCTAAAGCCTCGAGAGAACCACAACGTCGACTCAACCCCATAATGATGGAAGTGGTAAGAAAAGAAATTCAGAAATTATTAGATGCTAACGTCATTTATCCTATTTCAGATAGTCAGTGGGTGAGTCCCGTACACGTGGTTTCGAAAAAGACCGACATAACAATTGAAGAAAATGCAGCCGGTGAGATGGTAACAAAGCGAATTCAGAATGGCTGGAGGATGTGCATCGATTATAGGAAGCATGGCTCCTTCGGGGGCGTTCCCCGGGCATGGAACAATCGGCTCATAGCTGGTACGGACAAGGGGAATCTGACTGTTTAATTAAAACAAAGCATTGCGATGGTCCCTGCAGATGCTAACGTAATGTGATTTTTGCCCAGTACTCTGAATGCCAAAGTGAAGAAATTCAACCAAGCGCAGGTTAATGGCGGAAGTAACTATGACGAGATTCCCACTGTCCCTGTCTACTATCCAGCAAAACCACAGCCAAGGGAACAGGCTTGGCAGAATCAGCGGGGAAAGAAGACCCTATTGAGCTTGACTCTAGTTCGACTTTGTGAAATGACTTGAGAGGTGTAGGATAAAGGTCAGAATTAAGACAGATACCGCTCAAACTGAAGATATTAAGCATAACAAAAGTTTTTTGTTCTTGGAGATAATTGCTTTTTGATTGAGTTATTGATATAAGGGAAAATTAATAAAGTAAAATAGACTCAAAAACCCTTCTTTCTTTTTCTTTGAACTTACCCAATCAAAAATACTTCTATTTTCAATTGAAAATAGAATAAATTCTAATTTCATACAATATCTTATATCTTAATTAAATTATATGTAATGATCAATCCATTTTTATATAATTCTACATATCTTTCGAGATCCACCCTACAATATGGGGTCAAAAAGCCAAAATAAATGATTTTAGCCCTTATAAAAAGAAAACGGATTCTTGAACCCCTTTCACGCTCATGTCACGTCGAGGTACTGCAGAAGAAAAAACTGTAAAATCCGATCTAATTTATCGTAATAGATTAGTTAACATGTTGGTTAACCGTATTCTGAAACACGGAAAAAAATCATTGGCTTATCAAATTATCTATCGAGCCATGAAAAAGATTCAACAAAAGACAGAAACAAATCCACTATCTGTTTTACGTCAAGCAATACGTGGAGTAACTCCCGATATAGCAGTAAAAGCAAAACGTGTAGGCGGATCGACTCATCAAGTTCCCATTGAAATAGGATCCACACAAGGAAAAGCACTTGCCATTCATTGGTTATTAGGGGCATCCCGAAAACGTCTTGGTCGAAATATGGGTTTCAAATTAAGTTCCGAATTAGTGGATGCTCCCACTTATCAGTGGGAGCCAAAAGGCGAAAGTGAAATACCACTACTTTTAACGTTATTTTACTTATTCCGTGAAACGGAGGCGGGGCAATGCCCCTCTTTCTAGTTCCAAGGCTCGCATCCCCGGGCCTGATCCGGGCAGAAGACATTGTTAGGTGGGGAGTTTGGCTGAGGCGGCACATCTGTTAAAAGATAACGCATGTATCCTAAGATGAGCTCAACGAGACAAAAATCTCGTGCGGAACAAAAGGGTAAAAGCTCATTTGTTTCCAATTTCCAGTACGAATACGAACTGTGAAAGCGTGGGCTATTGAGCCTTTAGACCTTCGGAATTTGAAGTTAGAGGTTTCGGAAAAGTTACCACAAGGATAACTGGCTTGTGGCAGCCAAGCGTTCATAGCGACGTTGCTTTTTGATCCTCGATGTCGGCTTTTCCTATCATTGTAAAGCAGAATTCATCAAGTGTTGGATTGTTCACCCACCAATAGGGAACGTGAGTTGGGTTTAGACTGTCATGAGATAGGTTAGTTTTACCCTACTGATGACTGCGTCGCAATGGTAATTCAACCTAGTATGAGAGGAACCGTTGATTCGCACAATTGGTCATCGCGCTTGGTTGAAAAGCCAGTGCGCTGGATTATGACCGAACGCCTCTAAGTCATAATCCGAGTCAGAACGCGTGTGCCCGTCGCCCGGTTGCCGACCGGCAGTAGAGGCTTTTCGGTCCCATAAGGCCCGTGTCGTTGGTCCAGTCCGCTGATAGCGCGTCGTCGTGCGCCTCAAATTTGTATTTATAACTCCTATTAACACTAGACAACGGTAAGCAGGTTCGAACCCAAAGAGAGCAAATGAATTAGAGTTCTAATGATAGTCACACGGAATGTTTAATACTTAGTTCAACAATTCAGAGAATATCAGTCGGGGGAAATACACTGCAACTAGTTATCATCTATCAACTAATGAATACTGTTCCAAATAGTGTTCTACCTATTCATAACCGCTAGGTTCTCAAACGGGTTCAATAGTTACTCGACTAACACCACAAATTAGTTCCACCGCTAGGCTTAGCTAATAATACAATTCAATCAAGTATAATGCAATAGGTATCAACCTAGCTTCACTGCTAAGCTGTACTAAATTGATAATTAAGCATACAGTTCATACAACTCAGGAGACAGTAATCAATAGCTCAAATCATGTGTTCATTGACCTCAAACCAAATGTTGCAATGTAAATCCCCAAACTGAATTTGGGTTTAGCTACTCATAGAATTCATTGAAGATAACATAAATACTGAGTTTCTTACACTACGCTTAGATAAGAACACGAAACTGAACTAATAAGAAAAATGGCAGTGAACAGTGTTTTCTGGCAGTGAATAGTAACAGTGAATAGTAACTACGATGAATAGTAACCCCTGATGAATAGTAACTTCCGATGACCTCCACGAGCAGCAGCAGCAGCAATAGCTTCTCTCCCTACCCAGCCGCCGCCCAGAAGTCCCTCCTATTCTCGTCTCTTCTCTTTTTACAAAGTGTGAAGCTTTTCGGGTTTGGACTTGAACCAACACTGGTTGAACCAGCAGATCTTTGGTTCAGCAGCTGTTGACAGCTGACCGCTGTTGACTTCTTGATCTTGAATGAATGCTCCAAATGTGCAATAAAGTCCAATGTGATCTTGAACACACTTGCGCTACGAAAACACTACAAAAGAGTAGAAGAATCGAACAATACAAGAAATGGCCCAGGTCATGATCCATGCAGAGAAGGTTCCTTTGAGGTTTTGGGCTGAAGCAATGAACACAGCCTGCTATATCATCAATAGAGTCTCCATAAGAAAAGGAACAAACCAGACGTGCTATGAGCTTTGGAATTAGAAGAAGCCCACAGTCAAATATTTTTACATATTTGGGAGTGACTGCTACATTCTGAGGGATCGAGAGTACAAAAGAAGCTTGATCTGAAAAGTGATGCTGGGATATTTTTGGGCTACTCAGTCAACAGCTGGGCATATCATGTCTACAACAACCGAACAAAAACAGTAATGGAGTCCATTAATGTAGTCATCAATGATGTTGAAGAAGAGGCATCCACCAGCTACGAAGATGAAGATCAGACACAGAAGTTGGTCCTCTGAAATAGAACAGGAATGAACAAGAAGTTGCACAAGAGGATACTGTAGCAGATGTTGAAGCAGAACCATTGGATCGACACATTGATAACATTGTCGCAGAACAGAGCAGTGAGGCCCCTCAGACAACATCAAGGCAACCTCCAAAGAAAATTCAAAGGAACCATCCGTTAACAAATGTGATTGGAGATCCCTCAGAAGGAAGACGCATCCGAAGTTCATCACACTTCAGCACCTGCGAGTCTTTCTGCAATTCCTGTTTCTTGTCTTGTGCAGAGCCAAATAACTTCAAGGAGGCTATGCAAGAGGAATTAGCTAAATTCGAAAGACATGATGTCTGGGATCTGGTTGCCGGACTAGAAGGAGTGAACATCATAGGAACTAAGTGGATCTTCAAGAACAAGACTGTTGAGAAAGGAAATATCACAAGGAATAAGGCTAGACTAGTTGCACAGGGGTATACTTAGATTGAAGGCTTGGACTTCGACTAAACATTTGCACCAGTAGCCCGATTGGAAGCCATCAGACTTCTCATAGCCCTGTCCTGTTACCTCGGATTCAAACTCTACCAGATGGATGTCAAGAGTGCATTCTTGAATGGTGAACTTTCAGAGGAGGTATATGTGGCGCAGCCCAAAGGATTTGAAGATCCTCACCATCCTCAGCATGTGTACAAGCTTAAGAAGGCCCTGTATGGGTTGAAGCAGGCTCCTAGAGCCTTGTATGATAGACTAATCGTCTTTCTGGAGAAGCATGTCTATAAAAGAGGAGGAGCTGACAAGACACTCTTCATAAAAAGAACCAGATCTGATCTGATCATTGCAAAAATTTATATTGATGACATTGTTTTTGGCTCTAGATCTCAGCAATTAGTAAAGCAATTCGTGGATCACATGAAGAGTGAATTCCAGATGAGCATGGAAGGAGAACTAACCTACTTCCTAGGGTTGGAAGTAAGCCAAAAGCATGATAGGATCTTCATTTCACAAAGAAAATATAGCCAGAACCTGATAAAAAAGTTCCAGCTAGATAATGCAAGTCATAAACGTACACCAGCTGCCACCCATATCAAAGCAGTCAAAGATGAAGCTGGAGTGAAGTGAATCAAGCTACATACCAAAGCATGATTGAAAGCCTGTTATACCTTACAGCCAGTAGACCTGATATCTCCTACTCAATGGGAGTCTGCGCTCGGTTCCAAGCCTGCCGGAAGGAAAGCCGCATGCAACTGGTCAAGAGAATCATTCGGTATATTGGAGGGACACTGAACTATGGCTCTGGTATACGAAGGACACTAATGCAAATCTGGTAGGATTCAGTGATGCAGATTGGGCAGGATGCACAGAAGATAGGAAGAGCACATCCGGAGGTTGTTTCTTCCTGGGGAATAACCTGGTATCTTGGTTCAACAAAAAAAAAAAAAACAGCATCTCCCTTTCAACAGCCGAGGCAGAGTACATTGCAGCATGAAGTTGTTGTGCTCAGATGGTATGGATGAAGCAGATGTTGACTGAATATGGGATGAATCAAAGTGAAATGGTTTTCTACTGTGACAACATGAGTGCTATCAGCATCTCCAAGAATCTAGAAAAACACTCAAGAACCAAACATATTGACATAAGGCACCACTTCATCAGGGAACTGGTAGAAAAGAAGATCATTGTTCTTGAGCATATTGTAACTGACAAGCAGCTAGCCGACATCTTCACCAAACCTCTAGACGCAGCAAGATTCGAAGCACTGAGATCATCTCTAAATCTCTGTGTTCCATCCACCTAGCCAGTTCGAGAACTCACCCTCGGCCATTTATAAGATAAAGAAGGTGGAGACAAGGGAAGTCTGCCACCACGGAAGGACCAGCTCAAGGCATCAGGTTTTGTCAAAAATGTCAAGGGGGAGATTGATAATGCAAATGGCATTCAATTAATCAAACCTGCCATAGTGTACAAGCCCAGTGAACAAGCAGTTGCTACAGCAGGAGCTGTAGCAACTTGGCAGCAGTTTTTGACAGAAGAGGTATTTGCCCAGATATGTCGTAGCAGTGCAACGAGAGGCTTCCAAATATTCTCAGAATATCCCCAGTGAAGATTTTGTGCCACAAGCTTGAAGATTTGATTGGGAAATCAAATCTCTTAAAGTGTAGGAGATAGGATCTTGTTGAGATCTTTGAAGGCTTCCTAATTTTGACTGTGACAGAGTTCCTATAGAAGAGGGTAGGCGTGCAGAGCAGGGGGATTTATCCAATAAAGAATCCAAGCACCTCAGATATTGAGAGAGAGCATAGCGATATTTAGAGAAGATCAAATTTAGAGAGCCATGCAGAGGATCAAATCACCACCGTGAGCAGAGCGTGAGAGCAAAGCTGAGTGGTTAAGTGCAGAGGCTGATCGAAGACTTGTAGAGTCTGATCAGAGCTTGATCAGAGAAGGCCATTTCCGAGCAGGACTTGCTTGTTGGCTGATCAAGGAAGGCGGCATTAGAGTTGTCGAGTGAGGAATTCAAACAATCTACAGAAGGCCTATTCTTGCTAGTAATAGGGCTTCACTGAGTGAGAGAGAGCGTCACAGTGTAAGGAGCACTCCCAAGCGGCTCAGCGGAAGGCTTTAGAGCAAAGCCGAAAGAACCTGTACAAGCTAGTTGCACAAGGGTATGCTATAGCAAACCTACTGAGACATTGTGTTAATTAGAATAGGCTGAGTCTGTGTGATCAGAGGAGTAGCTATTCTGAATTAACTCGAGTGTCTAGGTGAGTAAGACACAAATCAGAGGGTGTTCTGATTGTGTGTAAAGTGCTAGTTGAGGACTCAATTCTGTATTATACGGAGTACCTTAGAGACTAGTGATTGAGGACTGGAGTATAGTCCTCCCCAGACGTAGGCAGATTGGCCGAACTGGGTGAACAAATCTCTGTTCAATGTTTTATTTCTTGTTGCACCAGATCCTGCTGAACAAAGAGTTGCTATAGCAACTGCTTGTACACTATCAGTAACTCAGAGGCGCTACAAATTTAAAAAGTGATTCGCCTAAGAAGAAGTGATTCGCATAGCCCCGAAACACACTGAGACTTTGATTCGACCAACCCTGGTCGAATCAACTTACTAAGCTACCCCGAATCAAGAGTGATTTGGGCACGGCGGGTAAACCGGGTAGAAATTCAAGAGTATAAATAGAAAAAGATGGGAAAAATCAGAGGGGGCCTCCGGGCCTCTTGTGCCTCTCTTGGAAAAAATCCTAAATCGCAGACTTGGAGAATTGTCAAGATTTTGGAGAAGACATCAACAATTGAAGATTTCACAACATCCCTCTACTCAATTCCTACTACTCTACTACTTTACTTTGCCTTGTTGAACAATTTCATTATGTTTTGTTTCAAGCTCACTATGAGTGAGTAGTCGTTTAGTAGGTTAGATTGAAACGCAAAACATGCAATTTATCATTATGAATGAGGTTTTTGATTGAAAATTTTCATGCTTTATCTTCATGTTAATTTTATGCGCACCAAATGTTTGACGAAACGCATGATTGAGTATTAATTAATAAAACACCTAAGGATGGAATGAGAATTGAACTTAGGTTGTTTAGAGGATCAAACATGTTTATTTTCTCCTACTATGCTAGCAAGCAGTAAGCAGGGTCGAATCCAAAGAGAGCAATCAGTTATAAAGTTCTACTAACAATTGTCACAAAAAAGGGGGTTTGTTTATAAAGAGAATGTTTGTTATCAAATTCAGAAAGAATCAAATCAGGGATATGCATTGCAACTGATAATCATCGATCGAACATGCATCAATTAGTAAAACTACTATTCTAGTCTAACAATCATGCTAAGGTAATGTCGACTTCAATGTTCTACCTACTCTTAACCGCTAAATTCTCGAATAGGTAAAAAATTACTCGACTAATAATACCAAATTAGTTCTACCGGTAGGATTCTCTAATAGGGCACTCCAATCTAGTATCACGCAATAGATATCAATTCAATTTCACCGCTAGGCTATGCTAACTTGATCATCAGAGCATGCAATTCATACGAAGAACAGTAATTTATTAAGTCGATTAATGAACATAAGTATCTCAAACCATGCGTTGCAATACAAATCCTCAAACTGAGTTAGGGTTAGCTACTACAATCCATCGATGAAAAATGAAAGTAAAGAGTTTAGAAAATATGAAAACTATTGTGCACTGTTCACCGACCGATCTTCGCGTCAATCCGATCTGCGTCTCTGGTCTAGGGTTTTTTCCCAGCAAGAGGCTGCCAGCTAGAGTTTTTTCTCCTCTTTCTCTTTATACCTTTGATTTGGCTGAGCTGACCATTTATGGCCGAATCAATATTGATTCGTGCAAGCTCAGCAATTGATTCGACCAGGGTTGGTCGAATCAAAGTCTCCATGTGTTCCGAAGATGGTCGAATCACTCCTGATTCGTGCTGTCCAAAAGTGATTCGTAGGTTTTGAGCTGGGCGAATCAAAAGTGATTCGTGCTGGCTTGGGTGAAACAAATGGTAGCTGGGCGAATCACATTTGACCGGGTGAATCACTTCAGGCTGGGCGAATCACCTTGGCGAATCACTTCTGCAGTGCTAGAGTCTCGCTCGTTTGACCCTTTAGACCTTTGAATTGCGTCTTGATATAAACTAATAAGTTGTAGCCCTTTGCGTTAGCTTCCAACAAAATATGGCACGCCTCAATCGGATAACAATCATATTCTCGGAAAGCCATCAATTACAAACAGGTCAATCTGTCCAGATTTAATCTATATTCGTCTAAATCTTTACTCCTTTGCATTCTCGAGTGATTGAATGGGGCCTAGAATGCTCCGAATACGCAATAAAGTTCCAAAACGGTCTTGATACACCTGCGATGCAAAACACTACAAAGAAGTAATCTAGCACACGTAAAATGTAACTAAATATTGGGAATAAGCAACTCGATGAGTCATATAAATACGATCCATCATGTACTTAAATTGTGCGAAACCCAACCCTTGCACAGACCACCCGTGAGCACAACAGCCAGCCGATCTGAGCTCATTTCAACTGGTGGGCTTGCATCCTCTCTTATCCCCAAATATTTGTTGATCAAAGTGGGTGTGATCACAACTCTCAGCCTTCTCACAAAACTCGCTCCATACAGTAAACTATCTACTGCTTCAAAGTCTCCGTGTATGTTTGCAAAAAAACTCCTTAACTATATGCAAGTTATCACATTTGACAAAAGTCAAGGAGTATAACAGATTTACCTCTCGGGGTAGAATGATCACCTTTGGTACACAGAACCTGCCTGTCCTGCGACCTCCAAGGTACTAGCAATCTTTTTGTTTGTGAACCATATCCCTTGATGATCTTGCCCGGTCACAGAAGAACTGGACTGTGAAGGAGGTGCAGCTTGTGTTGTGGGCTGCTCTGGTCGAGGGATAGGAGTAACTCTAAAATCATCAGAACTCCGTGGATTCTGATTTTGCACTCTTCAGCACTGGAAGAGACTTCGACCATTGGACCCTTTACTTTATTCAACAGATTCTTGAAGGTAGCTTGTTCCTCCACCTTCGCCACCTCTTATTCTTCACTAGCATCTTTTGTTGGATCACTTTTTGATGATGGCGTAGGTACCACTGCCACCTGTTTGTCCAGGCCTTCTTGGTTTTGATTTCATGGTAGATTTTTAAACTAGAGGTAGGTGAAGTAGTTTCTTCACCACTCTGGCTGTGACTTTTGCTTCCAGTCTGCAGTGCCTCTCCTTTGTCTGAAGGCGCACCCCTCTATCCTGGTTGTGGCAGTCAGTCCTGCCTTGGCCTGGTCGTTTGTAGGAACCCATGTCGGCCAGGGAACGTCCTCCGCTTCTCTGATCTGCAGAGAAGGCCTTCTTTTGGCTTCTGGGGTTTTGCTCAACGGGACTTCACTACCTTTTCTCTTGCCGGACTCGCCCCTTTGCTTGTAAACCTTAGCTCCCATTGTCTTTACCATGGCTAACAATTTTCTAAAAGGAATAGCTGATCATTAAAGTAGTCAGAGATATACGAAATCCTAGGTTAGAAACGGATACTTCTGGGTTCTACCCTTGCTCGGCCTTTTTTTTTTTTTTCAAACAATAGGAAACATGTTGTCTTCTCCATACTCACCTATTTTTGGTTACCCCGTCCATAAGTTACAGCTTCACAATTCCAGGGAGTGCTCCAGCACTCTGTTCGGCAGCTTCACAATAGGATGCATGGTCCCGTTCCTCAGCTCCTACTTTAGTGGGGATATTTGGTGGCTGTTCATCAACAGTAGCGTTCCTTTTGACATCCACCCAGCGCATTTGACCCTTGTTCTCCTCAGGTATTTTGCCCCATTTTGCGGCTGTTGAAGAGTGATATATGTTTAGCTTCTTTCTGTGTCTTTTTCTCTGTTTGGTCGATCCTCTAGTGCTGTTGAAAATTTCCTGCACAGTAACATTATAACCTCGGTTTACCTGCATCTGTGTGATGTAATACTCATACGTGATTGGACGGTTCATGTTCTGACTTTTCTGATACTTGGTCCTTTTTGAGTTTTCCTTTACTCTATAGGACACTTTCTCCAAAGATTTCCAGTTTGATCACATGCGTAGCATCTCCTTTTCTTCTATATGAGTTTCCAGGCAAGTGACTGGTCCAGAGATAGCTTCAGCATTCTCTTGTGTTTCCTCTCTGGTACTTCTTCCGGAATAACTGTGATAGGGCCCTCCTGAATTCTTGCACTTTGATCAATAACCGTGGCTTTGACAAAAGTAGTTACACATGTTCCTGTATCACCAGTGTACCCTAGACCTTCAGTCCCATCTCCATACCTTTGGTTACCCAAGATTTCATCTAGAATGGATGCCTCTCCACTGGTTGCTCCAAATATAGCTTACTGTCGACAGCCTTCACTTACTATCTTAGTCTCATCTGGATGTTGTTCCTTGGACAGAGAGGATGTTTTGAACCTCATCTCTTTCTCCTTCCAATCTGGAAACCTTTGACAATAATTCTCTGTTGGCTTCAATAACTTCCTGACGCTTCTCTTGTATCAACTTGAACTGATCAGCAATAGTCTCTGCTGAGAATTCTTCGCACTGCTGTTAGATTCAACGATCCCGTAAACAAAATCCATCTTTATTTGATCTGAATCATCATTATTAAACACAGTGGTCAATGCTAGATTTCCTTTGAGATCAGTCTCGTCTTCACTGTCATTAACACTCCAATTTGCCGTTAAAGACTTGTTATTTTTCTTCAATTAGCTAGGGCACTCAGTTTGCCTATGCCCATACCCCTCGCATTCCTAGCACTGGATTCCTCTCTGTTTATCTTTTCCTTCATCATTTTCTTTGTCAGCATCCTTGCTTTTTCTCTGGGAGTTGTCCCCTCATCTGGTTCTCCACCTGGATGACTGACCTGAATATGCAGGTTTCTGGTCCATTCTTTTCATGAACTTCCTAAGGTTTTTTACTAGCAGAGATAATTGTTGGTTGACATCATCTGTGACTGCTTCTTTTTCTTTAGTCTCAGCTTTCAACCCGAGGTCTTTCCCAGAGAGTGGTGAAGTAGTCTCTATAACTTTCATCTCGAATTGCCTTAGAGAACCGATCAATGCCTCCAGCCTTATGTTCTTCACGTCTTGGGCTTCTTCGATGGCAGTCACCTTCATATCAAACTTCGAGGTGAGGGATCTGAGAACCTTTCTTACCAGCTTCTCCTCCTGAATTAGTTCTCTAAGAGCATTGGCCTCGTTTAATATATCACACAATCTGGCATTGAATTCTGCGATGGTCTCTTCCTCTAGCATCTTCAGGTTTTCAAATCTTGAGGTGATCAACTGCATTCTAGAGATCTTCACTTTGTTTGTTCCCTCATGAGCTGTTTCAAGAATCTCCCGTGCTTGTTTGGCCGTCACAATTGGATATCAATCTGAAATTGTTAGCATCCACAGTAGAAAATATGGTATTCAAAGCCTTAGAGTTTCCTGATACAGACGCTACCTCATCGACAGTCCACTTGTTTTTTGGATGTTTGTGTGCAACTTCTCTGCTATCAACAGTTATTGGGTGAGACCATTTTGATATGACCACCCTCCAAGCCCTCTCATTAATAGCTTTGATAAAAGCCTTCATCCGAGCCTTCCAGTAACTATAGTTTCCTTCTTCGAGCAATGGCGGTCTGCTGGTGCTTTGTCCTTCTTTCATGGTGGCCATAGGTGACATCAACGCCTTCGCGGATCACACTCTGTATGTCGAGTTATCGGTTCTGAAATTCACAGCGTCTCAGTTAGGCAGATTTGTGAACAAGCAGTTGCTGCAGCACACTCTTGTTCACTCGAAAATTGTCTCAGCAAACAATGAACAAGACAGAAGTTTGTTCACCCACTTCGGCCAACTGCCTACGTCTGGGGAGGACTATTCTTCAGTCCTCAATCCACTAAACACGAAGGTCTCCAAGTACACTCGGTTACAACTCCACGCAACCTATGCTACTCAACCTTGTGTGGATCACTTGACACAATCAGAACAGGCTCTGACTTGTGTCTGCACACCCTCTACAAATGTCAATCTAGAATAGCTACAGACTTCTCAAGACTCAGCCTATTCTAAACTACACTCACTCAGCAGGGTTGCTGTAGCAACTGCTGTAACACACAGCTGAAGCACAATTGTCCGCGTCGCTTCAAAGCCTTCTGCCGAGCCGTTCGAACATTTCCACGAGCACTGCACACTCTGGAATACTCCCCCTCACTCAGTGACCACCTGCCACTAGCGAGAACCACCGCTTAGACACTCGGCCGAGCCACACACCCGTCAGTTCTTCCGCGGCTGCCCTTGATCAACCAACAAGCACCACTGCTCTGAATTGGCTTCCAGATCAAGCTCGAATCAGACTCTGCAAGTCCTGATTCCCTTCTGCTTCTGTCACCACAGCTCTGCGCTCACGCTCTGCTCTCGGGTGATGATCGAAGAAAACGTCCGTCGCACACCAAAATTGCTCTCTCTGAATTCTGTGTATGCACTCGTGTATCCCTCAGCTTCGATCAACCCTTCTGCTCTAAACACCTTCTTCTTAAATAGCAGCACCAGCTTTAAGCAATGTCCAGGTTTAGGCAATGTCCCAAAAAGAACAATTATCTCCTAAAATCTAGGAGATTTGATTTGATTTTTATCTTCAATGCAAAACTCCTTCTCTGACTAGGAAACCTCACTGGAAAATACTCCATAGCATTTTAGAAGTTCTTTAGATGATCTCCGTAGAGTTTCCAGCCCTTCTAGACAAGCCCAGGTTGCTGCTGCTTCTCGGACAGATGATGCAGCCACTTGAACAACCTCCTGCTATAGCATCCCCTGCTGCAGCTGCTGCTAGTTCACTTGTGCTGGTTTTGTCAAACACTACCATACAACATTATCAATCTCCCCCTTGGCATTTTGACAAAACCTTAGAGAGTTTGTTTCCAGAATATAATTTCTTAACCTCTCCTTCTTCTCCTTATCGTCTCCTCCCCCTTTTTGGAAAAGATGACAAGGGGGCGGTCTCCTGGCCGACTATGGATGTAAAACACAGAGCCCCAGAGAGGCTCGCAGGTCTTCGAACCGGGCTGCATCCAGAGCTTTTGTGAAGATATCAGCAAGTTGTTTGGCAGACACCACATGCTGTAGCGCTATGATATTCTTTTCAACTAGATCACGGATGAAGTGATGACGAATGTCAATGTGCTTGGTTCTGCTGTGCTGAACCGGATTCTTAGATATGCTGATGGCACTCATGTTGTCATAGTAGAGGGTCATTTCATCTTGAGCAATCCCATACTCACTCAGCATTTGCTTCATCCACAGCATTTGTGCACAGCAGCTCCCAGTAGCTATGTATTCAGCCTCGGCAGTGGATAGAGAAATGCTATTTTGTTTCCTGCTGAACCAAGAGACCAGGTTATTTCCTAGGAAGAAGCATCCTCCCGAAGTGCTCTTCCTGTCCTCTGAGCATCCTGCCCAGTCTGCATCACTATATCCTACCAGATTAGCATTTGTGTCCTTAGTATACCATAAGCCATAGTCCACAGTTCCTCCAACATACCGAATGATGCGCTTGACCAACTGCAAGTGACTATCTTTGGGACAAGCTTGAAATCTGGCACAGACTCCTACTGCAAAGGAAATGTCAGGGCGGCTGGCAGTCAGGTATAGCAAACTCCCAATCATACTTCTGTAGATAGTCTGACTCACTTCCATACCGCGCTCATCTTTAATGGCTTTAACAAGAGTGGCAGCAGGAGTTCGTTTGTGACTGCCTTATCTAGCTGAAATTTCTGCACAAGATTCTTGCTGTATTTGCTTTGAGCAATAAAGATGCCATCTTCTTTCTGGGTAATCTCCAGACCAAGGAAGTATGACAGTTCTCCTACCATGCTCATTTGAAATTCTTGCTGCATGTGATTCACAAACTGCTTCACCAGGTGCTGAGACTTTGATCCAAAGACTATATCATCCACATATATTTGAGCAATGATCACATCTGACTGAGTTCTTTTGACAAATAGAGTTTTGTCAGCTCCCCCTCGTTTGTAGCCATGTTTTTCTAAGAACACTGTCAACCTCTCATACCATGCCCGAAGAGCCTGTTTCAGTCCGTATAAGGCTGTTTTCTTCAATTTATATACATGCTCTGGGTGATGAGGATCTTCAAAACCTTTTGGCTGAGAGACATAGACTTCTTCAGAGAGGTCTCCATTCAGGAACGCACTTTTAACATCCATTTGATATAGTTTGAACCCCAGGAAACAAGACATTGCTAGAAGAAGTCTGATGGCCTCCAGGCGAGCCACTGGAGCAAATGTTTCTTCAAAGTCTAGACCCTCAATCTGAGAATATCCCTGGGCAACCAGTCTGGCTTTATTTCTTGTAATGTTGCCTTTTTCATCAGTTTTGTTTTTGAACACCCACTTTGTGCCTATAATATTCACTCCATTTGGTCTGTCTACCAGATCCCAAACATCATGTCTTTCAAACTCTGCCAATTCTTCCTGCATCGCCATTATCCAGAATTCATCACTCATGGCTTCCTTGAAATTCTTGGGTTTAATGCTGAACATAAAACATGTATTGAGGAAAGCATGGCTTCTGGTTCTTCTTCTTTCTGACGGGTCTCCAATTACATTTGTCAGGGGATGATTCTTCTGAATCTTCTTCGGAGGCTGCCTTGAAGGAGGATTAGAAGTCTCAGAGTTCACATCTTCAGACATGCTTTCTAATTGTATATCTGGATTTTCTGCTTCAGCACTTGTTGTAGCATCTTTTGGAGCCACAGCTTGTTCACTTCTGTTCTGACTGACAGACACTTCCTCAAGATCAGAGTCTTCATCATCAGTGACAGTATCAGAGGGAGACACTTCTTCAGCATCGTTGACAACAACATTTATGGATTCCATTACTGTATGTGTCCGCTGGTTGTAGACTCGATAAGCTCTGCTGTTTGTTGAGTAGCCCAAAAACAGACCAGGATCACTTTTTGGGTCAAGTTTCTGCCTATACTCCCGATCTCTTAGAATAAAACAGTCACTTCCAAAGACGTGAAAGTATTTAACCATGGGCTTCTTCTGATTCCAGAGCTCATAGCAGGTCTGGTTGGTTCCTCTCCGTAAGGTGACTCTATTGATGATGTAACATGCGGTATTCATGGCCTCTGCCCAGAATTTCAGGGGAACCCTCTTAGCATGGATCATGACTCTGGCCATTTCTTGGATTGTTCGATTCTTTCGTTCCACTACACCATTCTGCTGAGGGGTAATGGGAGAGGAGTACTGATGTGAGATACCCCTTTGTCGACAGAAATCATCCATATCTTTATTTTCAAATTCCCTGCCATGATCACTGCGAATGCTGCTGATTCTGAGATTTTTCTCTTGCTCTAGACGAGACACCAGTGACACAATAACTCTCACAGTATCTGATTTTTCTCTGATAAAATCAATCCAGGTGAATCTGGAGTAGTCATCAACACAGACAAATGCATACCTTTTTCTGCCCAGACTCTCGACTTTCATTGGTCCCATCAGATCCATGTGAATCAACTGTAGAGGCCTGGTGGTACCAATATCTTTGACTCTTGGATGCGAAGCCTTCTTTTGTTTCCCAATCTGACAGTCTCCACAGATAGAGTCTGTCTCCCCTTTTAGCAACGGTATTCCTCTGACTAGACCTTCTGTAGCAATTCTCTTCAGAGTTCTCAGGTTAACATGCCCCATCCTTCTGTGCCATAGAATCATTTCCTCGGCCTTTGTCAGCAAACATTTCTGAACCGGTGAGTTTGAACTCACATTGAGAAGATAACAGTTACTTTTTGATCTGGCTCCTTCCATTATACATTTTCCAGATTTGTCGAGGACTTTGCATGAGTCTTTCGTAAATTTTACCTGTTTAGTCCCATCACACAGCTGACTAATGCTTATGAGATTTGCCTTTAGCCCTTCCACTAGAAGAACATTGCTCAGGCTCGGCATTCCTTCAACTTCCAAAGTTTCCTTTCCCAGAACTCTTCCTTTTAGGCCGTTACCAAACTTCACCCGTTGTTCCAGACAGGGTGTAATGTTTTTCAAGAAGGATCTTTCTCCTGTCATGTGTCCTGAACAACCACTGTCAAAGTACCAGCTTATCTTGTCCGAGGTGCTAGCTGTGCTGACAAGAGCGAGGAGCTGAGTCTGCGCATGATTCTGCTTGACAGGTTCCCTGGCTGAAGCTATTCCGGCAAGAGCTGAGGAATAGTTTCTTTTTATGTGACCTTTGCGACCGCAGATGTAACATTTTTTATACTTTAAAGCTCTCTTGTTACGGTGATACAGAGGTTGCTGTAGCAAGTCCTGGTTCAATCTTCCTTGTGATTTTCAGCCTCTTCTCACTGACCTGTATCTGGCCAAGTTGCATTCATCTTCACTCAGATCTTTCTCGTCTTCACTTCCTCTAGCAGAGAGAGCCCTCTTTTTCATCGGTTTGCTAGTGCAGTTGATTTGTCGATGACCGTAGCCTGCACAGTTCCAGCATTGGACTCCCTTCTTCATTTCTTTCTTTTCGTCTTCATTCTGAGCCGGTTCCTTCCCTTTCCTGTTATTTTCACGGCCCCTTCTGAATTGTTTTCGCGAGGAAGAGCTTTTCCCGGTTCTGGATTCCATGTTCTTCAGGAGCTTTCCAAGGTTCTTAACAAGCATACTCAGCTGATCATCTGGAACTGGCTTCTTGGATTCTGCTTCAGCTTTTAGTCCAACATCCTTGTCCTTAGCAGTGATGTTTTCTTTAACCAGCTTCATCTCAAATTGTTTGAGAGACCCCATCAACTCTTCAAGCCTCATAAATCTAACATTTTGAGCTTCTTCAATGGCCGTCACTTTCATGTCAAATCTTGTGGGCAGCGATCTGAGAACCTTTCTGATCAGCTTTTCTTCAGGGATGGGTTCAACAAGAGCATGGGCTTCATTTGCAAGATCACAGAGTTTAGCATTAAACTCGGTCACAGTCTCCTCTTCCAGCATTCTCAGATTCTCAAACTGTGCAGCAATGATCTTGAGTCTTGACAGCTTCACTCTATCAGTTCCTTCATGTGCAGTTTGCAGAATTTCCCACGCTTGTTTCGCCATGTCACAATTCGATATCAACCTGAAATTGTTAGCATCAACTGCAGAAAAAATTGCATTTAGGGCCTTTGAATTACCAGTTGCTGCAGCTCCCTCTTCAGCAGTCCATTGTTCTTCAGGCTTTATCCGTGTGACTCCCTGTTCATCCATGGTAATTGGGGGAGACCACTGGACCATTATTGCTCTCCAGGTCTTCTCATCAATGGCCTTGAGAAAGGCTTTCATCCTAGCCTTCCAATATCCATAGTTGCTTTCTTCCAACAATGGAGGTCTGCTTGTGCTCTGTCCTTCCTTCATTTTCGGGGCAACTTCAGAGACACTGTAGGATCTTTTACTCTGTGTGTCGAGCTCCTGCTCTGATACCAATTGAAATTCACAGCGTCTCAGTTAGGCAGATTTGTGAACAAGCAGTTGCTGCAGCACACTCTTGTTCACTCGGAAATTGTCTCAGCAAACAATGAACAAGACAGAAGTTTTTTCACCCAGTTCGGCCAACTGCCTACGTCTGGGGAGGACTATTCTCCAGTCCTCAATCCACTAAACACGAAGGTCTCCAAGTACACTCGGTTACAACTCCACGCAACCTATGCTACTCAACCTTGTGTGGATCACTTGACACAATCAGAACAGGCTCTGACTTGTGTCTGCACACCCTCTACAAATGTCAATCTAGAATAGCTATAGACTTCTCAAGACTCAGCCTATTCTAAACTACACTCACTCAGCAGGGTTGCTGTAGCAACTGCTGTAACACACAGCTGAAGCACAATTGTTCGCGTCGCTCCAAAGCCTTCTGCTGAGCCGTTCGAACAATTCCACGAGCGCTGCACATTCTGGAATACTCCCCCTCACTCAGTGACCACCTGCCACTAGCGAGAACCACCGCTTAGACACTCGACCGAGCCACACACCCGTCAGTTCTTCCGCGGCTGCCCTTGATCAACCAACAAGCACCACTGCTTTGAATTGGCTTCCAGATCAAGCTCGAATCAGAATCTGCAAGTCCTGATTCCCTTCTGCTTCTGTCACCACAGCTCTGCGCTCACGCTCTGCTCTCGGGTGATGATCGAAGAAAACGTCCGTCGCACACCAAAATTGCTCTCTCTGAATTCTGTGTATGCACTCGTGTATCCCTCAGCTTCGATCAACCCTTCTGCTCTAAACACCTTCTTCTTAAATAGCAGCACCAGCTTTAAGCAATGTCCAGGTTTAGGCAATGTCCCAAAAAGAACAATTATCTCCTAAAATCTAGGAGATTATATTAGATTTTTATCTTCAATGAAAAACTCCTTCTCTGACTAGGAAACCTCACTGGAAAATACTCCACAACATTTTAGAAATTCTTCAGATGATCTCTGATCGCGCGTCGTTGTGCGCGTCAAATATAATCCTTCCTCTTCCACTTAGTACAGCGGTTAAGTAAGGGTCGATCTCCACAGGGAGCAAGTAGTTCAGTTCTAGCTAGCAACCTACACTTACGACAATGGGGGGTGTGTGAGTGATTGAAATGCGCGATGCGCAAGTGAACTGTAACTAGTGTAACGCAGGAAATTTGCACTAGACGTGCGCAAGCAGTAGAGATTAAATACTATGATTATGAGAAGCATTGGGCAGACAATCCTCTATGAGTGCATTCATTATCATCGACTCTAAACGTCTATAGTTTTCGGTTTACTTGGGCTAGTGTCCGGTCAAGGCTTTCTAACACGTGCGCATGTTCCGTTCAAAGTTCATGTGCTATTAATCCTTAGAACATAGACTAAAACAGCTGCGAATCTGTTCAAAGTAGCAACTGATCACCCTAGCTCGTTACTCCTAGTTGTCACCGTAAAGCTATCAACTAGTTTAACATATGACAAGCAAGCAACACAAGTAAGATTGCGGTTCAAGGCTTCCCCTACTCATGCAACTGGCTGTCTCCGTATGCACAGGATTAATACAAGTAAGTAAACTATGCATTAAGCTCAAGTCTCAAAGAAAATACATCATAGATTCATGCCCAACCAACACTAAGAGTTTAGCTAGACATGCTACTGATAAACATCATAGAATAGTAAATAATGACTAATGTGTCTGAGAAAACAGAAGCAAACAGTGCGTGCAGCTTGTCTTCTCGGCTGGCGCAGTCGGTCTGGCGCAAATCCTCTCAACACGTCCGTGTGTTTTCCAGTTCTGCTGCGCAGTGCCTCTTGGTGATCTCTGATGCGTCTCCAGAAGGTCTCTTGTTTCTCCTCCCTGTTGCCCTAGCCTTCCTCTTGTTTATTTACTGCTTGGGAAGCTCACTTTTGGCAACTTCCAAATCTGGTCACGTCAAGATTAGGCAGTACTGGACTTTGCGCTTGGCGCACGGCATCGGCTAGCGCATGGGCTAGCGCACCTCTGCTGACTCTCGCCAACTTCTCTCCTGTTTGTGCTGCTAGCTTCGCAGGCGGATCTTTCACTCCTAGAACGCTGCCTGTTAGCGCGTATCCGACTCAAAGACTCGTTTTGCCCTGTAATACAAAAATACTAGAAACGAGTAATCTTGCTCATAAAATATTGCAAGCAAGCATAGGGTTATGATCTAAATAATGCGTACAAATAGCCTCTATCAAACCCCCCACACTTGCCCCTTGTTCGTCCCGAACAAGCACTGAAGCGCGGATACAATTACCTCTTCTGGAGTTTAGCGCACAGTCTTTGCACTCTGATGCAAATGTACAATTGCTCAACTCGTACTGCTCTATCACCTGCGCACAACTGCACTCAATAGTTCTAATATAATAATTTCGAAATTCATTACCTCTCAGCCGGGATGAAGATTTTTGAATGGCTGGGAGATAGCTCTTCTTAGGCTCCAGGCTGCCAGCTCCTACTTCGAAGATAGGTATATGGTGGATAACACAGCTTCTTCCAGTGCGTGATTCGTCCGCGCACTTCTTGGGAACCTGAGCTTTCTGATGATTTCCTTATGGTCTTTGCGCATGTTGATGCTTGTGCGCATGCTGATTCTTTTGTAGCGCGTATCATCTGCTGGTATTTTTTCTTTTGTACAGCTTTCTCTTTAATTTCTCACATTCCCAGAGCAGTTCCAGTCTCAGCCTTCGGATAGCAGCTATGGAACTCGCCCCGCTCTCTCTCCTTTGGTCTGTCTGCGCAGGTCAGCGCACGCGTTTACATCCGCGCCTGCCTTCCTTAGCTCGATTTCCAGAGAGAAGGTGGTCTGTTTTCCCACCTCGCCACGCTATGGGTATTTCGCGTTTGGCATCTGCGTGACTGATAGAGCCTAGTTATACACATTATTTAGGTCATAACCCTATGCTTGTTTGCAATATTTCATGAGCAAGATTACTCGTTTCCAATGTTTTTGTATATCAGGTCAGAACGAGTCCTTGAGTCGGATACGCGCTAACAGGCAGCGTTCTAGGAGTGAAAGATCAGCCTGCGGAGCTTGCGGCGCAAACAGAAGAAGAAATGGCGAAAGACAGCAGAGGTGCGCTACCCGATTGCGCCAACCAATACCGTGCGCCAGGCGCAAAGTCCCAGTGACCAGATTTGGAAGTTGCCGAAAGTTGAACCTCCTATATAAAGGAAGTAAGTCTAGGGTTTCAGGGAGTTCGAGAAGACTATTGTTCCAGAGGCACCAGAGGACGCAAGGAGGCACTGTGCGGCAGAACTGGAAAACACACGGACTTATTGAGGAGATCTGCGCCAGCCGACTGCGCCAGCCGAGAGAAGACACTGCACGCACTGTTTGCTACCGTTTTCTTGGATTCAGTAGTTATTACTTACTATTTTATGATGTTTACCACTAGCATGTCTAGCTAAACACTTAGTGTTGGTCGGGCATGAACCTATGATGTATTACCTTTGAGACTTGAGCTTAATGCATAGTTTATTTACTTGTATTAATTCTGTGCGCGCTGAGACAGTTAGTTGCATGAGTAGGGGAAGCCTTGAACCGCAAACTTACTTTTGTTGCTTGCTTGTCACCTGTTAAACTAGTTGCATGCGTAGGGGAAGCCTTGAACCGCAAACTTACCGTGACAATTAGGAGTAACGAGTTAGGATAGGCAGTTGCTACTGTGACAGGATTCGCAGCTGTTTAGTCTAGTTCTAAGGATTAATAGCACATGAACTTTGAACGGAACATGCGCACGTGTTAGGAAGCCTTTACCGGACACTAACCCAAGTAAACCACAAGCTATAGATGTTTAGAGTCGATGATAAGGAATGCATTCATAGAGGATTGTCTGCCCAATACTTCTCATAAAGATAGTACTTCATCTCTACTGCTTGCGCACGTCTAGCGCAATTTCCTGCGTTACGATATTCACTGCTACTCGCGCATCGCGCAAAACCCCCAATCCCTCACGCAACCCCCGTTTTCTTAAGTGTAGGTTACTGGCTAAGACTCACTGCTTGCTCCCTGTGGAGATCGACCCTTACTTAACCGCTGTACTAGTGGGAGAGGAAGGATTATATTTGACGCGCACGACGACGCGCGATCAAATTTTGGCGCCGTTGCCGGGGAGCAACACAGCTAAGTTTTAGCTAGCTTACATTTCTCATTTTAGTAACTAGTTATTTCATTTTGTTTTGTTTTCTCGTTGTTGTTTCTGACAGCGCACAATCACATCCGCCTGCGCAACCTTGAAACAGTTGCGCTGAGCAGATTCTAGTTGCGCACTGACAGACGCAACAACTTCGTTGCCATTTAATTTCGTTTCTTGAGTTTGGATCAGGACATGGAGGATAATAGTGTGGTTGGAGATAACCTGGGAGACAGAACCCCAGAGGAAGCAAGGGCACATAACCGCGCAGCCCTATTCAGAGAGGAAGTGCAGCGTGAGGTCGACGCACGGATGGCCGCTGAACCATACATTGCGCCACCCGTTCGTCCAGTCGCGAGGCGCAGGACAGTGCGCGAGATGTCGGCCCCTATCACTGTTAACCAGCCATGGTGCATCGTGCTTCCACCAGGCGGTCACTTCGAGCTAAGGAGCTCACTCATCCATCACATGCCCAAGTTCCACGGGATGAACAATGAAAATCCAGTCAAGCATGTGCGAGAGTTCCTGGTCATTTGCGAAAACATGAAGACCGAAGGGGAAAGCGATGAAGCGCTAAAAATGAAGGCATTCCCATTTTCATTAAGTGATACAGCTAGACACTGGCTAATGAATTTACCTGCAGGATCTATTCACACATGGGAGCAGCTGCAGAAGAAGTTCTTAGACAAATTTTATCCAGCAGCGAAGATTGCGCTGCTCAGAAGGGAATTGGCCGCGCCAAGGCAGAGCGCAGGGGAGTCTCTGTCAGAATACTACGAGCGTTTCAGGGAGCTAGAAGCCAACTGCTACAATCACGGGCTTCCTCAGAATGTGCTGATAGAGAACTTTCTGAATGGACTGCTGCCCATGGAGCTGCGACTACTGAATGCATGCGCAGGAGGGGACATTTGCAACATGTACCCGGAGGATGCATGGCAGCTGATAGAAGATTCTGCTGGGCAGGTAAGACATCAATTGACACTTGAAAGTAGTCGTAATCGTTCTGTGCATCAGGTAGAGGCAAGCGCTGAGATCCAAGAAATGAAGGCCATGCTACAGAAGCTGATGAGTGCGCAGAGCGCACAACCAGTTGCGCCAAAGGTATGTGAATTCTGCAGGTCCACTGAGCACAAGACAGACGAATGCCCAACACTTTTTGAAGAAACTGGAGACGTAAATGCCCTTGGAGGATGGGACAACAGAGGACCGCAGAGGCAGAATCAGCCGCGCTTTGGGCTTGCTGCAAATGGATTCAGATGGAGAGAAGAGAACAATTTCCAGAGGCAGCCCACTGATCAACGCGCGCCACAGCAGACGCAACAAGCTGCACCCTACAATCCACCGCATCGCCGCACAGACGCACCAGCGCAGAACAATCAGCAACCAAAGCGATCCTTGGAAGATATCATGGGGCAGCTAGCAGACACAGTGCGCAAGAATGACGAAAAGTATGACAAGAGGTTCGAATCCATAGAAAAGCATCTATCACAAATTGCAACCACGGTGTATGAGCTGAAAAAGAGCGATGGCAACCTGCCTTCGCAAGTGATTCAGAACCCTAAGGGAGGAGTTAATGCAGTAACACTGAGGACTGGGCGCACAGTGGGAACAGAGCAGACCGCGCAGGCGCCCGCGCAACCAGTTGCACAAGTCCCAGATTCAGCAGCTCAGAATGCGCAACCAGAGCCAGAGGCGCAATCAGAAGCGCCAACCGCGAACCAGCAGGGCAATGCGCCAGGTATGTCTCACTCGAAAAACAAGGACAAAAATTGTACTAACATACCTGCTCCTTTCCCTGTGCAGGCACCACTGGCGAGAAAAGAAGCACTGGACAAGGAACTATATGAGCTGTTCAGCAAGGTGGAAATCAACATACCTCTCATAGAAGCTATTCGACAGATTCCCAGGTATGCGAAGTTTTTAAAAGAGCTGTGCACAAATAAAAGAAGGACAGGCGAATGCGCACAGGTAATGCTAAATGCGCAGGCCTCAGCAATCGTGCAACAAAAGGTACCACCTAAGTGCCGAGATCCAGGTACATTCACTATCCCTTGCACCTTAGGTAAAACCACGGTAAGCAACTGCATGATCGATTTAGGCGCATCAATCAATTTATTACCATATTCTCTCTATGCGACCTTGCGCCTTGGACCACTAAAACCTGCAGGTCTCACAATTCAGCTAGCAGATAGATCGTGCAAACAACCTGCAGGCATGATAGAAGATGTCCTAGTTCGAGTAGGAGAGCTGGTGTTCCCAGCAGACTTTTATGTGCTCGAAATGGAGGGTGAATCAAGCGCCAGCGGTGCGCAGATCCTCCTAGGCAGACCGTTTCTGATGACTGCGCGCACGAAGATAGACGTGTGGAGGGGCACGCTCTCCATGGAGGTAGATGGCGAAGAAATCCATTTCAACATCTTCGAAGGGATGCAGCACCCACATGAGGACGCTACTGTGCACGCAATGGACAGCTTTGACGATTTAGTCACAGAAGCGCAGTGTGCGAGCGCAACCATAGGACCAGAGCTACTGACACAGGCAGAGCTGGAGGAGCAAGAGGAGGAGCTAAGCAGTGCTGAACCAGCACCCACACAGGTACTTGATATAGTTCATATTTGCACCGCTAACAAAATCTTGCCCTCTATTGACCAGGCACCCAAGATCGAACTGAAGCAACTCCCGGAGCACCTCAAGTACATTTTCTTGGGAGATGAGGACACCCTGCCAGTGATCATCAAGAGGGGATTGGAAAAAGAGCAGGAGGCGCGTTTACAACAGGTGCTGCGCAGGAACCAGCGCGCTATTGGATGGACTCTTGCGGATCTGCGCGGAGTGAGCCCAGACGTGTGCATGCACCGGATTCTGTTGGAAGATGGCGCCAAACCATCCAGGGAGGCTCAGCGCAGGTTAAACCCAAATATGATGGAGGTAGTGCAAAAAGAAGTCCTGAAGTTGCTTGACGCAGGGGTCATTTACCCAATCTCAAACAGCAAATGGGTCAGCCCGGTGCACGTTGTGCCAAAGAAAGGAGGAATCACAGTGGAGGAGAATGCGCAGGGCGAGCTAGTTCCCAAGCGCATACAAACTGGCTGGCGCATGTGCATCGACTACAGGAAGCTGAACGCTGTAACGCGCAAGGACCACTTCCCGCTACCCTTCATGGACCAGATGCTGGATCGCTTGGCAGGTAAGCCTTACTTTTGTTTTTTGGACGGATATTCAGGTTACAATCAGATACCCATAGCTGCGGAGGATCAAGAGAAGACCACGTTCACATGCCCCTTCGGAACATTTGCATTTCGGCGTATGTCTTTTGGGCTGTGCAACGCGCCAGGTACATTCCAACGCCTTGTCATGAGCATTTTCTCTGATATGATTGGTATATGCATAGAAGTGTTCATGGATGATTTCACTGTATATGGGAGTACCTTTGATGCATGCTTAACACATCTAGATAAAGTCTTAGCGCGCTGCATCTCTAAGAACTTAGTGCTAAATTACGAAAAATGTCATTTCATGGTAACGCACGGAGTAGTACTAGGTCATATCATTTCAGAGGAGGGTATTAAGGTAGACAAAGCTAAGATAGATATTATTTCTAATCTGCCTTATGCCACCAACGTGCGCGACGTGAAATCGTTCTTAGGGCATGCTGGGTTTTACAGGCGTTTTATTAAGGATTTCTCTAAAATTTGCATCCCCCTGTCTAACCTGTTGCAAAAAGACGTGTGCTTCGATTTTACTAATGAGTGCAGGGCGGCGTTCGATAAGCTGAAAGAGGCGCTGACCAGTGCGCCAGTGATGCGCGCACCAGACTGGAACCTGCCATTCGAGCTGATGTGTGACGCAAGTGACTACGCAGTAGGAGCAGTCTTGGGGCAGCGCGAGGACAAGAAGCCGCATGCCATCTACTATGCATCGCGCACACTGGACTCCGCGCAGAAGAATTACACCACCACGGAGAAGGAGCTTCTGGCAATTGTATTTGCGCTGGAGAAGTTCCGAGCATATGTTCTAGGCGCCAGAGTCATCATCTACACGGACCACGCAGCTATCCGCTACCTCATGTCCAAGAAAGAGACCAAGCCGCGCCTGATGCGCTGGGTACTTCTGCTTCAGGAATTCGACTTAGAGATCAAAGATAAGAAGGGCACAGAAAATACCGTCGCTGATCACCTGAGCAGGATCGTAAAGGATGAGGAGCCAGGGCAGATCAAGGAGACATTCCCTGACGAGCATCTGATGGCGCTAACAGGTAAGGTACCATGGTATGCGCATATCGCAAATTACCTGGTCACAGGTGCGTTCCCTCCTCATTTCAATAAAACTCAGTGCATGCGATTGAAACATGAGTCCAAGCATTATCTTTGGGATGATCCTTACATGCTTAGAATAGGTCCAGATCGGATATTAAGACGTTGCGTGCCTGACCATGAGATTAATTCTGTGTTGCTGTTTTGTCATGCGCACGCCTGTGGAGGACATTTCGGTCCCAAGCGCACGAGCAGGAAGATCTTGGACTGCGGATTCTACTGGCCGCACCTATTCAGAGATGCCTATGACCACTGCAGGAAGTGTGACAGGTGCCAGCGCACTGGAGGAATCTCCGCGCGCAACGAGATGCCGCAGACCCCGATTCTGGTGGACGAAGTGTTCGATGTTTGGGGAATCGACTTCATGGGTCCATTTCCCCCATCTGCCGGCTACGAGTACATTTTGGTGGCCGTGGATTACGTATCCAAATGGGTCGAAGCTAAGGCCACGCGCAAGGATGATGGTAAGACTGTCGCTGATTTTCTCAGAACTAACATATTTTGCAGGTACGGAGTGCCTAAGGCAGTTATCAGCGACCAGGGGACGCACTTCTGCAACAGGGTTGTGGCGCAAGTTTTCAAGCACTATGGGGTGCGCCACAAGACGTCCACCGCTTACCATCCGCAGACAAATGGACAGGCCGAAGTTTCTAACAGAGAGATCAAGCGCATCTTGGAAAAGACTGTGAGGCCGTCACGCAAGGATTGGAGCCAGCGCCTGGATGATGCGCTATGGGCATACCGCACTGCACACAAGACGCCCATTGGAACCTCACCATTCCGGCTGGTCTATGGGAAGGCATGCCACCTGCCAGTAGAGCTCGAGCACAAGGCATATTGGGCTTTACGTATTTGCAACTTGAACTTGGAGGAGGCAGGAAAAGAACGCGCATTTGAGCTGAGTGAACTTGAAGAGCTGCGCCTAGACGCCTATGAGGGACTGCGCGATTACAAAGCGCGCACCAAGGCGTTTCATGACAGGCATATCCTCCGGCGCACATTTGAACCAGGAGACCAGGTACTGTTATTTTCATCGCGCCTGAAGCTCATGCCTGGGAAGTTGCGCAGCAAGTGGACGGGACCATACACCGTCACCAAGGTTTTCCCCTACGGCACAATTGAATTAGAAGACGGGCACCAGCATCATTTTCAGGTTAACGGGCAGAGAGTCAAACGGTACTTGGGCGAACCTTGGGATGGCGCAACACGCAACATTGACTTGGCCGAGCCAGAGATAGTGGACGCGCAAGCTGCTGCGCCAGACGCACCACCAGATGTTTCAGAGGGAGAACTAGCACCCATCACCTATATCTCCTCTTCCTCTGCATCTACCTTCATTACGAATAATGTATCACATGCTGACCCTCCCTTGTATCCTTTGCGCAGGACCAATGAGATCGTAACACAAGCACTGGCGCAAGGACACTCAGGAGCAAGAGTGGGGGGGCTGCAGACGCACTTCTTGGCACGTAACGAGGTACCGTCGAGCCAACGACGTTAAACAAAGGCACTTGTCGGGAGGTAACCCGACACGTTTTAATTTGGCACATTTTATTCTGCTTGTTTTGTTTTTTTGAGTGTTTTTAGTTAGATTAGGGTTTGGTAGTTTTTAGTCACACAAGTGCGCAGGACCGTGCGCCTATCAATGCACAGGTCCGTTGCGCCAGAGGGGGGTATATAAGGCCAGACTTAGAAATTTCCCAGCACTTTTTCACTCGACCGTTACACACAAGCTCCCGCCTTCAGACCTCTGCCGTCGATCAGCGCCCAACCCACCGTCTGTCTTGAGAGATTCAAGGACAACACGACCGCACAGCACCCAGGTAACCTCCGATTCCGCTTTGAGCCGCTTCTGTTAGGGTTTGCGCGGAGAAGACAGTTTTAGGGTTTTGAAATCGCACCAGGCTAGAGTGCGCGGCTTGGAGTGCTGTTTTGTGCGTTGAGTAGGCGACCATTAGGCGCTCGTTCGGTGCAAGTTTCAGAGGTTTCTGAGCAGTTTCGAATTTTAGGGTTTTGGGGAGCATTGACCGCGATTGACCGGAGCTCAGCGCAAGATGAGACCCGTCGCAGACCAGGTGACCCCAGCGGCTTTCGCTAACAAGTATGCAGCATTCATCAGCCTGGACATGTACGGGACACTGTACATATGCTGAGACTTCCTGCGCGAGGTAGGATTGGAGGACTTCGTGGCGCAGAGGCTAGCGATCGCCGGCTGGGAGGCGCTTATGGACCTCCGCAGCGCGTCAGACCAGGAGGATACGTGTGAGTTCCTGGCGTCTATGGAGGCAGGGGACAGGGAGATCAGATATAGACACAGGGGTGTCTGGTTCATAGCCTCGGAAAGGAGGCTGAGGCGCGCATTCGGGTGCGCCAAGGTGCGTGAGGAGGAGTTAGACACGCACAATAACCAGGAGGCTTGGAGGGACATGGCAACAGGGCCAGCATTCGCCGCGGGGCGCAGCAGGGGGCAGTGACCATTTCCATCAAGGATTCTCCCCCTCGTGCACCTGCCAAGCGCCCAAGGACCGAGACTGAGGAGGCGCCTGAGGAAACCACTGCCGAGCAGCGCATGTTGTTCAACGTCATGCGCGTGCTCGAATACTTAGCGCCAGAGGGGGCAGATTTAAGTATGAGTCCACCATCCGGGTGGAAATTTGGAGATGCGATTCCCCCTCTCCTCAGCCTGCACCATCCACCTCCTACCCGAACCCCAGAAGCCCCAGCCCCAGCAGCTCCAGCACCAGCCCCAGCCCCAGCCCCAGCAGCTCCAGCACCAGCCCCAGCCCCAGCCCCAGCAGAGCCCGCACCAGAACCAGCAGCCCCAGCAGCAGAGCCCACCCCTGAACCTGAACCAGCACCGGTACCATCACCAGTAGCTTCCCCTGCCCGGCCTTCTGTTCCGGAGTCCCCCATTAACTTTCCCAACATAGACTCCGATTCCATATGGGAGTCACTTTCCGAGGACGAGCAGCCTGACTCCCTCACCATTGTGCCACCATCCTCCAGCACCGACTCCATGACTGATTCTTCAGAGGATGAGGCGCATGGGTCAGCAGCTGATTCTAGCTCGGAGGACTTCTAAGGCTTTGCGCAGGCGCAGTGATTTTCTTTAGGCTGGTGTCTTTTATTTTTGCTGCGTCTAGTTGACTATTATGTGTGCTGAATATTTGTGCCATACATTCTGTGACTCCCTTGCTATATTTTGTGTGACTATTTGTGTTCCCTTTTCTGTTCTTTATTTTCGTTGCATTGCATGCATGTGCGCAGCCTCCGTGCGCTTGAGCTTGAGTCGTGGGGACACGTCTCTGTTCAAGTGTGGGGGGGGGGGGGGGGGGGAGGGGGCGTTACTCTTACATTTCATGTTTTGAGCATTTTTTAGTATAGCCTAGTTTAAGTTAAAGAGAATTAGTAGCAGTAGTGCGCTAAGGTGCAGGATGCGCATGCGCTCCAGCTTGTTTTGCGCTATCCGTATTGCGTGCGCCGTTCTCTACTGTTTTAGCATAATTTTTTCATTTTTTCTGCTCCTGTCAGTTGGGATATACAGGGGATGTGGAGTTGATAGAAATGCTCCAGAGAGGCGGTTAGTCGCTTGTGCTTCGAAGGCGAGGTATATGGTCGAGTGCGCGAGTGAAGGCCGGTGCTTCGCAACCTTCGGAAAAAAAGAGCGCGCTCAGTCACGCAGATGCCAAAGGCAAAATACCCAAAGCGTGGCGAGGTGGCAAAACAGACCACCTTCTCTCTGGAAATCCAGCTAAGGAAAGCGGGCGCGGATGTAAACGCGTGCGCTGACCGGCGCAGACAAACCAAGGAGGGAGAGCGGAACGAGTTCCATAGCTGCTATCCGAAGGCTGAGATTGGAACTGTTTTGGGAATGAAACAAATTGGAAAGGAAGCTGTACAAAAGAAAAATACCAGCAGAAGCAGATGATTTGCGTTACAAAGAATCAGCATGCGCACTACTTAGTACCTGCGTGCGCAAGACCAAAAGGATATCATCAAAGGCTCAGGTTCCCAGGAAGTGTGCGAACGAATCACGCACTGGAAGAAGCTCGCGCAAGAAACCATATACCTATCTTCGGAGCGGGAGCTGACAACCAGGAGCCTAAGAAGAGCTATCTCCCAGTCATCCAAAGATCTTCATCCCGGCTGAGAGGTAATGAAATTTCGGGATTATTATATTAGAACTATTGAGTGCAGTTGTGCGCAGGTGACAGAGCAGCACAAGCTGAGTGACTGTGCATTTTGCGCTAGAATGCAAGGCTGTGCGCTAGTCTCCAGAAAAGGTAATTGTATCCGCGTTTCAGTACTTGTTCGGGACGAACAAGGGGCAAGTGTGGGGGGTTTGATAGAGCCTAGTTATACACATTATTTAGGTCATAACCCTATGCTTGTTTGCAATATTTCATGAGCAAGATTACTCGTTTCCAATGTTTTTGTATATCAGGTCAGAACGAGTCCTTGAGTCGGATACGCGCTAACAGGCAGCGTTCTAGGAGTGAAAGATCAGCCTGCGGAGCTAGCGGCGCAAACAGAAGAGGAAATGGCGAAAGACAGCAGAGGTGCGCTACCCGATTGCGCCAACCAATACCGTGCGCCAGGCGCAAAGTCCCAGTGACCAGATTTGGAAGTTGCCGAAAGTTGAACCTCCTATATAAAGGAAGTAAGTCTAGGGTTTCAGGGAGTTCGAGAAGACTGTTGTTCCAGAGGCACCAGAGGACGCAAGGAGGCACTGTGCGGCAGAACTGGAAAACACACGGACTTATTGAGGAGATCTGCGCCAGCCGACTGCGCCAGCCGAGAGAAGACACTGCACACACTGTTTGCTACCGTTTTCTTGGATTCAGTAGTTATTACTTACTATTTTATGATGTTTACCACTAGCATGTCTAGCTAAACACTTAGTGTTGGTCGGGCATGAACCTATGATGTATTACCTTTGAGACTTGAGCTTAATGCATAGTTTATTTACTTGTATTAATTCTGTGCGCGCTGAGACAGTTAGTTGCATGAGTAGGGGAAGCCTTGAACCGCAAACTTACTTTTGTTGCTTGCTTGTCACCTGTTAAACTAGTTGCATGCGTAGGGGAAGCCTTGAACCGCAAACTTACCGTGACAATTAGGAGTAACGAGTTAGGATAGGCAGTTGCTACTGTGACAGGATTCGCAGCTGTTTAGTCTAGTTCTAAGGATTAATAGCACATGAACTTTGAACGGAACATGCGCACGTGTTAGGAAGCCTTTACCGGACACTAACCCAAGTAAACCACAAGCTATAGATGTTTAGAGTCGATGATAAGGAATGCATTCATAGAGGATTGTCTGCCCAATACTTCTCATAAAGATAGTACTTCATCTCTACTGCTTGCGCACGTCTAGCGCAATTTCCTGCGTTACGATATTCACTGCTACTCGCGCATCGCGCAAAACCCCCAATCACTCACGCAACCCCCGTTTTCTTAAGTGTAGGTTACTGGCTAAGACTCACTGCTTGCTCCCTGTGGAGATCGACCCTTACTTAACCGCTGTACTAGTGGGAGAGGAAGGATTATATTTGACGTGCACGACGACGCGCGATCAGTGACTGAGCGCGCTCTTTTGTCCCGAAGGCTGCGAAGCACCGGCCTCCACTAACGCTCTCGACCATATACCTTGCCTTCGAAGCAAAAGCGACTAACCGCCTCTCTGGAGCATTTCTGTCAACTCCACATCCCCTGCATATCCCAACTAACAGGAAAAAAAAACGAAAAAATTATACTAAAACAGTAGATAGCAGCGCACGCAATATGGATAGCGCAAAACAAGCTGGAGCGCATGCGCATCCTGCACTCTAGTGCACTACTGCTACTATTCTCTTTAACTTAAACTAAGCTACACTAAAAATGCTCAAAAACGTGAAAAGTGAATGCAACGCCCCCCCCCCCCCCCCCCCCCACACACTTGAACAGAGACGTGTCCCCACGACTCAAGCGCAAGCGCATGGAGAGCGCACACATGCATGTAATGCAAAAATAAAGAACATAAGAAAAAAAAACATATCGGGTTACCTCCCGACAAGTGCCTTTGTTTAACGTCGTTGGCTCGACTGTACCTCGTTACCTGCCGAAATGTGTGCCTGCGACCTCCCCCACTCTTGCTTCTGAGTGTTCCTGCGCCAGTGTGTGTGTTGCGATCTCATTGGTCCTGCGCAAAGGGTAAGATGGGAAGTCAGCATGTGATAAATTATGCGTAACGAGGGCAAATGCAGAGGAAGAAGAGATATAAGCAATAGGTTCCAGTTCTCCCTCTGGTACATCCCGTGGTGTGTCTGGCGCAGCAGCTTGCGCATCTATTATCTCTGGTTCGGCCAAGTCAATGTTGCGTGCTGTGCTATCCCAAGGTTCTCCTAAGTACCGTTTGACTCTCTGCCCATTAACCTGAAAATGATGCCGGTGCCCGTCTTCTAACTCGATTGTTCCGTAGGGGAAAACCTTGGTGACCGTGTATGGTCCCGTCCATTTGCTGCGCAGCTTTCCAGGCATAAGCTTCAGGCGTGATGAGAATAGTAATACCTGGTCTCCTGGTTCAAAAGTGCGTCTGAGGATATGCTTGTCGTGAAAGGCCTTGGTGCGCTCCTTGTACTCGCGCAGTCCCTCATAGGCGTCCAGGCGCAGCTCTTCTAGTTCGTTCAGCTCAAATGCGCGCTCCCTTCCTGCCTCATCCAAGTTTAGGTTGCAAATGCGTAAGGCCCAATATGCCTTGTGCTCGAGCTCTACTGGCAGGTGGCATGCTTTCCCATAGACCAGACAAAATGGTGAGGTCCCAATGGGCGTCTTATGCGCAGTGCGGTATGCCCATAGCGCATCATCAAGGCGCTGGCTCCAATCTTTGCGCGATGGTCTCACAGTCTTTTCTAAGATGCGCTTGATCTCCCTGTTAGAAACTTCGGCCTGTCCATTCGTCTGCGGATGGTAAGCGGTGGACGTCTTGTGGCGCACCCCATAGTGCTTGAAAACTTGCGCGACGACCTTGTTGCAAAAGTGTGTCCCCTGGTCGCTGATTACTGCCTTAGGCACTCCGTACCTGCAAAATATGTTAGTTCTGAGAAAATCAGCGACAGTCTTACCATCATCCTTCCGCGTAGCCTTAGCTTCAACCCATTTGGAGACATAGTCTACTGCCACCAATATGTACTCGTAACCTGCAGATGGAGGAAATGGCCCCATGAAGTCGATTCCCCAAACATCGAACACTTCATCCACCAGAATCGGGGTCTGGGGCATCTCATTGCGCGCGGATATTCCTCCTGTGCGCTGGCACCTGTCACAATTCCTGCAGTGATTATAGGCGTCTCTAAACAGGTGCGGCCAATAGAATCCGCAGTCCAGGACCTTTCTGCTTGTGCGCTTGGGACCGAAGTGTCCTCCGCATGCGTGCGCATGACAAAACATCAAAACATAATTAATTTCGTGGTCAGGCACGCAACGCCTCAATATCTGATCTGGTCCTATTCTAAGCATGTAAGGATCATCCCAAAGGTAATGTTTGGACTCATGTTTTAATCGCATGCACTGAGTTTTATTGAAATGCGGAGGAAACATACCTGTGACCAGGTAATTTGCGATGTGCGCATACCATGGTACCTTACCTGTCAGCGCCATCAGATGCTCGTCAGGGAATGTTTCCGTGATCTGCCTTGGTTCCTCCTCTTTCACGATCCTGCTCAGGTGATCAACAACTGGATTCTCCGTGCCCTTCTTGTCTTTGATCTCCAAGTCAAATTCCTGCAGTAAGAGCACCCAGCGCATCAGGCGCGGCTTGGTTTCTTTCTTGGACATGAGGTAGCGGATAGCTGCGTGGTCAGTGTAGATGATGACTCTTGCGCCTAGAACATATGCTCGGAACTTCTCCAGCGCAAATACAATTGCCAGAAGCTCTTTCTCCGTGGTGGTGTAGTTCCTCTGCGCAGAGTCCAGTGTGCGCGATGCATAGTAAATGGCATGCGGCTTCTTGTCTACGCGCTGCCCCAAGACTGCACCTACTGCATAATCACTTGCGTCGCACATCAGCTCAAATGGCAGGTTCCAGTCTGGTGCGCGCATTACTGGCGCATTGGTCAGCGCTGCTTTCAGCTTATCAAACGCAGCCCTGCACTCATCAGTAAAGTCTAAGCACACATCTTTTTGCAAAAGATTAGACAGGGGTATACAAATTTTAGAGAAATCCTTGATAAAACGCCTGTAGAACCCAGCATGCCCTAAGAATGATTTCACGTCGCGCACGTTGGTGGCATAAGGTAGATTAGAAATAAGATCTATCTTAGCTTTGTCTACCTTGATCCCCTCCTCTGAAATGATATGACCCAGTACTACTCCGTGCGTTACCATGAAATGACATTTTTCGTAATTTAGCACTAAGTTCTTAGAAATGCAGCGCGCTAAGACTTTATCTAGATGTGTTAAGCATGCATCAAAGGTACTTCCATATACGGTAAAATCATCCATGAACACTTCTATGCATATACCAATCATATCAGAGAAAATGCTCATGACAAGGCGTTGGAACGTACCTGGCGCGTTGCACAGCCCAAAAGACATGCGCCGAAACGCAAACGTACCGAACGGGCATGTGAATGTGGTCTTCTCTTGATCTTCCGCAGCTATGGGTATCTGGTTGTACCCTGAATATCCGTCCAAGAAACAAAAATAAGGTTTACCTGTTAAGCGATCCAGCATCTGATCCATGAAGGGTAGCGGGAAGTGGTCCTTGCGCATTACTGCGTTGAGCTTCCTATAGTCGATGCACATGCGCCAGCCAGTTTGTATGCGCTTGGGAACTAGCTCGCCCTGCGCATTTTCTTCCACTGTGATTCCTCCTTTCTTTGGCACAACATGCACCGGACTGACCCATTTGCTGTCCGAGATTGGGTAAATGACCCCTGCGCCAAGCAATTTCAGGACTTCCTTTTGCACTACCTCCATCATATTTGGATTCAACCTGCGCTGAGCCTCTCTGGATGGTTTGGCACCATCTTCCAATAGAATCCTATGAATGCACACGTCTGGGCTCACTCCGCGTAGATCGGCAAGTGTCCATCCTATGGCGCGCTGGTTCTTGCGCAGTACCTGCTGTAAGCGTGCCTCCTGCTCCTCTTCTAATCCTTTCTTTATGATCACTGGCAGGGTGTCCTCATCTCCCAAGAAAATGTATTTGAGGTGCTCTATGAGTTGCTTCAGTTCGATCTTGGGTGCCTGTTCAATAGAGGGCAAGATTTTGTTAGCGGTGCAAATATGAACTATATCACGTACCTGTGTGGGTGCTGGTTCCCCACTGCTCAGCTCTTCCTCTTGCTCCTCCAGCTCTGCCTGTGTCAGTAGCTCTGGTCCTACGGTTGCGCTCGCACATTGCGCTTCTGTGACTAAATCGTCAATGCTGTCCATTGCGTGCACTGTAGCGTCCTCATGTGGATGCTGCATCCCCTTGAATATGTTGAAATGGATTTCTTCGCCATCTACCTCCATGGAGAGCGTGCCCCTCCACACGTCTATCTTTGTGCGCACGGTCATCAGAAACGGTCTGCCTAGGAGGATCTGCGCACCGCTGGCGCTTGATTCACCCTCCATTTCAAGCACATAAAAATCTGCTGGGAACACCAGCTCTCCTACTCGAACTAGGACATCTTCTATCATGCCTGCAGGTTGTTTGCACGATCTATCTGCTAGCTGAATGGTGAGACCTGCAGGCTTTAGTGGTCCAAGGCGCAATGTCGTATATAGGGAATAAGGTAGCAAATTGATGGATGCGCCTAAATCGATCATGCAATTACTCACTGTGGTCTTACCTAGCGTGCATGGAATAGTAAATGTACCTGGATCTCGGCACTTAGGTGGTACCTTTTGTTGCACGATTGCTGAGGCCTGCTCATTTAGCATTACCTGTGCGCATTCGCCCTTCCTCCTTTTGTTTGTGCACAGCTCTTTTAAAAACTTTGCATACCTGGGAATCTGCCAAATAGCTTCAATGAGGGGAATATTGATTTCCACCTTGCTGAACAACTCATAAAGCTCCTTGTCCAACGCTTCCTTTCTAGCCAATGGTGCCTGCACAGGGAAAGGTGCAGGTATGTTAGTACAATTTATGTCCTTGTTTCTGGACTGAGTCATACCTGGCATGTTGCCCTGCTGGTTTGTGGCTGGCGCTTCTGGTTGCATATCTTGCTCTGGTTGCGCATTCTGATCTGCTGGATCCGAGACTTGCGCAACTGGTTGCGCGGGCGCCTGCGCGGTCTGCTCTGTTCCTACTGTGCGCCCAGTCCTCAGTGTCACTGCATTGACTCCTCCTTTAGGGTTCTGAATCACTTGCGAAGCGGCAGGTTGCCATCGCTCTTTTTTAGCTCATATACTGTGGTTGCGATCTGTGATAACTGCTTTTCGATGGACTCGAACCTTTTGTCATATTTCTCATCATTTTTGCGCACTGTGTCTGCTAGCTGCCCCACGATATCTTCTAGGGATCGCCTCGGTTGCTGGTTGTTATGCGCTGGTGCGTCATTGCGGCGATGCGGTGGATTGTAGGGCGCAGCTGGTTGCGTCTACTGTGGCGCGCGCTGATCAGTGGACTGCCTCTGGAAATTGTTCTCTTCCCTCCATCTGAATCCATTTGCGGCGAGCCCAAAGCGCGGCTGATTCTGCCTCTGAGGCCCTCTGTTGTCCCATCCTCCAAGAGCGTTGACATCTCCAGACTCTTCAAAAAGTGTTGGGCATTCATCTGTCTTGTGCTCGGTGGACCTGCAGAATTCACATACCTTTGGCACAACTGGTTGTGCGCTCTGCGCACTCATCAATTTCTGTAGCATGGCCTTCATTTCCTTGATCTCAGCGCTTGTTTCGACCTGATGCACAGAACGAGCACGACTATTTTCAAGCGTTAGTTGATGTCTTACCTGCCCAGCAGAGTCTTCTATCAGCTGCCACGCATCCTCTGGGTACATGTTGCAAATGTCCCCGCCTGCGCATGCATTCAGTAGTCGCAGCTCCATGGGAAGCAGCCCATTCAGGAAGTTCTCTATCAGCACATTCTGGGGCAGGCCGTGATTGTAACAGTTGGCCTCCATCTCCCTGAAACGCTCGTAATATTCTGACAGAGACTCCCCTGCGCTCTGCCTTGGCGCGGCCAGTTCCCTTCTGAGCAGCGCAATCTTTGCTGCAGGATAGAATTTATCTAGGAATTTCTTCTGCAGCTGCTCCCATGTGTGAATGGATCCTGCGGGTAAATTCATCAACCAATGTCTGGCTGTATCACACAATGAAAATGGGAATGCCTTCATTTTCAATGCCTCATCACTCTCCCCTTCGGTCTTCATGTTCTCGCAAATGACTAGGAACTCTCGCACATGCTTGACTGGATTTTCATTGTTCATTCCGTGGAACTTGGGCATGTGATGGATGAGCGAGCTCCTTAGCTCAAAATGACCGCCTGGTGGAAGCACGATGCACCATGGCTGGTTAACAGTGATAGGGGCTGACATCTCGCGCACTGTTCTGCGTCGCGCGGCTTGTTGCACGGGTGGTGCATGATACACTTCGGCGGCCCTCCTTGCTTCAACCTCGCGCTGCACTTCCTCTCTGAACAGGGCTGCGCGGTTATGTGCTCTTGCTTCCTCTGGGGTTCTGTCCCCCAAGTTGTCTCCTACGACACTGTTATCCTCCATACCCTGTTCTGAATCTCAAAGAAAATGAAATTAAAAGATAACTAATGTTGTTGCGTCTGTCAGTGCGCAACTAGAATCTGCGCAGCGCAACTGTTTCAAGGTTGCGCAGGCTAATGGTGATTGCGCGCTGTCAGAAACAACAACGAAAACAAAACAAACTGAAATAGCTAGTTACTAAAAAAGGAAAAAAAACGTAAACTAACTAGAACTTAGCTGTGTTGCTCCCCGGCAACGGCGCCAAAATTTGATCGCGCGTCGTTGTGCGTGTCAAATATAATCCTTCCTCTTCCACTTAGTACAGCGGTTAAGTAAGGGTCGATCTCCACAGGGAGCAAGTAGTTCAGTTCTAGCTAGCAACCTACACTTACGACAATGCGGGGTGTGTGAGTGATTGAAATGCGCGATGCGCAAGTGAACAGTAACTAGTGTAACGCAGGAAATTTGCACTAGACGTGCGCAAGCAGTAGAGATTAAATACTATGATTATGAGAAGCATTGGGCAGACAATCCTCTATGAGTGCATTCCTTATCATCGACTCTAAACGTCTATAGTTTTCGGTTTACTTGGGCTAGTGTCCGGTCAAGGCTTTCTAACACGTGCGCATGTTCCGTTCAAAGTTCATGTGCTATTAATCCTTAGAACATAGACTAAAACAGCTGCGAATCTGTTCAAAGTAGCAACTGATCACCCTAGCTCGTTACTCCTAGTTGTCACCGTAAAGCTATCAACTAGTTTAACATATGACAAGCAAGCAACACAAGTAAGATTGCGGTTCAAGGCTTCCCCTACTCATGCAACTGGCTGTCTCCGTATGCACAGGATTAATACAAGTAAGTAAACTATGCATTAAGCTCAAGTCTCAAAGAAAATACATCATAGATTCATGCCCAACCAACACTAAGAGTTTAGCTAGACATGCTACTGATAAACATCATAGAATAGTAAATAATGACTAATGTGTCTGAGAAAACAGAAGCAAACAGTGCGTGCAGCTTGTCTTCTCGGCTGGCGCAGTCGGTCTGGCGCAAATCCTCTCAACACGTCCGTGTGTTTTCCAGTTCTGCTGCGCAGTGCCTCTTGGTGATCTCTGATGCGTCTCCAGAAGGTCTCTTGTTTCTCCTCCCTGTTGCCCTAGCCTTCCTCTTGTTTATTTACTGCTTGGGAAGCTCACTTTTGGCAACTTCCAAATCTGGTCACGTCAAGATTAGGCAGTACTGGACTTTGCGCTTGGCGCACGGCATCGGCTAGCGCATGGGCTAGCGCACCTCTGCTGACTCTCGCCAACTTCTCTCCTGTTTGTGCTGCTAGCTTCGCAGGCGGATCTTTCACTCCTAGAACGCTGCCTGTTAGCGCGTATCCGACTCAAAGACTCGTTTTGCCCTGTAATACAAAAACACTAGAAACGAGTAATCTTGCTCATAAAATATTGCAAGCAAGCATAGGGTTATGATCTAAATAATGCGTACAAATAGCCTCTATCAATCTCCGTAGAGTTTCCAGCCCTTCTAGACAAGCCCAGGTTGCTGCTGCTTCTCGGACAGATGATGCAGCCACTTGAACAACCTCCTGCTATAGCATCCCCTGCTGCAGCTGCTGCTAGTTCACTTGTGCTGGTTTTGTCAAACACTACCATACAACATTATCAGGTTCTAATACCAATTGAAATTTTCTTGCACCGCTGATCACGAGTTAGAGCCTCTGAAGATACTGCTTCTGTTGTAGCACTCTCTATCCCTTCCTGCGGAAATAATTCTACTGACGAATAAGGAAGTCACAGCCAGTTTGTTTACCAGTTTGGAAACTTACCTACGTCTGGGGAGGACCACTCTCTGGTCCTCAAGACTTCACTGTACGTGGTTCAAAGTACAAACGACTCACACCTCTACTTCTCCCCTAATCGAAATCTTCCGCTCAGTCTAACTCCTTTGACAAGCTAGCAGTCTAATCACACAGACTCTCTTACTGCTACCTACACACTTTCAATAACAAATACCTACGGATCTGACTCACAGACCTAGCCTATTCTATTACAATGCGTGGTACAACGACTGCTTCAGCACACTATATCTCAGAGTTGTTGTATCTTCTGTCAACAACTATTCTAGCTCTTCTGCCAAATAGTCGGACACTATGAGTTCTGCAAACTCAGTAAATACTCCCCCTCAATCAATGGCACACTGTCACTATTGGGTACAAACACTTCTCTGCGTGTGTGAGAGTATCTCCCGCTGTGCACTCTCTCTATCTGCTCACACTCTCCAGGGCTGCCTCAAGACTTCCTCTTGTAGCTTCTCAGATCAACAGTGACGGAAACCTCGTTACCATCATTATTAGAATCTTCCCCTAGATTCTTAGATTCTTGCAAAGTTGTTGAAGAGGCACTAAAGGAAACGGGAACAGGGGAAACCGCGCCCACTGAGAACATTACTCAGGCGCGCGATGCATTAACGTCTTGGTCGAGCTCGCCAATAACCTCAACTACCGGCGTGGTACGACGTGCTTCGAATCTCAAACTTTATCGTACTGATCGCGCGTCGTTGTGCGCATCAAATTAATTCCTTCCTCTTCCACTAGTACAGCGGTTAAGTAAGGGTCGATCTCCACAGGGAGCAAGCAGTTCAGTTTTAGCCAGTAACCTACACTTACGAAGATTGGGGGGTGAGTGATCGGTTTGCGCGATGCGCAAGTAACAGTGGTATCGTAACGCAGGAAATTGCACTAGATGTGCGCAGGCAATAGAGATTAAGTACTATGACTTATGAGAAGTATCGGCGCAGACAATCCTCTATGAGTGTATTCCTTATCATCGACTCTAAATGTCTATAGCTCGATTTGCTAATGTTAGTGTCCGATCAAGGCTTCCTAACATGTGCGCATGTTCCGATCAAAGTTCATGTGCTATTAATTCTTAAACTAGACTAAACAACTACGAATCCGATCAAGGTAGTAATTGCCTAACCTAGCGCGTTACTCCTAGTTGGCACCGTCAGGCTATTCAACTAGTTTAACAAACAACAACAAGCAACAAGAGTAAGATTGCGGTTCAAGGCTTCCCCTACTCATGTAACAAGCTGCCAGTAATGTGCACAGAATTAATATAAGCAAGCAAGCTATGCATTAAGCGCAAGTCTCAAAAGGAAATACTCATAGATTCATGTCCAACCGATACTAAGCGTTTAGCTAGACATGCTAGTGATAAACATCATAGAAATAGTAGATAATAACTAAAGTGTCCAAAAAAACAATAGCAAACAGTGCGTGCAGGTTGCTGTCTTGGCTGGCGCAGTCGGCTGGCGCAGATCCTCTCAACAAGCTCGTGTGTTTTCCAGTCTTGCTGCGCAGTGCCTCCTGGGTCTACGAATTGTGAGTCCTGAGAATCGTCTGTGTGTCTCTGTGTGTGTCTCTTAACCCTAGCCTCCTTCTCTTCTTTATATACTGCTCAGAGGCTCACTCTTGGCAACTTCCAAATCTGGTCCTGTCAGGATTTGGAAACACCAACATCTGCGCCTGGCGCACGGCATCTGCTTAGCGCAATCGGTTAGCGCACCGAGGTTGACTCTGCCAATTTCTTCTGTTTGCGCCGCTAGCTCCGCAGGCTATGTGATGCGCGTCCTAAACGCTGCCTGTTAGCGCGTATCCGACTTAGGCCCTCGTTTTGCCCTGAAATACAAAAACACTGGAAACCAGTAATCTTGTACATAAAATAATGCAAACAAGCATAGGGTTATGATCTAAATAATGCGTATAAATAGGCTCTATCACGTACCTACCCCGTTTAGTCTTTTCCTTTGCAGGTCAAAACCCCTAAGAGGCAAGAGATAGATCAAGAAGTATGGGACTTATTCAACAAAGTAGAAATCAACATCCCACTATTGGAGGCCATCAAACGAATACCGCGCTACACCAAGTTTCTCAAGGAATTGTAAACTAACCATCGTCGGTCATCACAGCTGGAAAAGGTAAGCCTTAATGCAAATGTAGCCGCTGTTATTCAAAGATCATTGCCTAGAAAATGCAGAGACCAAGGTGTGTTTTCCATTCCTTGTACAATTAGTAGCATACGTATTAATAACTGTATTCTGGACTTGGGAGCTTCTATCAATATATTACCGCATTCAGTTTACTCATGCTTGCGTATTGGACCTTTGAAACCTCCTGGACTAAGTTGGCAGATAGATTGTGTAAGCAACCTGAGGGTATTATCGAGTATGTATTAGTGCAGGTAGGGGAGCTCGTATTTCCAGCGGACTTTTACGTCTTGAAAATGGATGGTGGGGACTTAACCGACAGCCTACCAATACTGTTAGGATGTCCCTTTCTGAAGACCTCCAGTATGAAGATTGATTGCGACACGGGCATGTTGACCATGCGAGTCGAGGACGAGATAGTAGAGTTTGACATCTTCAAGGCAATGAAGCACCCACCGGAGCACAACACAGTAAATGCTATTGATGTCATGGATGACATTGTGAGTGAAGTGAACCTGTTTTGTGGAGATGATGGACTCGAGATTGCGCTGGAAAAATCTGTACTCAAACCCGATGAATCCTACGAGCTGAGGTATGAAGTTAATGAAATCGGTTTGTATAAAACTAATACCTTGATGTCCTCTTTTGTGCAGGCCCCAATCATTGAGTTGAAACCACTACCGGAGCACTTGATCTTAGGAAAGGATGACACATTACTGGTGATTATCAGAAAGGGGCTGGAGCTGGTACAAGAGCACAAACTCGTCAAGGTCCACACTTAGCAACATTCGAGGGATTAGTCCAACAGTTTGCATGCACAAAATCTTGCTGGAAGAAACCATCGAGAGAATCACAACATCGACTCAACCCAATAATGATGGAAGTGGTAAGAAAAGAAACTCAGAAATTATTAGATGCTAACGTCATTTATTCTATTTCAGATAATCAATGGGTGAGTCCAGTACACGTGGTTCCAAAGAAGACCGGCATAACAATGGAAGAGAATGAAGCCGGTGAGATGGTGACAAATCGAATTCAGAATGAATGGAGGATGTGCATCGACTATAGGAAGTTGAATGCAGTCACTCGTAAGGATCACTTCCCCCTTCCTTTCATTGATCAAATGTTGGATAGGCTGGCAGGTAAGCGATTTTTCTGTTTTCTTGATGGTTTCTCGGGATATAATCAAATCTCTATAGCTCCTGAAGATCAAAAGAAAACTACTTTTATATGTCCTTTTGGTACATTTGCATTTAGGCATATGTCTTTTAGTTTATGCAATGCCCCTAGAAACTTTCAAAGGTTGGTTACTGGTATTTTTTCTGACATGTTAGGTAATCTCATTGAGGTGTTCATGGATGATTGCACTGTGCAAGGTGACACATTTGATGCATGTTTAGAGAACTTGAACAAGGTGCTTGAGAGATGTGTGTCGATGAACCTTGTATTGAATTATGAAAATTGTCATTTCATGGTCACGCATGGAGTTGTGCTAGGACATATAGTGTCACAAGAAGGAATTAAGGTAGATAGGGCAAAAATAAACTTGATTCTTAGTCTTCCTTACCCTTTGAATGTGTGTGATGTTAAGTCATTTCTTGGGCATGCTGGATTTTATCGTCGCTTTATTAAGGATTTTTCTAAGAAGGCGCTACCTTTAACTAACCTCTTGCAAAAAGATGTAGCTTTTGAGTTTTTAGATAAATGCAAGGAGGCATTTGATGAGCTTACACACGCATTGACTAGTGCACCCATCATCCAAGCACCAGATTGGATGCAGCCCTTTGAAATCATGTGTGATGCGAGCGAATATGCAGTAGGGGCTGTCCTTGGACAAAAGGAGCAGAAACCAGTGGTGATCCAATATGCATCGAGGACCTTTGACGTGGTTCACAAGAACTACTCCACTACAAAGAAAGAGCTCTTGGCAGTAGTGTTTGCGTTAGAAAAATTTCGTCCTTATTTGTTTGGTGCTAAAGTTATTGTGTTTCTGATCATGCAGCAATTAGGTACTTGATGTCGAAGAAGGAGTCTAAACCTCACTTGATAAGATGGGTCTTACTACTTCAAGAATTCGACGTGGAAATAAAAGATAAGAATGGAATGGAAAACACAGTGGCTGTTCACTTGAGCAGAATTGTCATGAAGGAGGAATCGATAACCATCATAGAGACATTCCCCGATGAGCATCTCTACGCCATGCAAGTAAAAGTGCCATGGTACGCTCACATAGTGAATTACCTAGTAAGAGGTAAGTTTCCTCATTCTCTCTAGATCTCAAAGATTGAAACTCAAGCATGATTCTAGATATTATATATAGGATGAATCTTACTTGTGGAAAATTGGAGCTGATCAAATAGTTAGGAGATGTGTCCCGATGATGACATAGATTCTGCGCTTAGTTTCTGCCATGAGCATGCTTATGGAGGCCATTTTAAACCTCATAGGACTACTAGGAAAATTCTTGATAGCGGATTCTTTTGGTCTCATGTGTTCAAGGATGCATATAATCATTGTAAGAAATGTGATAGATGCCCACGTGTAGGGAATATTTCTGCTAGAAATGAAATGCCACAAACGTCTATAATTGTTGATGAAGTGTTTGATATTTGGGGCATAGACTTTTTTCCCTACATCTAATGGGTATATATACATCTTGCTTGTTGTTGATTATGCATCTAAATGGGTAGAGGCTCAGGCCACGCGAAAGGATGATGGCAAAACTATTACGGATTTCTTGCGCACTAAACATCTTTTGTAGGTACGGAGTTCTGAAGGCCGTGATAAGCGATCAAGGATCTCATTTTGCAACAAGTCCGTGGTTGCCGTGTTCAAACATTTTGGAGTACATCACCGAGTTTCTAACGCCTACCATCCACAGACTAATGGACAAGCAGAGATATCTAACAGAGAAATCAAATTGATCTTGGAGAAGTGGTTAAGCCATCTAGAAAAGAATGGTCCACACAACTAGATGAGCCATTGTGGTCATATTGCACGGCCTACAAAATGCTTATTGTGACCTCTCCATTCAGACTTGTCTATGGCAAGGTTTGCCATCTGCGGTGGAGGTAGAACATAAAGCATTTTGGGCTATTAAACAATGTAATTTCGAACTAACTTCTGCAGGAAAGGAGTGGAAGCTTCAACTGAACGAACTCGAGGAGCTGTGCCTAGAGGCTTATGAGAGCTAAATAGACTACTAGGCGCGAACGAAGATGTATCACGATAAATCATTCTGTGTCGTTTATCTGAAGAAGGACAAAATTTACAACTTTACTCCTCACGATTAAAACTAATACCTGGGAAGTTGCATTCGCGTTGGACAGGTCCGTACACGGTGATACGAGTGCTTAACCATGGTGAGCTTGAGCTGGAAAAAACAAGCACGGGGGAGAAATTCATGATGAATGGCCAACAATGTTAAACAAGTACGCTCCTCTGGAGGCAGCCCGAGCGTAGTTAGTGAAATTTCAAGTGTCTCTACTTATGCAGATTTGTGAACTAGCAGTTGCTGCAGCACACTCTTGTTCACTTAAATGTGGGCACAGCAGACAATGAATAGGACACAGATTTGTTCACCCAGTTCGGCCAATCTGCCTACGTCTGGGGAGGACTATTCTCCAGTCCTCAATCCACTCAACCAAAGGTTCAAAGCACACTCGGTTACAACGCACGCAACCTATGCTACTTTAACCCCGTGTGGACTACTCAACACAATCAGAACAAGCTCTGATTTGTGCCAGCACACCCTCTACAATATGTCAGTCTAGAATAGCTACAATCCACTTCAAGAACTCAGCCTATTCTAGTCTACACTACTCAGCAGGGTTGCTGCAGCAACAGCTGTAACACCAGCTGAAGCACTCTGTCCGCGTCGCTCCAAGGCCTCCTGCCGAGCCGATCGAACCACTCCAAGAGCGCTGCACACTCTGAGTAACTCCCCCTCACTCAGTGACCACCTGCCACTAGTGGGTTCTTCCGCACGAACCTCGACCGAGCCTTCCACCCGTCAGTTCTCCCGCGGCTGCCTTTGATCAACCAACAAGCTCCACAGCTCTAAATTGGCTTCCAGATCAATGCACGAATCAGTCTCTGCAAGACCTGATTCTCCTCTGCAATGCACACCTCAGCTCTGCGCTCAACGCTCTGCCCGTGTGTGTTGATCGAAGAACAACTCTCGTAGCACACCCAGAAAAATCCTCACTCTGAATTTCGTGTCTACTCACGTGTATCACTCAGCTTCCATCACACTCTACAGCCCTCTAACCTTCTGCTTAAATACCCTCACCACTTTAAGCAATTTCCAGGTTTAGGCCATAATCCCACAAGATCAATTATCTCCTAAAATCTAGGAGATTAGATTTGATTAATATCTTCAATGCAAATCTCCTTCTCTGACTAGCAAACCTTGCTGGAATATGCTCAACGGTATTTTAGAAATTCTTCTAAGCACTTTCACAAAGCTGCCAAACCTTCAAAAATCACCCAGCACAAAACTGCTACTCGGACAGTTGAACTAGCTCTTGAACCAGCACCTGCTGCAGCATCCCCTGCTGCATCTGTTGCTGGTTTACTTCTGCTGTATACTTCTGCTGGCCTCCTTGTTTGATTGAGCTGCAGCAGCTCCTTGTTCACTCATGCTGGTTTTGTCAAACACTGCCATACTTGCATTATCAATCTCCCCCTTGGCATTTTGACAAAACCTTAAGGCCAATGCACTCTTCCGAAAACCAGAAACGAAATACTCTAAATAAAAATAATAGAGAGTAAGTAGATGTGGTGTGGCCACACACGGCCGAAAATACGACCACGCAGGGTCAAAACAAAGTGTATCAATATTCAGCAATTTTCATCAGCATAAAAAAATCTTCTCTCCCCCTTTTTGTCATAGATGCTCAAGGGGCCTGCTCCTCATCCTCCAGGAACTCCAAGTCTCTGATGAGGCTCCGAATCTGGCCACGCCTGGCATCCCTCCGTTTGGCCTCAGTATCAAGAAAGAGCAGTTCAGACCGGAGATGGCTCACAATTCTGGCACGAAGAGCTGGCTGAATGGATGCAGCAGGGGGAAGAGAGTCCTCCAGGGGAGTTGGAGCTGAAGAACCAACCATTAGAAGATCCTCATACGCAACATCCACTACATGTTTTCCCTTGAATAGCTTGTGATCTACTGTGAAGACCTGCAGCTCCTCAGATAAGCCTTCAGCAATTGCTCCAAACTCTGGATGCTGAGAGACCATGATCCCATGGATGAGGGAGGGCAGCACAATAGGCTTGCTGGAGGAAGCACTCCCGGCATGAGCAGCAAGCTGGGGAAACATAACACTTCCCAGGCTAATCTTCCTCCTCTTTCCAATAGAATAGAGAAGGTTAGCAAAATCTTTGTTGACCTTCCCTCTGTGAGAGCTAGGAATCCAGTTCCTGACCCCAAGATGATACAGCAGAGCATACTTGGAGGTTAGCTCAGCCGCACTGAGGGTAGGACCACCCCAAGACAGGCACACTCCCCCTGTGAGGATCTTCGCCACAAATTCTGGCTTAACATCAGTGGGAGCCCTTGCATTCTCAGAAATTCCAAGAAAAGCATCAATAATTTCAGGAGTAATCACCACTGACTTACCCCGTACCCAGCTTCTCCCATACTCATCAGCTCCTTCTTCTCCAAATTTTTCTTCCATATTCACTATAAATTCTCTAACCAGAATAATATTGAAACGGTGAGGAAAGGTTAGGGACTTGAGCAGATTTACCTCAGTCAGAAGCTCAATCATAGCAGCTGATCTATACTTATCTTGCACCAGTCGCTTCTCATGCACAATGTGTTTCCGCTCAACAGTACTCCAGGTTTGAGAGACGCTTTTGTTCCTGAACCATGTGCCTCCGACTGTGAGAGCAGAGAAATCTTCAGCTGCAGGTCCTCTCTCAGAGGGTCCACCAAGAGATCCTGCTTCCACTTCTTCACTAGATGAGCTTTCACTACTGGAGCCTGGGATCAGGATAGGAGCTTTTCCCTTGTCTGAAGAAGGGGGATGTGCTGCAGCAGGTTCTTGTTCAGGGGACTCAGCAGCTGTTTCAACCCCTTCACCAATAATACCTGGAGACATGACCAGTGATCTGCACTCTTCTCCTGCAGGAACTGCTGCAGCAGTCTCTGCTGCTTGTTCTTCTTCAGAAGCAGCTTCAGTCATATCCGCTTCTGGCAGCGCAGCAGAACCGGAGACAGGTTCTCCATCACGTACCAGCCGCCTCCTCTTCTGCGAAGCTTCTTCAGAGGGAGAGGGCTCACTGTGCGACACAGGGAGAGGGTTTGGTTCCCACACAACCACCTCCAGCGGCTGAGCAGGGTCTTCGTTGCGTGCCTTGGTCCTTCTCTCAGACCTGCTTTGCCTGTCAGCTGCCAGATTCTTCCTCAGTCCGCATGTCTTCACCATTGCTGCAGAGATGTGGAAGGAAAGAGGAGCGCACAGAGGATGATCGGCAGAGATTTCTGAGAAGCCCTTTGCTCTTGATCTGTGCCCTAGAAAATATTTACCCGTTATTTTCTTTTCTTTTTGAAGTGTAAGTCACGTGCCTCTCATGTGCAAATATTTTCCTTTCCATCCTTAGCAACCAACACATGTGAACAAGCTAATTCGGACCAGGTTGCTGCAGCACATGTGAGCTTGTTCACCTATTCACTTCAGGCTGCATTTTTTGCTCAGAGGATCCTTGAGAGATTCTGGTGGAGCCTTCTTCACCCATACTTGGAATACACCAGAGCTTTTCTTCTTCTGATCTTCCAGCCTCCTAACCCTTTGTTTGGGTTTCCATATTTGTACCATCTTTGATTTACCCTTGTTTTTAGCAATCCAGTGCCCTTGTGCAGCAACATGAAATGGAGTCTTTGTGCAACATGTGCTGATTCTGGACTTTGCTCCCCCTTTTTCAGCTGAGCAAGTTCTGTGTTGCTGCTTCAGATTGGAGTTGATCTTCTGCTTCCCAACACTTGTACCAGTACTCCACTTGTTCTGAGACTTTTGTTTTGTTTGAGAAAAATGTTGTCCATGATGCTGCAGCATCCTCTTGTTCACATGTCTAGATCCAATTTTCTCTGCCATTTTTGAGGAGGCATCTGAATTCTTCTTCTCATCTGTCTCACCATCTGAGGCTTTAATGAACACTGTCCCTTTAGAGCTTTCTTCACCAGTATATCCAAGCCCTGTTTTCCCTTTTCCAAGTCTTTGGTAAGATAATATTTCGTCCAGAATATTGCTCTGTGGATCAGCTGTCTTGGCTGCTGCTGGAGTGGATTCAACAGAGGTCTGTCTTTCTGAATCTTCTCTTTTCAGAATAGTAACTTGATTACCAACTGAGGGTAAACATCTCCTTCGTTCTTCTTCCAAGAGATTTACTCTGTCCGTCAAGGTCTGATTGGTCTGAAGAACTGCCTCACATTGTTTGAGTATCTTCCTCAGAAGATCAGCAAAACTGTCAGATGAGTCTTCGTCATCTTCACTCTCAGAGACTTCAATCCCATAGTGAATTTCTACCTTCTTTAGCTCATTGAGATGGACATCTGAAACACTTGTCAGCACAACACAGTTTTCTTCATCACTCTCATCCGAATCACTCCATTTTGCAGTCATGGATTTGCTGTTCTTTTTCTCAGAATTCTTGAAGGGTTTGCTTGGACAATCAGCCTCAATGTGTCCATATCCTTCACAGTTCCAGCATTGAACTCCCTTTTTCATCTCTTTCTTGTCATCTTCGTCCAGAGCTGGTTCTTTCCCTTTCTTCTTTCTTTCACTGCCTCGTCTGAATTGTCTTCGCGAGGAAGAGTTTCTCTCAGTTCTGGATTCCATGTTTTTCAGAAACTTCCCTAGATTTTTAACAAGCATGTTCAACTGATCGTCTGGAACTGTCTGCTTGGTTTCTGCTTCAGCCTTCAAACCAACATTCTTGTCCTTGGAGGTGGTGTCTTCTTTGACCAGTTTCATCTCAAATTGTTTGAGAGACCCCATCAGTTCTTCCAACCTCATGAATCTGACATTCTGAGCTTCCTCAATGGCTGTCACCTTCATGTCAAACTTTGTGGGCAGCGATCTGAGAACCTTTCTGATAAGCTTTTCTTCTGGGATGGGCTCACCAAGGGCATGAGCTTCATTTGCAAGATCACAGAGTTTAGCATTAAACTCAGTGACTGTTTCTTCATCCAGCATCCTCAGATTCTCAAATTGTGTGGCAATTATCTGGAGTCTTGACAGCTTCACTCTATCAGTTCCCTCATGGGCAGTTTGCAGAATCTCCCATGCTTGCTTGGCCATGTCACAGTTTGAGATCAACCTGAAGTTATTAGCATCAACTGCAGCAAAAATTGCATTCAAAGCCTTTGAATTACCAGTTTCTGCAGCACCTTCTTCAACAGTCCACTGCTCTTCAGGTTTTATTCTTGTCACTCCTTGCTCATCTATGGTGATTGGGGGAGACCACTGAATCACAACAGCTCTCCATGTCTTCTCGTCAATGGCCCTGAGAAAGGCCTTCATCATAGCTTTCCAATAACCATAGTTGCTCTCTTCCAGAAGTGGAGGTCTACTCGTGCTCTGTCCTTCCTTCATTGTCTTGGCTACTTCGGAGACACTGTAGGACCTTTTAAACTCTGTGTGTCGAGTTCCCGCTCTGATACCAATTGAAATTTCAAGTGTCTCTACTTATGCAGATTTGTGAACTAGCAGTTGCTGCAGCACACTCTTGTTCACTTAAATGTGGGCACAGTAGACAATGAATAGGACACAGATTTGTTCACCCAGTTCGGCCAATCTGCCTACGTCTGGGGAGGACTATTCTCCAGTCCTCAATCCACTCAACCAAAGGTTCAAAGCACACTCGGTTACAACGCACGCAACCTATGCTACTTTAACCCCGTGTGGACTACTCAACACAATCAGAACAAGCTCTGATTTGTGCCAGCACACCCTCTACAATATGTCAGCCTAGAATAGCTACAATCCACTTCAAGAACTCAGCCTATTCTAGTCTACACTACTCAGCAGGGTTGCTGCAGCAACAGCTGTAACACCAGCTGAAGCACTCTGTCCGCGTCGCTCCAAGGCCTCCTGCCGAGCCGATCGAACCACTCCAAGAGCGCTGCACACTCTGAGTAACTCCCCCTCACTCAGTGACCACCTGCCACTAGTGGGTTCTTCCGCACGAACCTCGACCGAGCCTTCCACCCGTCAGTTCTCCCGCGGCTGCCTTTGATCAACCAACAAGCTCCACAGCTCTAAATTGGCTTCCAGATCAATGCACGAATCAGTCTCTGCAAGACCTGATTCTCCTCTGCAATGCACACCTCAGCTCTGCGCTCAACGCTCTGCCCGTGTGTGTTGATCGAAGAACAACTCTCGTAGCACACCCAGAAAAATCCTCACTCTGAATTTCGTGTCTACTCACGTGTATCACTCAGCTTCCATCACACTCTACAGCCCTCTAACCTTCTGCTTAAATACCCTCACCACTTTAAGCAATTTCCAGGTTTAGGCCATAATCCCACAAGATCAATTATCTCCTAAAATCTAGGAGATTAGATTTGATTAATATCTTCAATGCAAATCTCCTTCTCTGACTAGCAAACCTTGCTGGAATATGCTCAACGGTATTTTAGAAATTCTTCTAAGCACTTTCACAAAGCTGTCAAACCTTCAAAAAGCACCCAGCACAAAACTGCTACTCGGACAGTTGAACTAGCTCTTGAACCAGCACCTGCTGCAGCATCCCCTGCTGCATCTGTTGCTGGTTTACTTCTGCTGTATACTTCTGCTGGCCTCCTTGTTTGATTGAGCTGCAGCAGCTCCTTGTTCACTCATGCTGGTTTTGTCAAACACTGCCATACTTGCATTATCAGTTAGGATTTGTTATTTGTTTCTTTTCTTTTAAATCTTGCATGAGTACCCTTCCCGACGATCTAATTGTACCTGAGGACACGGTTTATTTCAAGTGTGGGGTGGGGGAGTTAGTATTATGTGTCAGCACATTTACCTTTATTAGCATGCATTAGTAGTAGTTAGAGTACGTTTATTTTATTTTATTTTATTTTTCTTAGATGTTGCTGGTTTTATGAGTTATATGTTGCTGGTTTGCTGCGATGAAGATGCCGATTTTATGAGATGATGTTCGATTCTATGAGGTTTTGATGTGTATGTTTTGCATGACTTCTGTAATATTGTGATGCTAGTGACTTGATGTTATATGTTCTTTTGAGTTGAGATATTACAGGATGTGGAGTTGATAAAAAATGTTCTAGGGAGACTTGACACACGTTCGAAGGTTCAAGTGATTAGTCATTTACCACACTAAGTTTGTGGAGGTTGGCATTCTGAGTTAAGAGGAGTGAGACTTTTACTCCACCTTTGCAGCATTTATGCAATGGTGGGACGGGAAAATAGACCGTCCAATCGCTAGTCCTAGTAATCGAGTATGGATGGGTAACCCCTATCCTGCCTCGCGCTGAAAAGATAATGATGAGAAAGAGCAGGACGCGCTCCATGTGCTGCTATTTGAAGGCGATGATTGGAACGGTTCAAAGAGCAAAATGAAAAAGGATAAGCAAGTCACATTGGAGAGCAAAGCTCGAAAAGAAAATTCAGAACAAATGTGAAAGGAAAAAAATGAAAAGCAATCGAGTTGAGTGAAGTCTTCGGATCAAACAAAACAAGAAAGTTTCAAAAGTTGTCCTCTAAAAGAAGAAGAAGAAGAAAAATTTGAGTTCCTCACAACTTGGATTTATCACGTGCCAGAGAAAGCAAATTAAGTGTAGATGCGTGACTATGACCTTAAGCTAAAGAATGGAGTCAGAAGTCTAAAAAGGACTGTCTCTCAGTCATTCATTAAATTCCATCTCGACCTCACAGGTAACATCTGTCATTGCAGTCTCTAACTGATCATTATTGAAGAATGAGTGTTAGCATATGTTGATGAACTGATTAGTGAGGACATCTCGAGTAAATTCAGTGTTTAGTCTTTGGCATGATAAAAGTGTTTTGAGTGCTACGAGTCTTGCTTGTGTTCTTGTTCGAGACGAACAAGTCTAAGTGTGGGGTGGTTTGATTATACGACTCGTTGAACCGTTTAAGCCCAACAATTTTGGCATTTTTGTATGTGAACAGTTACTATTTAGTGTTGTTTGCATTTCAGGTGTTATGAATACATAAAAAGATACTCATGTCTTAAAATGTCGTTTTTAGAGAGTCGATACGGAAATTGACATTGAAGGAAGTTAAGTGTGCCTCCCAGTAGATCCCACACCGGAAGAACACTTTAGTGTAGCGCGCCAGAGTTTAATGTCTCTTCCTGGCGTGCTCGCTAATGTATTCCTCCGGAGCGGCCATCACGTGATGATGTCAGCATCGAGATCACGGCCCGTGGTCAAATATTGAAACCCAATCTCAATTAGGGTTTTCAACTCTGAAACAATTAAGAAAAGAGAACTCAGTTTTGGGACGGCGGACAATTAGAGAAAAAATCAGAAAGTCAGCGATCGGCGATTTTCGTATTTTCTGAACTCAGCGCGAAACACTGCGCGGCGGTGAACAGTGATCGGCGGTTTTCGTATTTTCTGAACTCTTATATTTTCATTGTTCTTAGATGGATTGTAGTAGCTAAACCCTAACTCAGTTTGGGGATTTGTGTTGCAACGTACTGTTTGAGATACTTATGTTTCCTTATTTGACTTAATGAAATACTATTCTTCGTATACATTGCATGCTCTGATTATCAAGTTAGCATATAGCCTAGCGGTGAAAATGAATTGATGTCTATTGAGTGATACTAGATTGACTTCCCTATTAGCTAAGCCTAGCGGTAGAACCTAATTGGTGTCGTTAGTCAAGTAATCATTAACCAATTCGAGAACTTAGCTGTTAAGAGTAGGTAGAACATTGAAGTCGACATTATCCCAGCAGAATTGTTAGACTAGAACAGTAGTTTTTACTAGTTTATGCATGTTCGATCAATGATTACTAGTTACAATGCATATCCCTGAACTAACTCTTTCTGAATTTGAAAAACAACATTCTTTCTGAAAACAACCCCCGTTAGTTATTAATAGAACTCTAGAACTAATTGCTCTCTTTGGGTTTGATCCTACTTACCGCTTGCTAGTGTAGTAGGTTTCTACATATATAAATTTGGCGCACACAACGACGTGTCGTCACCTGCATCAGGGATTTGTAGGTATTCCCTTTATTGAATCCACTAGGGTAACGTAGGGGTTTAAATGCTTGACGCATATGCTAAATGCATTCGTGATTCCTACAAAAGTGAGTTAGGATTAGTTTAGTGATTTACCATTATTGTGCATTAGTATAGTTAGAAATAATCAAATGAAATTTAAGTGGATATTAAAACGAATGGTTTTGAATCTTAAATGTTGATATATTTTGCCATTTGTTTCATTGGTACGAGCTTAATATTTGTTCGAAAAAAACAAATCCTAAGTGTGGAGTGTTTTGACCAAGATGAAGATTTGGACAAATATTTTTGGTTAAATTCTATTAAGATTTGGACAAAACACAAAGATTCAGACGAAAACAGACCAAATATACGCAAATTGGCCTATTTATTTTCGGAAGCTTTCCAAGTGTACGATATTTGTCTGATTGCAACATGACATATCTTGGTGGAAGGCTAACTCAAAGGGGCTCCAATTTTTTAGTTTAAACCAAGATGATATTTGAAGGTTTAACTTGTCAAATAAGCGAGCAAAGTCAGAAACATTGTACAGAGTGAACAACATATCTTATTAGCAGAATTGAAAAAACCTGTCCCTATGGAGCTCGTATCCCCCCTCCCCCTATGGACACGTGATATGGGCTATACGGGCAATTCATCCCAAAATGCAGAAATCGAGGCTGCAAATAAAAAATGGATATTTTCGAGAGGTCTAAAAATTGATTGTCTTGACCTGATTTGGAGAGATATTACGATTAAGGACAAGAGGCACGTCGGAGAATGGAAGGATTGAAGATTGGACATTCGTAGTGAAGATTTCTTCGTCTCCTTGTTGCTTCTTCTTTCCTTATCTTCTTTAACTCAATATATTCTTGTTTTCTTACAATGAATCGTGAGTAGTCGTGTTATTCTGGGATTCTATAGATCCCGTGTTATATGAATTCTTTTCATGCGATTTAATATAGAATTTATTTAAATTATACGTATGTGTTTGATCCTACATCGCTTAATGCTATGTTCGATGCGAATTTATCGTAAGGATAATTACGTTAAGAACCAATATCACCATATTTGAGGCAATTAACCAGAATTATGTAGGATTGATGTCTAATCATGGTAGCTATGTTGGTAGACATAATTTTGTCGAAGAGTTAACATCACCTATTTGAAACACACGTTCTTAAGGTGTTCATAACGCAATTAGTAGTTACCAATATTGATTGGATATCAATGGTTAGGAACAATCGAGTGTATGTCTCGCTGGAAGGACTCGTAGTACCAGATGTACTGCGAAAAGTAATGATTCAAGAGTATCTGGCTTACTTTGAGCCAATATCTCGAATGAATGAGTTTCAATCCTTGCTATGTTCTTTACCTCGGCAAAAATACAATGAAGGTTGATCTAGCCGGGGTAGCTGCATAGTTGCATGCTATTATCCATTCCATTAATAAATTTCTTTTGTTACAATTATAGAATTGGTTAGAGGGAAACATAACCCCTTTGGAGCGCCTTTAATCCTTGATAATCAATGCTTAACTATCATCTAATAGAATTAAAAATACAATTGTTTTGACAGAGTCGCTAAACCAAAAATACAATATCATCCAATGCATAAGCCAAATAAACTCTTGGGTTTGACTCGGCCTTGCCAGTTATAAATAATTTCGACTAACGTTGATCTCTTAAGTGAGAGGTAAAATTGATAGTGTTAGTGTACTTTGGCAGATTTTGGCATCATGTAAACCATCAAAATCATCATAAAGTTTCGTTCGCTTCTTAAACAGATGAAGAATTAAAAAAGAAAATGAAATTAACATTTGATTTATCATGAAAAATATAAGAACATAATACAAAGTTTTCTCTATAATTTTCTATGACATACTACAGACGTTATAAGAGTAGTTATATAAAATGGCAACATCAATTCTTCAGCACTAAACCAAAATTCTACTTATTAATGTAACACAATGTCTCTCAAACCTTGTGAAAATACCACAAAGTAAATCAGCTCATAAGGATGGCATCAACAATACCAAGGTTATACGAAATGCGTTAAAATTTCCTAGCATTTTTCCTATCACTCCAAAACCCTGTGAAGCAATATGATAATACTACATAGAAAATCAATTCATGACGATTGCAAGTGCTTCTTGCAGATGTCAGTTAATCGTTAAGAAAACCAATGATGAACAATAATTTAATAATAGTTGAGGCGTTTTTTATCATGGCGCACCCAGCATTCTCCTGTGTCTCATGTCACTAGCTACACTATTCAGTAGAGATGTTATAGCTAGGGTAAGAGTTGAAGTAAAGAAAACCAATCTTTAGCTGTTGGCTGGCCATCCAAATATCAATAACCGACATCAAAGTAGAGGCATGATAACCAAATGCAAGCCAGCACATTTATGTTCCACAAAGAAAACATATTTGTAACGCTACGCCCATCATCAATTGTTGGACCGTTAGTTAGCTATCTTTCCAAGGCAACAGGAATGGGTGTTACTCATAAGATATAACAGGAGCGGATAGTAAGTGTAGAAAAGTAAAACAGCTTACTCAACAAATTAGAGTGGAAACTTCAGTACTTATCAAATAACTGAATAAAACCACTACCTTCCAGTATCTCCTGGAAGGATTTGTGAAATAGTCTGTTTCTTTATTTAGGATATGTTTGCCGGGTACAAACGACTAAGTAACTCACTAATACTGGGTACAAAGTCTTACTTATCGTTGATACATTCGGCTCAACCCAACCCTCGAACGGATTTCTTTCACGCTCGAACTTGACCGTTCGAGCTTTTGGAGTTCACAAAAAAAGCTTCTCTTACGTTCGCACGCTCTGTCTTTTCTCTCTAGAAACCGCACAAGATCCAACGCTCTAGCTCGCCTTTTATAGTCTATGTGAATACACGGACATCTTGGCTTGACCGCAAAGAATATATTTGGTTAAGATTTTCAGTCATTTATTTTTTAATTTTAAATCAAAATTAAATATCTTCAACAAACGAATATTTAATTATCTCTAATTCAAATTGGATAATTTACCTATTTAAAATAGATTTGTTTCCATATTTAAAGAAGAGATATGATCGATGCTTATTTGTCTTCGCTCAAGAGAGATATCTTCAATGTGGATGATTCCAAGTCAGATGAGTCAATGCCATCTGCAAAATTGGGTGATGATAAGGAGTCCCAAGCTAGAGGCCAGATGGACCAGCTTGATAATTTCTTCGAAGATATTCGCCACACAATTTTGGACAAATTCTTGGAGGAAAATATGTCTAGTGCAGCAGGTGCGTATATGGCCCAGAGACAAAAGGATAAAGGCAAGGATAAGGCGTAGCCATCTTTCTGGACATTGAGGAGAATATCTCCTTTGGCGTTTCTTGCTTTCTGGCTGATTAGAGTCAAGGACAATTATATTGTCCACACAGCTGTAACATAATCGAGTCTGTATTTTAGTCTTGTGTGGGTCCGTCTGTTGTCGGAGGAAGTGTTTTGTTTTTAGTCTCGTCTGGTCTCTGGAGAGGAGGAGGTTGGAAAAACCACCGGGTTCTTCATTTTTCTCTCTCTAAAGAACTCTCTCTGTAATTCGTGCTTGGAATAAAATTTTCGTTTTCGATTTTGAAGATCCATCAGAGTTTCTGTAAGTATTCTTTACTTCTGCTTGTTAATTTGTGTGTTGTTGTGTGTGGAGATGGCTAGCCGTCTCGGCTAAGCGTCTCTGGTATGTGAAGACTCTAAGCTGTGAATCGTATGAGACTGCAATGTTGATTGTTGTGATGATTGTGATCCTGAACGGTGCTGGTAGCTTGTGATCTATGTTTCTATTGATGTTTTGTTTTCGGGAGGAGGTATTCTTGTAAGACGTCTCTGAACAGAGGAATACTAAAACTTTGGGTTAGTTGATTCTAGGACAGGCCTAAGCATAAGCAGAATTTAAGACTGGATTCTCCGCTGTTGTTTGCCCGTCTGTGCCGAGGATGGCGTTTTAGGGTGTTTTCGTGCGGGTTGGTCTCAGTGCTTCTAGGATGCTTATGCTGTAGTGCCAGTCTAATGTATCATGATAATTACTGACACTGTTGTCGTTCCCATATTGTTTTAGTAAACCTCTTACTAAGGAACTCCTTGTAGATTACCTCTACCCTGAGAATAGACAACCTAAGAACCTGGATTTGTGAGTTACCCGTGCCGTGTTATGGTATCAGAGCCATTTAGCATCAATTTAGTAGTGGATGATGATTGACAGATTAGAATTTTCACATACCAGTCGCTAAACAATGAATTTCCTACACAGACGACATTCTGTGAAAAATAGTTTGAAGGAAGAATATGACCTTCCTCAAAATTTGGAAGAATTGAACCGATGGACAATTCCTAAAGTGGAACCTAGCCTTATATATAAACTAGGAGCATTTGAGAAGATAGGTCTCAAACAAGTTGTTAAGACGACAGAGGAAACTATTCCTATGAATGCCCAAGAACTGACAGTTAAGCTGTTAGATGAAATGGATATTCTGTCATACAGAAAAGATTATAAGTTCATTCATATAGGTTTAGTGCAGATTGCATTTAAACCCCTGACTCTTGAAGGTCTGCCTGAGAGCTTTATAGCAGCCCTTAGAGATGCTAGAAACCTGAATTGGAAACAATCCCTTATAGGAATTATTCAGACTAGTTTGGCTCATGGTCCAGTTTATTTTGATGTGTATCCTAATCTCCAATTGTCTCTGACAGACTCTAATATTTTAGATTCCCTGACGTTGAACATTAAAACTCATGGTTACAATTATAAACCAGGATCTGAGGTTATGGCTATATGCTATAGAATCTATTATAAACCTTTATATACATTGAACCCAATGTGTAAAAGAGTTGATAAACCTCTTAATGAAACGATTATTATTGAAACCAATTTTGCTAAATCTAGTATTGCTACTGGAAGAAAAATTAAGTGGGAGGAAATTGAGTTCCCTCCACAATGGACATTGGAACAGGCTGTCCCTCCACAGGAAATACTTCACTATAACTTGATGGAAGTTACCCAGAATCAAGAAGGTTTAAGAAACCTAAAATTTGATAATAATAGATCAATCGACCAATTTATCTATCATAGGACAAAATCTCTACATTCCTATATTAGTCCTTTTGATATCCCTATAGAGCCTTCTAGAGCTTCTACTTTAAGAGACCCCGGAAAGGTTGATAGAATTATAATTGATAAGCACAATATTGCTAGAGGCATAGGACCAGAAATAACTGAGTCAGAAATGGATTTCTCTATTTAAATGGATCATAGATTAGATTTCAGCCCAGGATCTTTTTATAGAAAGATTATATCTGAAGAATTTGAATCAGACATTTGGACACCCTATAAGACTTGGTTATATAGTAACCTTAAGCCTTCTGAATTGAAAAGGCTGAGTGAGAAATTTTATGCCGAATGTACAGAAAAGAATGAAATCATGTATTTTGTCCCATGGTTTATAACCACATATGTAGAACCTTATGTGTCAGTTTTAGAACGACATTATAAATTATCCACACGGAAAACTGTTACGCAAGTTTACCCACCTCATACACCGTTTCAAATTGAGAAACAGGATCGGACTTATAATTTCCTAGCTTTTTCCAATTTGTTAGAGGATGATACCTTAAAAATTACAGGTGAACATATAAACAAACTAATAGAACAAAATAATTATACTAATTTATATTTGAATATTGTTGGTGAACAACTTACGTCACTTCAAGATAGAGTTAATAAACTGTATGAGATTTTACATCCTCACATTCCTACTGCTGGAAGTACTAGTTCCCAAATAAGTGTCCCAATATCACAACAGGTTATAGCCTCACCCAGTATTCAGCCGTCACCTGAAATAACAGGATTTAAATTAAGACCTCTTAAGGAATTTGAAGATTTATTGACTGAACATTTTAAGAATCTTAAACTTAGTACCTTAGATAATAAATTGAGGGAAGAATTGATTGAAAACCCTGATCATAAACAGGTCTACACAGATTATATTAATAAACTTCATAAATGGGCAGATAAACCTATTACTGGAAAATATTATTATTCCAGACCAACACCTGTTGATGTTCTGCTTGAAGAAAGCAATGACATTATATCTAATAGTTATAGTGGAAGCCATATTTATGAATGGAATATTGATGGTTTCGCTCATCAGCAGATACATAATACTATCCATAGGATGTTAATGTATTCTACCATATGTAGGAACAATGGTAATACTGATAAGAACATTGCAAACATGATTATATCAGGTTTTACAGGCCAACTTAAAGGTTGGTGGGATAATTATTTAACCCAAGCTGATAGGAATCTAATCCTTACTACGACTAAACGAGAAGGTGAAATTAATAAAGAAGATGCCGTTTATACACTGGTTATGAATATTATTGAACATTTCACAGGTAGATATACTGATAATAGTGAAAATGTGAGAACATTATTACAGAATCTTCGATGTAAGACCCTGACTGATTTTCGATGGTATAAGGATACTTTCCTTAGCAGAGTTATGGAATTACCTGAGTGTAATAGCCCTCATTGGAAATCCAAATTTATTGATGGTTTACCCAGTTTGTTTGCTGAAAGGATTAGAAGAGTCCTTAGGCAGAACTTGGATCATATTCCTTATGATACTTATACTTATGGTAGGTTGATAGCAGCCTGTACCCAAGAAGGTATTGCAATATGCAATGAAGTTAAATTGAACCAACAACTGAAATGACAAAATCTTATTGAAAGACAACAATTAGGCCGTTTTTGTGATCAATTTGCGATTGAGAAACCTTTTATACCTAAGGTTCGAAAATCTTCTAAAAGACAAAAATCTCCTTTTATTCAGGATTATAAAAAGAAAAAACGTAGATATACGGAGAAAAAATTAGAAGATAAACGACAACGCAAATATGCCAGAGAAATTAGGAAAAAAGAAAAACTTAAGGATAAGTTAGCTAATGTTGTTTGCCACAGATGTGGAAAAATTGGACATTACGCCCGAACTTGTTGGGTGAAGAAGAAAATTAATAGTCTTGAAGAAGATGATAGGATGAAAGCTATATTAGCTAAAATTTTATTGAACTCAGATACTTCTGAATCAGAATATAGCTCTGATGATTTTCCAGAAGAAGAATCATCCATGAGTAGGAATATGCATGTTTTACATGAAGAAGATACTTCTTCCACTGATTCTGAATCTATATGTGAACCCTGTGTGTTAGGTCAAAGATGTCCCAAAAGAATTCAAAATAAGGATTCAGATGAAGAAGCCTTATATAGACTTTAATCTCAATTTCAGGAGTTAGAAATTAATGTGCTTGATCATAATACTGCACTAGGATTGTTAAAGATGATTAAAGACCCTACTCTTAGGTCACAGATAATTGATCAGATGAATGAAAGTGGAGAATCTTCGACACCACCACCCCAGAGTTCTATCTATTACAGAACTCATGAACCATATGTGATGTCTGAAGTTTATAAACGAATTAGAGATCGTAAAGTTATAGAAAGTCCTACAACTAGTTATGATCTTAATATTGAGATCGACAATCTCAAGAAAGAGATTGCAGATTTAAAAGTCGAGAATAGAAGACTTGATCAAAGGATTTCTAGAATTGAGAAAGGAAAAGATATTGTCATAGCAGATCCTCTTTTGGAACTAGACAGAATGGAGTCTAGTAAGAATTTTCTTTCGACACTAGAGATGTTTATAACTCAGAAATGGCATGTTCAGATTAAACTTCTGATAGAAGAATATTATTCCCAGGATTTGATTGCACTTGTTGATAGTGATGCTGATTTAAATGTTATCCAGGAAGGTTTGATACCTACTAGATATTTTTATAAAACAACCCATACTCTTTCTCATGCGGGAGGAGATAAATTGGATATTAGTTATAAGCTACCTAAAGCTAAAGTTTGTGTGAATGGTGTTTGTATCTAAACTAGCTTTTTATTAGCCAAAAACATTACAAACCAGGTTATACTTGGAACCCCATTCCTTACTAAGTTATATCCTTTGAAGCAAGTTGATAGTTTAGGAATTATAGGAACCTATGAAGGTAAAGATATTTTCCTAAAATTTAAAACCGAGCCTATAACAAAGGCACTTCATCAGGTTTATGATAATGTTTTAGCAAAACAGAATCAATTGAACTTTCTGAAACAGGAACTTCAGTCTATAACTATTGAAGATATGTTGAAAAATCCTAAACTTCAGGATAAAATAACTATCCTTAGGAATGAGTTTATTGCTGATATTTGCAGTGACTTACCTAATGCTTTTTGGAATAGGAAACGACATATCGTCACTCTTCCATATGAAGATGATTTTACTGAGGATAAAATTCCTACCAAAGCTAGACCTTGTCAAATGAATAAAGAATATCTTGAATTATGTAAGCAAGAAATTAAAGATCTTGTTGACAAAAGATTGATAAGACCTTCGAAATCCCCGTGGTCTTGCACTGCATTCTATGTTAATAAACATAGTGAACAAGAACGAGGTCGCCCTAGACTTGTTATAAATTATAAGCCTCTGAATGTTGCATTAAAATGGATTCGCTATCCAAATCCGAACAAGAAGAATCTTCTTGATAGATTGTTTGATGCAATCATATTTTCTAAATTTGATTTGAAATCTGGTTATTGGCAGATTCAGATTGACCAAAAAGATGTTTATAAAACTGCGTTTAATGTTCCTTTTGGACAGTATGAATGGACTGTTATGCCTTTTGGTTTGAAAAATGCCCCTTCTGAATTTCAGAAGATTATGAATGATATATTCACTCCTTATAGTGATTTTATAATTGTCTATATTGATGATATCTTAGTATATTCTAAGAATTTGGAATTGCATTTTAAACATCTACGCATATTTAAACAAATTGTTATCAATAATGGTTTAGTAATATCTAAGCCTAAGATGTCTTTATTTCAAACTGTTGTTAGATTCTTAGGGCATAATATTGATAAAGGAAAGATTATTCCTATTAAGAGATGTATTGAAATTGCAAGTAAATTTCCTGATGTGTTAACTGATAAAACACAATTACAAAGATTCTTAGGAAGTTTGAATTATATTTCCGCTTATTATAAGAACCTTGCGGAAGATGCTGCTCCATTATATGATAGGCTTAAGAAGAAACCTACTGCATGGTCAGAAGTGCATACTAATGTAGTTAGAAAAATTAAGGAAAAGGTCAAATATTTACCTTGTTTAATGCTTGCTAATTCTAATTATCTTAAAATTGTTGAAACTGATGCCTCGGATGTTGGTTATGGAGGAATTCTACAGCAAGTAGATCCGACTACAAAACAAGAATATCTTGTTAGATTTCATTCTGGTAAATGGAATAGTGCACAACAGAATTATGCCACTGTTGCTAAAGAAATTCTTGCTATGGTGAAATGTATCTTAAAATTTCAGGATGATTTGTATAATCAACATTTTGTGGTTAAGACTAATTGCAGAGCCGCAAAATTTATGTTCCAGAAGGACTTCAAACATGATGTCTCGAAGCAAATGTTTGCTCGTTGGCAGACTCATTTAGCCCCTTCGATTTTGAAATTATTTATAAAAAGGGAGAAGAAAATTGTCTTCCTGATTTTCTTACTAGAGAATTTTTACAGAACTAATATGTCTCTGTTTTCCCGTGCAGGAATGTCCTGGCAGGACGTGCCGTCCTCTCATAGAGGTGGACGAGGGTTTTCTACTCCTTATAGAGGAGGTAGAGGTCGAGGTCGACAGTCAGAAAATATTCTGGCTCAGCATGGCAATCAAAGGCTAATAGCCATTGATCTCTCACATGACAGAGAGTATCAGGAATTTCTTGCCTATAAGAAGCAGCAATCACAGCAAAGAGGGGAATCTTCCTCTTCTGTTATACCGAGTCAAGAGCAAACAAGCTCTAGCTATGCGAATATTGTCTCAGCAAATGAAGCTGAATCCAGCAATGCTGGTTTTCTATTGGGTAATACCCAGAGACTTATAATTCTCCTGGAGGAGAAAGATTCTTTATGGCTCGATGAGCCATGGAGATTAATGTCAAAATATTTGGAGGAAGAATCTTTCCCTAGCCGGACATATAAGTCCAGGAAATACTATGAAGCAATTCTAACTTTAAATGGTTGTGAAATTCGCCATTTCACAAACCCTCCATCAGAAGTGTATAACTTCAGCAAGATTATAATCAAGAGAGTTATATCTCTCCATGATTGGGGATTTTCTCCACAAAAGACCAGGGATTATTCCTTGGGACCTGGTAAGCCCTCAATCAAATACAATTATTGGGATTATATTGATGCATTTGATAATGCATTTCTCTATGAGAATCTGAGTCATAAGCACTCATGGTTCATAAAGATTTGTGCGGATGTCGCAAGGACAGAGATACCTGTCTGGTTTGTGTTCTGGTGGCAGTTCTATGGAGCCAAGGAAGACATTCTTCCTAAAGAGTATTCAGACCAATTTGTTTTATGGGAAAAATATTCTCCCACGGCTAAAGAGCTGGATGAGAAAGACGCAAATGCTAAATTTTGTCCCAGAGAATTATATGCTCTCAAGTTTTTTATGGAATTCTCTATTCCTTGGATATGGCGATGGGAGCCTATCTTCGGTTACACAGCTGACAGTACCAAGACTGACAGTATGCCCTGTCTGAAGAGAGTCGCTTGGTCTAAGTTTTGGGATAAGATGGTCAAGATTGACCCAGACACTAAGAAACCCTATAGTGACAGCACAATGTGCCAAATGATCGAGCAAATTACAGCCTACCAAAATATTGCCAAGGCTGAGAAAGAGAAGGCTGGGTTAGTTGATTCTAGGACAGGCCTAAGCATAAGCAGAATTTAAGACTGGATTCTCCGCTGTTGTTTGCCCGTCTGTGCCGAGGATGGCGTTTTAGGGTGTTTTCGTGCGGGTTGGTCTCAGTGCTTCTAGGATGCTTATGTTGTAGTGCCAGTCTAATGTATCATGATAATTACTGACACTGTTGTCGTTCCCATATTGTTTTAGTAAACCTCTTACTAAGGAACTCCTTGTAGATTACCTCTACCCTGAGAATAGACAACCTAGGAACCTGGATTTGTGAGTTACCCATGCCGTGTTATGGTATCAGAGCCATTTAGCATCAATTTAGTAGTGGATGATGATTGACAGATTAGAATTTTCACATACCAGTCGCTAAACAATGAATTTCCTACACAGACGACATTCTGTGAAAAATAGTTTGAAGGAAGAATATGACCTTCCTCAAAATTTGGAAGAATTGAACCGATGGACAATTCCTAAAGTGGAACCTAGCCTTATATATAAACTAGGAGCATTTGAGAAGATAGGTCTCAAACAAGTTGTTAAGACGACAGAGGAAACTATTCCTATGAATGCCCAAGAACTGACAGTTAAGCTGTTAGATGAAATGGATATTCTGTCATACAGAAAAGATTATAAGTTCATTCATATAGGTTTAGTGCAGATTGCATTTAAACCCCTGACTCTTGAAGGTCTGCCTGAGAGCTTTATAGCAGCCCTTAGAGATGCTAGAAACCTGAATTGGAAACAATCCCTTATAGGAATTATTCAGACTAGTTTGGCTCATGGTCCAGTTTATTTTGATGTGTATCCTAATCTCCAATTGTCTCTGACAGACTCTAATATTTTAGATTCCCTGACGTTGAACGTTAAAACTCATGGTTACAATTATAAACCAGGATCTGAGGTTATGGCTATATGCTATAGAATCTATTATAAACCTTTATATACATTGAACACAATGTGTAAAAGAGTTGATAAACCTCTTAATGAAACGATTATTATTGAAACCAATTTTGCTAAATCTAGTATTGCTACTGGAAGAAAAATTAAGTGGGAGGAAATTGAGTTCCCTCCACAATGGACATTGGAACAGGCTGTCCCTCCACAGGAAATACTTCACTATAACTTGATGGAAGTTACCCAGAATCAAGAAGGTTTAATAAACCTAAAATTTGATAATAATAGATCAATCGACCAATTTATCTATCATAGGACAAAATCTCTACATTCCTATATTAGTCCTTTTGATATCCCTATAGAGCCTTCTAGAGCTTCTACTTTAAGAGACCCCGGAAAGGTTGATAGAATTATAATTGATAAGCACAATATTGCTAGAGGCATAGGACCAGAAATAACTGAGTCAGAAATGGATTTCTCTATTTAAATGGATCATAGATTAGATTTCAGCCCAGGATCTTTTTATAGAAAGATTATATCTGAAGAATTTGAATCAGACATTTGGACACCCTATAAGACTTGGTTATATAGTAACCTTAAGCCTTCTGAATTGAAAAGGCTGAGTGAGAAATTTTATGCCGAATGTACAGAAAAGAATGAAATCATGTATTTTGTTCCATGGTTTATAACCACATATGTAGAACCTTATGTGTCAGTTTTAGAACGACATTATAAATTATCCACAGGGAAAGCTGTTACGCAAGTTTACCCACCTCATACACCGTTTCAAATTGAGAAACAGGATCGGACTTATAATTTCCTAGCTTTTTCCAATTTGTTAGAGGATGATACCTTAAAAATTACAGGTGAACATATAAACAAACTAATAGAACAAAATAATTATACTAATTTATATTTGAATATTGTTGGTGAACAACTTACGTCACTTCAAGATAGAGTTAATAAACTGTATGAGATTTTACATCCTCACATTCCTACTGCTGGAAGTACTAGTTCCCAAATAAGTGTCCCAATATCACAACAGGTTATAGCCTCACCCAGTATTCAGCCGCCACCTGAAATAACAGGATTTAAATTAAGACCTCTTAAGGAATTTGAAGATTTATTGACTGAACATTTTAAGAATCTTAAACTTAGTACCTTAGATAATAAATTGAGGGAAGAATTGATTGAAAACCCTGATCATAAACAGGTCTACACAGATTATATTAATAAACTTCATAAATGGGCAGATAAACCTATTACTGGAAAATATTATTATTCCAGACCAACACCTGTTGATGTTCTGCTTGAAGAAAGCAATGACATTATATCTAATAGTTATAGTGGAAGCCATATTTATGAATGGAATATTGATGGTTTCGCTCATCAGCAGATACATAATACTATCCATAGGATGTTAATGTATTCTACCATATGTAGGAACAATGGTAATACTGATAAGAACATTGCAAACATGATTATATCAGGTTTTACAGGCCAACTTAAAGGTTGGTGGGATAATTATTTAACCCAAGCTGATAGGAATCTAATCCTTACTACGACTAAACGAAAAGGTGAAATTAATAAAGAAGATGTCGTTTATACACTGGTTATGAATATTGAAGTCCAATAAAATAATTAAATAAATATATTTGCATGTAATTTATAATTTATGTAGTCAGAATAATTATTTTTCAACTGTTAGATTATTTAGATATTTGTTACTTTTTATCGAACATATAAACTTTGTAATTGATTTAATTTGAAGTCCAATAAAATAATTAAATAAATATATTTGTACTTAACTTATTGGAAAAGAACATGCCCTTACCCAAATGTAAATGTGAAAAAGAGGAGACGAGATGCTATCAATGGCAAGGATCTCAATCCACTCCACAGGGCTGAAATGTCGTCTATAGCTTCTCCTCTTCTTCTATATAAACTCTTCTTCGCTCCTTCCCCGACCACCTTCAATTCTCACCTCCTCCGATCCATCGTCTCTCCTTCCTCCGTCCATCCGATCTCCAAAGCCGCGCGCCGGGTTTTGCCGATCTCGCGAAGGGTTTCCTCGTTGTCGTTTTGCGCGAGCAGAGGTATGGGAGACGCGCCTGATGCCGGAATGGACGCTGTGCAGCGCAAGCTCATGTTTGAGGATGAGTGCGTTCATTGCTTGCGTTCTGCCTCTCCTTTCTCATCTTTAATTTTTGTGCTTTTTTTCACTAAAAATTTCCGCCTCTGAGTTTTCTATAGTTTTGTTTAGGTTTTCGATTCTGGTTGGATGAGTGTGTTTGATTGACTGAGGTGGAATGTGCATCCATTGATTCCCTGATTGATAATTGCTTTTTTGTTGTTGATATTTCATGATATTTTTTACTAGCATCTCACTTTTTTTTGTGTGTAATGAAAATGAAATTAGCTAGCGATATGGACTTGCTGATTTGGGGATCATGATTGAATTGGATTTAGGTGATGTGTAATAGGTTTGTTCGTTCAGCTTATGGATTATATTTTCCTGAGTTATATGATGTGCAAATGTGATTAAAATAGTCTTGAAGATGCATTTGTGGTGTAACAGATTTGAAGACTTGTGCTACTATCTGGCTGAATCACTTCACATCTCAGATTTCTTGCAATCTTATTATTTTTTGGTGCATCTTATGGACTAAACTAAGGGTTTATGCTTGTTTTTCCTTCTTATTTTTGCAGGTGTATTCTTGTGGACGAGAATGATGGTGTGGTTGGCCACGAATCCAAGTACAACTGTGAGTCTGAAACACTGATTGTAATTTTGTAGAGGGGCGATGAAGGCTAAATGGTTGCTAGTCTCATTGCTAATTTTCCTCTTGATTGCAACCATTTTGAAATTGCTAATTAATAGATCAGTTCAGGGGAGTAACTAACAATTCACTCCATTTCACAATTGGTCGGAAATATAAATCTGATTTTAACTTCCTTAAACTTTTATTGTGGATAATTGCTCAAAAAAGTGGACTTGGATACTCAGTCTGTAAGTCGTTAGATGGGTGACCTAAATGTGATGCTCCAATTTCACATTATAGATATAAATTTAAAGAATCTGGGAACACAATAAACAATTTAGGTATCTTTCTTTGAAAAAAATTGGACTTTGCAATTTTCCATGGCATCCAAAGTAATTTGGGATGTGCCACATTCTCACAAACTGCCTTTGAGGCGGTTTGTGGGAAAAATCGAGTTTAAAGTCTTACGTGGGTTCTATGTGGATCACACATAATAGCGGCTTACGTCGTAAGCGGTTTGTTTTGAACCAAAAACCCAGTGTGTCTAGTGGTGACCGCGTCCAATGACTGGATTACAATTCTCTACAAACTGCCTATGTTATAGGCGGTTTGCTATTTATCCCAAATATTATTTCGTTACACTTATATAAAGCCACTCCATTGAAATCGGCTATTTGTTTTGATATTGAAATGTACGAAATATTTTGGATTTAATACGCATTGCTCATAAACAAAAGTTTGAAAATATGTATTTCACTACACGTCTATCAAAATAAAAACCGATCCAATCTCTTCCTAATCTCCCCTTTCTTCGCAATGCTTCAGCCTCGTCTTCTGTTTGAACTTGTGACTGAGTAATAGGAAGATCATCTTCAGCCGTCAGAAAAACAAAAAATTGATTTAATGTGAGCAATTGATACTATTAAAAAATTACCATGATTCGAAAACTAAATGAGTTTTGGATCAATATCAAAGGCACTTTCCTCGCCGATGTCACTAACTCTTTCTGTGTTGTATATTCAACTCGGTTCAATATTAAAAATCTTTGACAAGCATGTATTCCTAAACAAATCGAGTCCATCAAATCTATAGCTGTCAACCCTAAATTAATCATCAAATATATCTTCCATCCAATCGGGAATATCCACAATTGAGTCGGTGCAAACATATTATCCCTTGCGCCCAAATACACTTGACCATCGTAATTATCTTCTACAAGTTCATTAATCGTTTCTAGCTCATCTCGAGTATACTCATCAATTATAAGATTATCAAACATAGCCAATGTTGACAGCACCATCTCATCTAATTCATGGTTTCCATTCCTTACCTTAAGAAATATCAACATAATAAATTATATACCATAGGTTTAGGCTAAAAATTTAACATTTCTGAAATGTTGCTGTGCTCTTTCAACGAGCAGCGCTCCAGTTGAACTCCGGATCAATCCTGAATCAAACTTCACGAGTTCTGATTCCTTCTGCACACAACACCAGTCTTCAACTCAATGTGTATACCCTGCTATCTTTGGTTGATCTCTGAGTGTTCAATCGTTCTGTGATCGCTTTGTGCTCTTCCGTGTGTGTCTGGCTCTTGCCTTTGCTTTCCTCTTGTAGCTTCTCAGGTTGCCAGGGACGGAAATCTTGTTGCCATCATTATCAGAATCTACTTCTAGATTCTTGCAAGTTTGTTATAGATTTCGTTGCTGACGATTGCTAAGCTTAATATGACATCTGCAGAGCTCCTTGACCTTCCGCGATGCCAGCCGCACCATGTCAGAACCTCCCAGAGTGTCTCCTGATTGATCGGGCTCTTTGCTCTAGCTCTGGGTCATCAGAGAGTGCTGAAGCAGACTCTGTATCTTCATAGTTGTCTCTCGCCATTTTTCAGATTGTGGCTCAGCTTCAAATCTTTAGGGATTGCTAGCAGACTCTGATTATTTGTTGTTGTTGTAGTTGTTGTTGTTTTATCAGTTTTCAAATTGTGCTCCAGCCACCAATCTTCTGGGAGCGCTTCAGTAGTCTGTTGAGCAATTTTGTCAAGGATGTCATATCGTCAACAATCTCCCCCTTCACATTTTGACAAAACCAAAAACACAATTACACATTGCCTAGCTTCCGGCTGCCCATTCTCTCCCTTTTTGTCACAAATGACAAGAGCTTCTTTAGCATAAGTCATTCAGGAACTACACATAATCCCAGGGCTGCTCTGAGTTCCTCGAACCGAGCTCCATTCAAAGGTTTGGTGAAGATGTCAGCCAGCTGTTTCTCCGTAGGTACATGTTTTATTACAATAGTTTAATTTTCTACCAAGTCCCTGGTGAAGTGGCATTTGATGTCAATGTGTTTGGTTCGGGAGTACTGCACCAGATTCTTGCTAATGCCGATGGCACTCATGTTGTCACAGTAAACAGTCATGGTGCCCTGTTTAATCCCATATTCTCCCATCATTTGTTTAATTCATAATAGTTGCACACAGCAATTTCCAGCAGCAATATACTCAGCTTTAGCAGTAGAGAGAGAAATACTATTTTGCTTCTTGCTGAACTAGGATACCAGATTGTTTCCAAGGAAATTACATCCTCCAGTTGTACTCTTCATGTCGTCTGCACAGTCAGCATCGCAGTATCCAAGAAGTTCTGCACTTGTGTCCATTGCATATCATAGTCCATAGTTGGTTGTCCCTCCAACATATCAAATGATTCTCTTTACAAGCTGCATGTGGCTCCTTTGGGCAAGATTGATATCTGGCGCAAACTCCAACTGCGAAGGATATATCTGGCTGACTAGCAGTAAGATATAGATGGCTTCCAATCATGCTTCTGTATAATGTCTGATCCACAGCAATTTCAGCTTCATCTTTGATGGCTTTAGTATAGGTTGCTACAGGAGAATGTTTGTCACTGGTCGTGTCCATCCCAAACTTCTTTACCAAATTTTCCCATACTTGCTGTGTGAGATAAAAATTTCTTCTTCTTTTTGTGAGATTTGCAGGCCAAGAAAGTAGGTTAATTCTCCTACCATGCTCATTTGAAACTCCATTTGCATTTGCGCCACAAACTGCTTCACCGTTCTCTGTGAACTGGACACCCAAACACAATGTCATCCACATATATTTGTCCACCCCTCATCGATAATATCCGTGTTTGATCAAGAACTCAGTCAATCTTTCATACCATGCACTGGGTGCTTGCTTCAAATCGTAAAGAGCTTTCTTTAGCTTGTAGACATGGTTTGGATGATGAGGATCCTCGAATCCCTTGGTTTGAGCAACATAAACTTCGTCAGTCAAGATGTCATTCAAAAATGCACTTTTGATGACAGGCCAGTGCAAGGAGTTTGATTGCTTCCATGCGAGTAACAAGAGCAAAAGTTTCATCAAAGTCTACTCCCTCAATCTGTGTGTACTCTTGAACTACTAATCTGATTTTATTTCTTGTAATATTATCTTTCTCATCAGACCTGTTCTTATATATCCATTTGGTGCCAATAACATTCACATTTTCTGGTCGAGTGACCAGATCCCATACTTTGTTTCGTTCAAACTCACCAAGTTCTTCTTGCATTGCAGCTATCCAGGGTTCATCTCACAGGGCCTCTTTGATGTTCTTTGGCTCAGTACTGGAAAAGAAGCATGAGTTATTAATCATATTACACAGATTAATGTTGGGAGTACCTCGAGTTCTTCTTCCTTCGGTCAAGCTCCAATAATATTTGTGGTCGGATGATCCTTCTGGATTTTTCTCGGGGGAAATCTAGCTATGTCTGGTGTAGTTGGTGGGTTCTCAACTGGTGTATCAGCATCTGGTTCAGACTCCTCGTCTAATTCTGTGAATCATCAGGTTCCACTAAAGCATTCTCTGATGAAGAAGCTTCTTGGTTAGCTTCTCTTCTGGTTTGAGACAGATATTGATCTTCTGTGTCAGAACCTTCTTTATCCTCGGAGTGTTTGCACTTCTCTCCTAGATCATTCACCACAATGTTGATGGATTCAATCACGGTTCCAGTTCTGTTGTTGAAGACATGATATGCTCTGCTGTTTGTTTAGTAGCCCAGAAATATCCTCAAATCACTTTTTGATTAAACTTTGTTTTGTATTCTCGATCTCTAAGAACATAACATTCACTTCCAAAAATGTGGAAGTACTTCACGGTGGGTTTCTTTTCCTTTCATAATTCATAACATGTTTTATCCGTCCTTTCCTGATTGACACCCGATTAATGATATAGCATGAAGTGTTCATAGCTTCTGTCCAGAACTTCAGGGTGACTTTTCTTGCATGGATCATAACTTGAGCCGTCTCTTGTATAGTTCTGTTCTTTCACTGAACTATCCCATTTTGTTGAGGAGTTATGGGTAATGAGTACTGATGGGTGATCCCTCGATTTCTGCAAATTTCATTCATGCCTTCGTTCTCGAAGTCTTTCGCATGATCATTTCTAATGACTACTACTTTCACGCATTTTTCTTGCTCCAGCCGAGATAGTAAAGCCATCACCATTTTCACTGTTTCTAATTTTCACGTAGAAACTCGATCCATGAGTAGTGGTAATCATTCACACATACAAAAGCGTACATTTTTCTTCGACACCTTTCTACCTGCATTGGTCCCATCAGATCCAGTAGTAGCTGGAGTGGTCTAATGGAGCTCATCTCAGTGACACTTGGGTGAGGAACTCTGGTTTGTTTTCTGACTTGGCATTCCCCACACACGATGTTCATCTCTCCCTTGATCTCTGGAATACCACGAACTAATTGTTCAGCTACAAGTTCTTTTGAAGGTCCTCTGATTGAGAGTCCCATCCTTTTATGCCACAGGTTCATTTCTTCAGTTTTAGTCAACAGACAAGATGATGCAGAGGTTGATTCAGCATTCTCTAGTAAATAGCAACCGTTGGCTGACCTTACACCCTTCATAATGCATCTTCCCTCTGCATCAAACACTTGACATAATTTTTGTGAGAAATTTACAAAGTGAGTACTGTCACATAACTGACTGATGCTGATGAGATTAGTCGTTAGTCATTCCACGAGCATTACATTTTTGAGTTTGGGCAGCCCGTGAACTTTCAATGTTCTCTTTCCAAGGACTCTTCCTTTCAATCCATTTTCAAATGTCACGTCTTGTTCTTTGCATGGTTGAATATCTGTTAGATATGACCTGTTTCCTGTCATGTGTCCTGAAGATCCTCTATCGAAATACCAATTTCCTTTCTTGAAGGTTTTTGTGGAGTTGAAGCACACATGATTGAGATGATCCATTCCTGATCTCCAGTTTTTGTTGAGTACAAGACAATACCTTTTGATGTGACCAAATTGATTGCAATGATAGCAGCATCGTTTGTCCTGTCGAATTCTGGTTAAGTGTTGTATAGTTTGCTGAAACATCTTTTTGTTTTTTTCTTCAAAACCAATTTTTCCTGTTCATCTGGTGTCTGTCTGCTTAACATTGATCCTGTATTGAGCTTCTTTGCTGTCTTTCGAGACAGGAACACTTCTTCAATTGCTTCATTGTATTTTCTTTCTTGTTGACCAACATGTTCTTTTATACTTGAGATAACACTTAGAAATTTCTATTTCTCGTCATTTAGCTCAGACACTCTGACAATCAATCCATCATTCACCTTCATTACTTTTAGACACCTATCGATCATTTGTCTATAGTGGTCAACCAAATACTCATTGGTAACTTTGTTGCTACTGTTATACCCTTCCTGTGACTGGTTTGAAGTCTGTCTGTTAGCCATTGTATTCAGTAATTCTTTTTCGGGCCACACATTGTATGTTGAGTGAACGGCACTGAAACCAATTGAAATTTTACTGCGTTGCTGATGTGGGGTTATAGCCTCTGAAGTTATAGTTTCTGCTTAAGCACTCTCTGTATCTTTCTGTGGAATTATTCTACTGTCAGAACAAGAAAGACAATGATTTGTTCACCCAGTTCGGTAATTTGCCTACTTTTGGGGAAGATACACCGATCCTCAAGATTCCACTATCTCAGTTGGAAGTACAAAGGACTCACACATCTACTCCTCACCTAGCCAAAATCTTATGCTCAGTCTAACCACCTAGACTAGCTAGCAGTCTGATCACACATACTCTTTTCGCGCTACCTACACACTTCCAATAACAAATAGCTACAAACCTAGCATATGCTATTACAATATGTAGTACACAGAATGGTTAAGCACACTCTTCACTAGAGTTGTTGTATCTTTAGTCTACAACTATTCTAGCTCTCCCGCCAAACAATCTGACACTCTGAGTTCTTCAAACTCAGTCTCTGTTCCCCGTCCTCAATCAACGGCTCACTCTGTCACTCTTGGGTAGCCTCGATCAATGCTCCACAGCCCGTGACAATGCCTGTCTGCAGCTGATCACTGAGCCCCGATTGTTCCTTCAATGAGCAGTGCTCCAGTTGAACTCCGAATCAATTCTGAATCAAACATCACTAATTCTGATTCCTTCTGCACACAACATCAGTCTTCAACTCAATGTGTATACCCTGCTACCTTTGGTTGATCTCTAAGTGCTCGATCATTCTGTTGATCGCTCTGTGCTCTTCTATGTGTGTGTCTGGCTCTTGCCTCTGCCTTCCTCTTGTAACTTCTCAAGTTGCCAAGCACGGAAACCTTGTTGCCATCATTATCAAAATTTACTCCTAGATTCTAGCAAGTTTGTTGGAGATTTCGTTGCCTAATTTGGACTCTTGGATCTTTATCTTCTTCGGCCATGTGCTGACAAATGCTGAGCTCAATATGACGTCTGCAGAGCTCCCTGGCCTTCCGTGATGCCAGCCGCACCATGCCGGAACCTCTCCGAGCATCTCCTGATTGATCGGGCATTCTGCTTTAGCTCTGGGTCATCAGGGAGTGCTGAAACAGACTCTGTCTCTTCATAGCTATCTCTCGCCCATTCTTCATAGAGTGTCTCAGCTTCAAATATTCAGGGATGGCTGAAGCAGAGTCTGGTTCCTTTATTGTTGTTGTTATTTTTTTGTCAATCTTTAGATTGTGCTCTAGCCACCAATCTTCAGAGAGCGCTTAGCAGTCCCTTGAGCAGTTTTGTCAAGGATGTCATATCCTCAACAATTTCAAATCAAGTAAATTCATCATCACCAAACTCGAAATTGATCATCCGAACATAACAACAATTAGTTTAATCTTTAAATGACTGATTCAAAATCGTCCTACATAGCAAACAAGCAAATTAAAAAACGTATACCCTAATATTCAAAGTAATATGGTTAAGGATACCTTAGTATACTTGTAAGAGGTGGATGTGGCGAAGATAGGCCGGCAGAGTCTATGATCAGCAGGCTAAGTCGGAGTAGGAAGGGGGAGAAGAGGGGATGCGGAGAGCCGTGGAGAAGAAAGAAGAAGGCTCTTGGGGTTTTGGTTCAAAACAAATCGAGCGGCTTTTACGTGTTATCCACGTAAGACTTTAAATTCAAATAATTTTCTCATAAACCGCCTATAGGGGCATATCACTAGTTACTTTGGATGCTATGACAAATTGCAAAAAAAAAAAAAAAATTCTCTTTCTTTTTGGTTATCATCTCAAAGGAAAGCTGGGTGTATAATTTTATGAAAACAAATTAGAATTATCCTAATTTTATGTTTGAGTTTCTAAAATGCCCTACTCAAGTTTCGAGTTTCGGATTTGACCTAGTTTTTAAGAAATCAGTCTTTCAAAGACCGATCGTTTAATTTTTTTTTTTTTATGAGAACCGTTCTCTTGGCTTTTATATAGAATTTAACAGTTTTGTCCCCCACTATGCCAATAAAAACTTGTGATGCCGATGGATAGAACCGTTAAAAGTCAATAGACCAGTTTATAAAGAAAATTAAGAGACCGGTATGACCCGTCTCTTAAAAACTAGGACAAATCTGAAACTCTCAAGTAGGATATTTTTGAAACTCAAACGTCATAAAACTAGGGCAATTCTATTTTTTATTTTTATTTTATGCATCCGTCAAGTTCTTAATATGTAAGGTAGTAGTTTGTTACTGGTTCTTATGCTTCTCAATTATATGTTTGATGCCTTTGTATGGTTGCATTGGAAATCCTCAGGTCATTTGTGGGAAAATATTCAGACCAAACATATGCTGCACAGAGCTTTCAGTGTATTTTTGTTCAACTCGAAGTATGAGCTGTTACTCCAGGTATGTGGATCTTATCTAAGAATGGGAATTTAAACATGTCATGGGACTTTACCTAAGAAGCACTTGACAGTCTTTCTTTCCTCACTGATCCACAATGGATTGTGATGCTTAGATTGTTGAATTTTATTCTTTCTTAAGGTCTCTTCCAACGGCTATAAAAGCAATGAAAGTTGAAGATGGGTCTTATGAACTAAATTCAATTGGAAAATATTTGTATTAAGTTGATGAATGATTGGACAGAGTCAGAAAGCATAGACTCTGGTCTTGATATGATTGTACTATATCATTTTTGAATCATGAATTGTTTTTGGCCTGAATAGAAACGATCTGCAACAAAGGTAACATTCCCTCTGGTGTGGACAAACACCTGCTGCAGTCATCCTCTCTACCGTGAATCCGAGCTCGTTGATGAGAAATCTCTAGGTATAGATTCTTTTAACAATGTTCACTTCTACCTTTAGTTGGATGACAATCAAGTGTAATTTAATGCCCACAAACTTGCTAGGTGTGAGAAATGCTGCTCAAAGGAAATTGTTGGATGAACTGGGTATCCCTGCTCAGGATGTCCCAGTGGATCAATTCACTCCTCTAGGCCGCATGCTATACAAGGCACCATCTGATGGGAAATGGGGAGAGCATGAATGTAAGCATTCTTGTGGAACTATCACATCTGTTTTGTGAAGTATAATAATGTACATCAATCCACCTTCCTAAAAATGTTGATGTTGTCACAGATGGTTTCTAACTTTGTTTGGATTACCACATTTTTCAATGTTACAGTGGATTACCTTCTTTTCATTGTCAAGGATGTGAGTGTTAATCCAAATGCTGATGAAGTGGCCGACATCAAATATGTGAATAAGGACCAACTAAAAGAACTCCTGAGGAAAGCAGACGCAGGGGAAGAGGGGCTGAAACTCTCACCGTGGTTCAGACTGGTGGTTGACAACTTCCTATTCAAATGGTGGGATCATGTTGAAAAAGGCACTCTTCATGAAGCTGCCGACATGAAAACTATTCACAAACTTTGAATACACATCCGCGCCCCGCTCCTTAGACTTCCCCAACCCAGATCATCCTTATCCAGCTCACTCAGTACAACTAGAGATGCTGGTGCCGGGCATGGGTGTTTTCTTTGTGTTCGAGTAGCTAGTCATGGAAAGCTCCGTCCTTTTTTTATTATTATGAATCTCCATTGCTGTCTTGAGTAATTTTCATTGAATCAAAATTCGTGTCCGAAGTCTTCCTGGAAATGAATCCCCCATCAGAAGAATTGCTAAATGGTAGGCTTGTCGAACACGTTTGCTTACATTGTGCTAATACCCTTACAATGGCCATATAACTAAGTTCAGGCATTTTGTATCAAAGCCCAGATTGTGCCAAATGTGTCTGACACAACATTTCCATCCCTAAATCCTCTTATTACAGTGATCAGCAAGTTCACTTAGCTGCTGCCATAGCACACTGGTTCTGAGTCCCCAAGCTGTTGCTCCTCTCGAGAAAATGCAAGAAGCAGATGACTGGAAGTATCTGTAAAGCATCAGGATGATTGCTTTCCTTCTAATCTGCCATCTCATATATTTTGTCTGTCCTTTTCGTCTTTTCTTTTTTTAGCTTGACTCAATTTATTCATTTATGCACCACGACTCAAGGCAGGGAATATGAAGCATCTGCAGCAACAAAGGAGGAATGCGTGTGTACATAAAATGTCCGTTTCCATCTTGTTGGGTTCCCTGTGTTTTGAAAATTGATAAATATTCAGCTGACAAATATCGAATATCTAGCCAACATTCTAATCCAGATCGGCGCAGATTCGAATATTCAGAAGATTGGATTATAAAATAGTCGGTAATATCTACTATATATATTTTAGATACATTATCTAAAATATATTTAATAAATATAGGATATCCATTGTTATGGGATAATGAATATCCTAGTTTGGAAGGTTAATATGGGACAATCTTCTAAAGCGGATCTTGTGACTTCCATACCAAGAATTTAGAAATCATCGAGATCATGTAGATAAGGAAATCCGCGTGTGGATCTTCAAGTATAAAGAGGTGAGCCGACACCAAGATTAAGGAGCGCCGGAAAGAAAGAAATACGAGGAGATCACAACGGATAAAGCTCACTATGTGTGCAAGCGACAATCAGGCAGCCAGCGAACAGAGGTGCATCTACGAGGTTGAAGAGTTCAATATAGAGTGTCGGAAAAGTTGCTAGGTGTGGGTTCCCACAAGTCAGGGACACATCCGTGCGCGTGGCAGGAAGGAGTTTACCTCGAGGGTTGGGTTGAGCAGAATCACAAAGGAAAGAAGGGGCAGCTTATTGAGATTAAATGCAAGGCACTCATCCATTGTATTCTGCAAGTATGTCCATAAATAAAGAAGTAAACAAGTTTCTAAATTCTTCTAGTGCAAACTAGAAGGTAGTGGTTTTTCTTAAAGTCTGTGCCCAAACTTGAGTTTCTTCTATAATTAAGCTGTGTTCAAACTTAGTTTTTCTACTACATTTTACTTCCGCTATTTATAAGTCCTTCAGGGATCCATCCATCTGAAGGATCGCTAACTCCGATCCGATCCAACACATCTTCTGACTAATTCTATTTTTCGAGGGAGGTAAGATATGAAGTCCCTGCTCTAGGAATGAGTGTGGCCCTTATAGCTTATGATTTAGGGCTGCCTTCCTTGTGCCTTGGAACTTCGAGGGCTAGTACTTGGGTTTCACTAGAGAATTCTGAGTTGGCACTCATTTCAACTGTGAATTCCTTAATTATGTGAGCTACATGTTGTTGTTGCTAGCACAAAGAAAATTGTCCAAGACGAATATCTAGTTTGAAATTACAAAATCATTGTGCGGCCTTCAGTACTAGCAAAGTTGGTACTTACAAATATTTCAGCAAAACAAACACTATGATGGCCTTCTTTGATCAACATTAACACCTGGATGAAACTCAACTATATGGGATGCGTGAACCATTCATGTAAAACCAATATCCCAAGACAAACTTTGTTGGATCGTGGTTAGTGTTTCGTAGCGAGTAACAAAGGGTTTTGTTCCTCGCCTGGTAGTAAAGCAGCGAAAAGTAAATTATGCAGAAACTAAATGGACTTACTCAGTAATTTATAGTGGAAACTTCGGTACCTTAATTACTATCTGAGAGAAAAACCACTACCTTGTATTTAGCAAGCTAGAAGGATTTGGAAATACTCTTGTATTTAGGTGTTTTGATCGGTTACACTTGATATTATACCTCTAGCATCTAGACACTTAAGTTCAATGTCTGCTAGGGTATTCTCCAAGGGTCAACCGCACCACAAGTAGCACTTCCTTTTGACACAGACTACAGCACCGTGTTCAGTTCCCTCCGGAGTAGCAAGCTTCTCCTTTCTTGACTTCCTAGGCGGTGTAGTCTTCCGAGCCTTAGCTTTTATGCTTTTGGGTGTTAAGGGACCTTTTCACTCGCTCACCTAGTCCAAAGCCATGCCTTCTCCTTTTATCTTGATCTTCTTGTTAAAAGCCCCGGATTTGCTTGACTGCAAATCCTAGATTTTTTTGACCACAAATCTCAGATTCCCTATTCTAATTTGGAACAGAATCTCTCAGACTGTCAAAGATTATCCCATAATAATCTTGACAATCTTTGACCGGATCTTCTCAATCATAGTCCTTGTTTTTCTTAGATTTGTTTGACCATAAATCTCAGATTCCCTTTCCTAATTTGGAACTGAATCTCTCATATTGTCAAGGGTTATCCCATAATAATCTTACCAATCTTTGACCGGATATTCTCAATCTTGGTCCCTTGTTTTGCTCCATGAGTCTGGCTAGAGATGAGAATCTCTTCTGATTTGATCAGCTTCTGTTTTGATGTTTTGACATCCGTTCCAGGGGAACTTTCCCTGCACACTCAAGTAGCATTACTAGTTGGTTGTCTGTCTCATCAAAAATTGGGAGTACACATACTCCAACAGTTTCCTCCTTTTTGATGATGACAAACACCCTCAACAATAAATCAATAATTCAGCATATGTTTCAACTAGTGTCCAACTATGTTCTGTTGTTGTGTTCCCCCTTCAACACTGTCCAGTTCCCCTCAGAAAAGTATTGAGATATAGATAGATATGATTTTCCCTTAGAATATGTGCGTCTCTATATCCTTCCCCCTTTTGGCATCATCAAAACGCACGGTCATGAAAAAGCAAGCGTGAACAATAGATTAATGAGCGTAGTACAATTATACCAAAACAATCTGAGACTAAAACTGAAGCAGGCAGAGCCATAATCAGTTCACAAAGTATCACCAGAGAGAATACTCACCATCAGTTCACGAACGAGAGAAAATAGGAACAAAATGAACCAAATAGAGTTAGAATAATGTAGCTGGGAATAAAATGGATAATCAGCCGGATAAGCGTTCAAGGGTCAGTTGGTTCATCAGGGACCTGAGGAGCGAGGGAGGGCTGCTGGATGATTGTTTCAAGACAAAGCAGGATCTCTTTAATGTTCTATAGGTCGGTGGTGAGTCGCATTTGATGGGACACCAGGACACCAAGCGTGTCCTCAATCTGGGGTAGGCGATGGATGATGGTGCTGGTCCTAGTGTTCCTCTGTTCGGTTTCCATGGGCTCACTCTCTTCTGATTCTGGAATTGCTGTTCTACAGCTGGTTGAGTACGAATCCACCCGACCCCTTCCTGTCTAACGAATTTCATCTTCCTCAGGTTGCTTTTATCCAGAGAGCGGTTGCAGGTTACATCGGATGTGCTTTCCCCATACAGTATTTGATATGTAAGGATTTTATTGATCACGCTGAGGTAGGGGAGTGCATGGGCGTCACTCTGACAGGCATGTTCCATATGTTGCATAATGATATTTGGCAGGTTAAATGGCTCTTTTCCTTTTAGCTTGTCGAGGAGGACACAATCCTGAATGAGAATGGTGTTTCTCTTTTGTTCCCTTGGGGTGAAGTTTGCTATTTTTCCTTTTCTTAAATATCCACAAAAAAAACTCCCGCTCTTTTATCTTTGGAAGGGCCTCTAAATATATACTTGCTTCGTATGTATCTGCACAATTATGTCTGTTTGCGAAAGGAGTCAGCCATCTGTTTTCCTTTGCTCTCGTAGATTGTGAGATATATTCTTTCATTGATTTCCTCGATTTTGTTCCTTCTGTTCCAACCAGCCCTTGAGGATTATCCGTGATTTTTTTCAAAAGCTGATATGGTGCGATGAGATTACCCGAGTACGAGGTGGGCACCATATTAAACAAAACAAAAAGAAGGAGGCATATATGTTTTCAAGATAAACTTAGAGTCACCTCATGAGGAACGATATCCAAATATTTATCAAAGGAATCATAGGATCGTCTACTCATGAGATGGCTTGGCTAGTCGTAGATTCCTTCCATCATTTGGGTTTGTAATGTGGGTGCAAAGCATCAGAAAGGATCCTTTTGGGACAGAAGAATGATTTTCTCTATCATGACTGGGGGTGAGAATACTCTGAGGATAATTTGTTAGTGATCATAACTCAGCCTAGTCAGATAGACTTTAGACATTTTCGAACAATAACATACGCCCATAAAATCTATGATATCAAGTTATTCTTACTCATGTTATCAAATTTCAACCATTCAGTAGGGAGGTTATGAGATGTCACATATTCAGTCCGAGGAAATCATACCTAGCTCAATTCGCAGTATTTCAAAGGGTTCCCTGTTGAGTGCCTTGGTAAATATGTCAATGATTTGTTCCTTAGTGTCACAGAAGTCCATGCTAACCAGTCCCTTTTCTACACAGTCACGGAGGAAGTGATGTTTGATCTTAATGTGTTTTGTCCTAGAGTGCTGCACGGGATTCTTAGAGATATTTATGGCACTAGTGTTATCGCAAACGATAGGAACAGAAGCAAATGAAATACCGTAGTCATTTAGCTGTTGTTTGAGCCATAGGAGTTGGCGCACCAGGCGGCGGCCGCGATGTATTCCGCCTCTGCGGTAGAGACTGCTACTGAGTTCTGCTTTTTAGATCCCCCACGAAATAAGGTAAGTTCCTAGAAACTTGGTCATTCTTGATGTGGACTTCCAATCCACTTTGTTCCTTGCAAAGTCAGCATCTGTGTATCCAGCTAAGCAGAAGTCCCCAGTTCTTGGGTACCATACGCACAAGTTCTCCGTTCCCTTCATGAAACTTAGGATTCGCTTGACAGCTTTGATATGGGTCTCACGGGGATCAGCTTGAAATCTATCATTCCTCTATAGAGTGATTGGTTTGCTCTTGGTGAGTTCTCATCCTTGCCTAGAGAGTCATTTGGGGAGATTGGGCATGTCTTTTGGAGTTCTCCATCTTGAAACTTTTGATTATTTCTCTGATGTACTTCTATTGATGTATCCTTGTTCCATCACTCTCTTGAGTTACTTGAAGTCCTAGGAAGAAATTGAGTTCCCCTACCATGCTCATTTCAAACTCGCTTTCCATGAGCTTTGTGAATCTCTCAATCAAGGTTGTGTTGGTAGATCCGAATATAATGTCGTCGACATAGACTTGTACTACTAGGGTATGACATCCTTCCCTTAGAAGGAACAGCTCTTGTATGACTATCCATGAACATATCCATGAGATAATAGGGTATGACTTGTACTACTAGGAATCTTTCGTACCATGCACGAGGGGCCTGTTTCAACCCATATAGAGCTTTTTCCAGGATGTACACATAGTCCGGATGTGTAGAGTCTTCAAAGCTCGGGGTTTGTGACACATATACTTCTTCCTTGAGGTTTCCATTCAGGAATGCTATCTTTACATCCATCTGTTGCAATTTGAACCCACGATATACGGAAAAAGCAATAAGTAAACGAATGGCTTCCAACCTTGCAACTGGGGCGAAAGTTTCATCATAATCAATTACCTCTTGTTTATTATACCCCTGACGACCAACCTTGCTTTGTTCCTGATTATTTGTCCTTTATCATTCAGTTTGTTCTTGAATACCCACTTGGTTCCGACTATCGTTCTATTTTTTGGTCTAGGAACCAATCTCCACACTTTGTTCCTTTCAAACTCATACAGTTCCTCTTGCATGGCTTTCTTCCAATCGGTGTCCTTCAGTGCTTCATCTACATTCATGGGTTCAATCAAAGACACAAAAGCAGAGAAGGCGTGATTATTAAATAATGAGAGCTGAGTTTGGGGAAGCTGATTCTCATTGTCTATTGTATTTAATGTTCAGCAAGCGTAATCTTATAGCCACGAGGGTGGAGTACGGTTCCTTTCCCCACGTCTAGTGCTTGTTGCATTCTCCTCTTCTTCTGGTGTCTGTTCCATCTGAGGTAAATCAAGTCTTTGTTCCTCTGGTTCATCTTCCTGTGTTCCCACTGAGTCATGTGAGGGGGGACCGTGGTTTAGTGGCTCTGGAAGCAAGGGTTCTTGTTCTTCTAGGCTCTGCGTCTCAAACATGTTGAAATCATCCTCTTGTGCTATTGGGGGAGCATTTTCATCTTTGATTAGTTCTCCGGCCATCACATCTTCATCGAACACTACATGAATGCTCTCCTCTATTTTTCTTAACCTCTTGTTATAACCTTGTATGCTCTGATGTGGATAGAGTATCCGACGAATGTTCCCTCATCGCTTCTAGGTTCGAACTTTCCCAGACTGTCCTTCCCATTCTTATGAATGTAGCATTTGCATTATATACTCTGAGGTGGGACACATTTGATTTTCTTCCCTTCAGCAACTCATATGGGCTCTTATGTAGAATAGGTCTAAGATATGCCCGATTTAGGATGTAACATGATGCGTTCATGACTTCTCCCCAAAAGTTTCTAAAAAGACCACTGGCCAGGAGTAGAGTTTTTGTCATGTTCTCAAGAGTTCTATTCTTTCTTTCCACAACTCCATTCTCCTGTGTGTCCTGGGTGCGGAGAAGTTGTGGCTTATGTCTTTGTCCCTGCATAGAAGAAGAAATTGTAAGTTTTCGAATTCTGTTCCGCGATCAGTATGAATACTTTGTAAGGAACAGTCCAATTGTTACAGCTTTCATCTAGGTTAAGAAATTTTAAAAGACATCACCTTTAGTCATAAGAAATATGTTCCAGGTATATCTTGAGTAATCATCAACAATTACAAATATGTATCTGTTTCCTCCTCGACTATGTACTCGCATAGGGCCGCACAGGTCCATATGTATGAGTTCCTAGGGTTGAGAGGTACTTACCTCGTTTTTGTTTTGAAGGATGATCATACCTCGAGAGGTACTTACCTCGTTTTTGTTTTGAAGGATGATCTTACCTGCTTTCTTCTTGCACATGCACTGAAAACATCAGTCGTGCTACTTCTACCTTAGGCAGCCCGCTCACTAGTTCTTGATGGTGAAATTTGGCAATGAGGGGGAAGCTAGCATGTCCAAACCGCTTGTGCTAGAGAGTGGAGTCTGCATTCATCGTTGTAAAGAAAAGTTCCTCCTCAAGAACAAAAGAGGGATCCACCTTGTAGACTCTATCCTCGCACTTCCCTCTCAAGAGTGTTTTTCATGTACTTATATTCTTAACACAGCAATCATTAGAAGTAAAGGTGACTCTGTTCCTACCATTTTGACAGAGCTGTGACACACTGGGAAGATCAAATTTTAAGCTGTACATTTTTTTTTTACAAACCAATTTTATTAATGAAGGACTCAAACAACCTGAGCCTTGGGTTTTACAAGGTTGCCGAAAAAGCAAAAGGAAGACACTAGTGGCTCAGGCATTCCCATGGCTTACTAAGTATATGTGTATAAAGGTGTGAAAAGTATAACGTATGAAACTCGCCGGAGGCATACCCATAAATGGGAAACAAGGTAAAAGGATACAAAAGGAACCGAAATATGCAAGATTACCTGATCCCGGAATCATCGTTAAAGAGGGGAGCTATAGGGGTCCATCTAGATATTCAGAAGCAATCATCTCTAGAAGACCATTCCTGCAAAGGAGATTCTGGATGGCAACAATCAAGGTTAGGGCAGAAGGAGAAAAGATGGTGTTTGTCTGCTGCAATGCTACGTTTAAAGGCAGAAGAAAGCTCAAGAAGGGAACGGGATGTCCCTTGATTTGCAGAAGTATGGAGAAAATTGATCGCAACATGATTTAAGAGGCTGCATATCCGGTTGAAGCGAATTCCTCGATGCTTCTCATTCAACAACCTGCAAGCATACATGACGGCCTAGGACTGGTTCTTTTGGGTCCTCTCTAGCAAACACATTTGAGGGTGGGAACCTTGAACACAACCTACAGAAATCCCTGCATTCTGGGCAAAGCCCAAAGCTCTTTCGATAAGGAAAAGAAGCTCTTCAGCTGGATTTGATTTGTTAAAAACAAGGGTAATCCCCCATAGGAATTTCCCGTGGCTGGATCGGATGATGGCCCCTCCTTTGACTTGAGATTTATGGGTAGATAAGGCAAGGTTCATGCAGTTCTCCATCAAACCTGGGTCCCAACAGAGCCATCTGCCACGGACTAAAGGCGGTATAGGGAAGTCAAGATGCGCTAAGCACCTTAGGATATTCTCACTGTGGGTCAAATGAAAGGGAATGAAGCTAGAAAGATTTCTGGCCAATTGTTTGGCAAAATGGAGGATGTTAGTTCTTTGTTTTCATATAACATAGAATTCCTTGCATTCCAGATAATCCAAAGGGTGCAAAAGGCCATACCAGTTTTAAAAGCTTGGTCAAAATCTTTTGTACTGGCCAACCACGAGTGGATCAACCCATTTTTATATAGGGGAGTCCCACAATTAAAGGCCAAACTGATATATCTCCAGATTCCCGAGGATTCAGGGCACCGGGAAAAAAGATGAGTAATGGATTCTTCGTCCCTTCGACAAAGAACACATCTGGATGCTAAATAAACACCCATTTTTTTTGAGTTTGGGATCTATAGGCAGCCCCTTCAGAAGAAAACGCCACATAAAGCAACTGATTTTAGGAGGCAGCCAAGATTTCCAGATTGTTTCCCCCACGAAATTTCCCTGCGTTGAGTGTTAAAACTCAACAGGAATTTTTTTGTTGTGAAGATACCAGTTGAGCAGCCAGTCCATATTAAAAGTCAGCGCCCACTCCGTACATAATATTTTGATAATGAACTTGGATGGAACTGGGAAGATCATAGAGGAGCTGGAACTTAAGATGGGAAGCTGACAAACATTGCCTGATAGTTAGACCATCACAACATCTGGGAGTCCGAATGTTATGATGCTCGCAAAATCTGTTGGCTAAGATAGACCCATCCCCGATCATCCAAAAAGAGTTCTCACTGAGGGCAGTAATAAGATGATTAATAGAATTCCAGATAATAGAGCTAGCTCGACCAATTTTAAATCGAGACCAAGCAATTTTAGCCCACATAGATTTGCCCTGGATGAAATTCCACGCCAGCTTACCATGAAGGGCTAACTGGATATCAGCTAGAGAACGCAGACCCCCAAACCCCTTGCTTCTTTAAAGCGGCAGATCCTATTAATCCCAATCCAGTGATGGTGTTTGCTAGTACCTTTGTCCCATAAGAAGATGAATATAAGCCTCTCAATACGATGAAGAACAGAAGATGAGACAAAAAGCACTGACATAAATGAGTGCCAAGAGATCGAAGAACTGATGAAATTAAGGCAAATCTCCCCCCCCCCCCCCCCCCCATAGAAAGGAGATTGCGCATCCAGCCGTTGATCCGGGATTGGACCTTATCAAAAAGATCCTCAAAATATAGACTTTTGGTTCTGCCACAGTACATAGTAGTCCCCAAATAATTGAAAGGAAAATTACCTTCTATGAAACTGGTGAAATTCAAGATACTCTCCCTGTCCAAATCATCAATTTCCTTGGAGAAAATAATTGAGCTCTTTGAGGGGTTAAGTTCCTCACTAGCTTGTCGCAAAAATTAGATATGACTGCCATCAGATTTTCCATATTCCTTCTTGTACCTTGCACGAAAAATAATATGTCATCAACGAATAATATATGAGAAATTTGAACAGCATACCTCCTTGAATGAAAAGGGATGATATTTCCCAGGAAAGTTTCCCTATTAATGTTCCTGGTGAGCCACTCCAGAGCCAAAATAAAAAGGCTTGGGGAAAGCGAATCCCCTTGTCGGACTCCTCTAGAAGATTTAAAGAAGCCAAAAAGCCTCCTTTTTTAACAAAAAAAAACAGCTTATTTATTGATAATGATCCAAAAAGCCTGGATCAGGGCAATTACAAAAACGAGATGAAAATGGACCCCAACTCCATCTAAATGAAAAAAAATACAAAGGTTGAACCCACATGTTGGGAACTAACCAAAATAACAAAAACACAGCATAAGTTATGCCTAGAGGAAATAAATAAAAACCAAAGATCACAACTAAATGTGAATGCGGTGCTCAAGAAAGGAGCGAGGGTGAGTCTTAGCATCATTGACAAGAGCACGAAAGAGTGAACGGGGAAGAGCATCTACCTGTGTGGTGTTAAAGAACTTGAGTTTGGAGCAGCAAAGCGCAACTGATATTAAATATTAGATATGTTCCCCTAATAATGTTGTACCAGATATTAGATATGTTCCGAAAAATAAGATCGCAAAAGAATTCAGAGAAGCCAAAATTACGGAGTGCACCTAGAATGAAGGACCAAGATATCTTGTCGTAGGCTTTTGACAAGTCAAACTTAATAATAACGTTTGCACCTGAATGGAGGTCCTGAATTAAGTCATGAGCTAAGGCTGTATTAACATGGATGCCTCTCCCACTGACAAAGCCTCCTTGTTCCTCACCAATAATGTCAGGAAGAATATTTTTCAGCCTTGAGTTGATGATTTTAGAAATGAGCTTATGCTTAATATTACAGAGACTGATAGGGCGAACCTGGCTCATATTGGTTGCTTCTGAAACTTTGGGGATCAGGGTTAAAAGGGTTGCAGTCCAGGAAGTGGGAAGATGTTGACCTTGAAAAAAAGGCTGTGATGGGTCTATGAAGATCCTCAGAAATCAGCGACCAGAAAGAAATGAAGAAATGGGCAGTAAAACCATCCGGACCAGGGGAACTATCCGCTTCCATATTCAGAAGAGCCTCATGAATCTCAGATTTAGTAGGGGGACTGCATAAGCTTGAATTAATCCTGTCAGTGATGATGGATTCTGTTGTAGGAAAGTACTCTGATGGGGGAGGGGAAATATAGCCTTGCAAAAGGTTAGAGAAATACTGGACGGCCTTTCCCCCTATAATATCTCTATCTTCAGTAAAATTCCCATCACCTATATCGAGTTTTATTCTCATCTGATTGCGCCGGGCGCTCTGATTGAAGCATGATAAAAGGTTGTATTTCTGTCCCCATCTTGCAACCATCTGCATTTAGCCTTTTCTCTAGCAAGACAAGCTTGACAATTGAAATTGTTGTTAAAAATACCTTTAGATTCATCAAAGTCTCGAGCAGTGCCCTCTTCCCATCTGTTCTGAAGGTCTCTTTCCAGGGAATTAATTTTTGTAATCAGACCCTTTTCCTTTCTCCGAAGGTCCCCAAAAATTGTCCAATTCCAGATTCTAAGGATACCTCTCAGTTTCCTAAGCTTTAGACCAAAATTCTGCAAAGGGTTTGGGTGAAAAGGGAGCCTTCCCAATGTTTTGAGACAAGGTTCTTAAATTGAGGATGATTCTCTCGGACTTTTAAGTAGTGAAATTCATTAATACGCTTCAAGGAGGGCTCCAGTTCGATCAATAGGTGGCAATGATCAGAGTATATCCTTGCCAAATGGGAAACTTTAATACAAGGAATGAGTTGCAGAAGAGAACCATTTGAAAGGACTCTGTCCAACCGTTCCCAAATGCGAGCTTCACCCTGTCTGTTGTTACACCAAGTAAAGCTTTTCTCATGAAAACCTATGTCGCCCAGGGCTGCCTGCAAAGCAAAATCATTAAATTATGTTAGAGACCCTTCATCATTTTGATTCCCCCCCTTTTTTTTTCGTTCCAAGAAGAAATGGTATTAAAATCACCCCCAACCAACCAAGGAGTGTCATTAGAAGAAATAAAAGATATAAGGTCGTCCCATAAGGCTTGTCTCTCTGTTTGGGAACATAGAGCATAGACAAAGGAGCAGTGGCTATGATTCCCAATGGAGTCTAGAAAAACTTGGCACGTAACATGCTGGGAGTGCCAATAACAAATAGTCAGATTTACCTGTTATTTCCAAAGGACCCATATCCTATTATTAACATTCCCCCCATGAGCATGATTAGAAAAATCAAGATTCTTAGCAACCTCAGGCAAACGCGATGAGTCTGTCATGGGTTCAAGGAGAATTAGAAGGTCCATATGATGCTGAGATATTTGAAGCCTGAGATAATCAATGGTATCCCGGCTAAAAATGCCCCGAATATTACAGCAAAGGCCTTTAAACATTGGAATTGGTTGGGGTTGAAGTACTGGAGGTTTTCATCAATCCAGATGAAATAGTTAGAAGATTTTGGTTAGCAGAAGAATGATGATCTGATATGGAGCTAGACCCAACTTCAGTCTCTTTACTCCCAACTCTAGGAGACTGCTTGTCATCCCCCTGAATTGTGTGCTCCACCTGGATTTGGACATTCTGATTTGGTTCTGCTCGAGATTTAGAGAGAATATTCCTGAGAGGTTTCATCAATCTAGTATTCTGGGAGGAGGATTTTTCCTTGGTCTTCTGAATTATGGAAGGTTTGATACTCTTATTTTTCACGGATTCGGCTTGATCCTTATGAGGTAGCTCAATTAGATTATGTTCCAGATTTGCTTGGATAGACTGGGAAGGGTTTTTGTTGCTAGGGGCTTGTCTCTTGTGCTGAACAATGGTCCATTCTGTATTTGGGCTTGAATTGTTTGGGAGGTCGGATTTATTTCCATCTTTTCCAGATGAAACCTTGTTCTGCAGGGAAAAATCAGGATCAACTGGGGGATTTCCAGCAAATTTATTTCCAGGAAGCTCAGAGAAATCAGATTGGCTCTTGCTTGGTTGGTTTTTTCTACAAACTGCCAATTCATGACCATGAATCTTACAATGTGAACAAAAAGGCCAGGTTACCCTCAACTTCAATGGGTTGCCAAAAGCTTTTCCCATCCGGTAAGGAGATTCTAACTTTGTCAGGAATGGGAAAAGTAACATCCAGTTCAATGCAAGCTCTTGTAAATCTAAATGTAGCCCAAGCCTTCGTTTTGTCATCAATATCAAGGAAATGGGCGAAAGAATTGGCAATAACGGCGATGAAAGCTTTATGAAAAAAGTGGGGTGGAAGTCCCAGAAGTCGAATCGACTTGGTTGTGATAGTCGATTCCCTCCTTGGGTTGTAGTCCGTCGAGTATCTGAATAAACAGAAACTAGCATGACCAATTCGCCAGATAGATGAAGTTAGGGCAACTATTGCGTCTTCCTCTGAATCCAGGATAATGAGAAGGTGCCTCCCATCGCATATGTCGCTGATAGTAGCCCTCCCTTTTAAGAACCAGTTGGCTTGGAAGACCTTCCTGATTTCATCAATAGGTGGTCTCCCACTGTGAATTTGGCTAGAAGGGAGTGTTGGAAGCAATTGACCCCAGCCGCGTACTCCGTCATCATGAAGGAGATTGATGGTTTGTTATCCACAATTTCATATTGCCTTGAAGGGAGAAGGATAGGGTTGAAACAGGGTTTGGGACGGTTGCGATTGATGGCGCTCGCGAAGGTGAGAGCATCCTTGAAATTAAGGTTCGGGGGATTTTGGGGATCTGCTGAGTCGATAAGATGCGGGTCCGGTGGCTTAGGAGGAAAAGACGGAACGCTAGTAGAAGGGATGGCCGGCATCTGCCCATCGCCAAAGGAAGTGATTTCAAAATAGGATGCCTCTACCCAAAAGTAAGAAACCAAAAAGTAAGTTGTCCACTAAATTGACGTTTTCTATATGAATATGCTTAGTCAGATTTACTTTATCTAACCCGAAGACTTCTCATTTTCTTTTGTTTTCGAAAGTGATGGATCCTCCAGAGTGTTGTCAGAGAGAGGCAAACCATTCTTTGTTCCCCGTCATGTGGCCTGAGCAGGCGCTGCCGATATACCAGGAACAGTTTCTCCCTCCAACATGCACAAGAGAAGGTTAGTTTTTACGAACCCAAATAAGGTTGGGTTGGTTGGCATTGTGATATGTGTAAAATTTGCTCTTGTTGTTACTGATCCTTGAGTTTTCTGATTGCGGGGCATGTCTGGCCTGCACTTTTTCCACTAGGGTCCTTCAGAGGGAACACTCTCTTCTGTAATGTCCTGCTTGACCGCAGTGCCATCATATCCTGTGACATTTGAGATCTACATATTTGCTTTGTCCTGCCCATATGGGCTTGTTTGCTATTCTCGAATGAAAGTGTATGTGGGAGGATTTCTTGTTATTAGCTTGATTGAGCCACATGACGTATGCCTTTCCTTCGTGCCACAGAATTGTACCATTGATGGAGCGTATTTATACGATCTATCGAGTTATTTATTCCCATTGTTTAGTTACATTTTGTGTGTGAAAGATTACTTCTTGGTAGTGTTTCGCATGTAGGTGTATCAAGACCGCTTAGAACCTTATTGCGCATTTGGATGGATATACAGCAAATCTGGGCAGATTGACCTATCAATAGTCGAAGGCTCGCCGAATGCATGATTCTGATCCGATTGAGGCGTGTTATACCTTGTTGGAAAGTAACTCAGGGGCTACAATTCTCTAGTTTACGTCCAGACGAGATTCGGAGGTCTAAAGGGTAAAAAAAAGCGAGTCTCTGACACTGCAGTGACTACCGCGCCGGAAGCACACTTTAGCAGAGTTAATGTCTTCTTAGAGCGCGTATTTAATGTCTTCATGGGGAGCGCGACTAATGTCTTCATCCGGAGCAGAATGCAATTGATAAGGTCAGCATTGGGCCCACAGCCCAAAATCAGATTTAGAAGTTTTCAAGATTTAGAAGTCTCTCCATCTTATAAATATAGACCTGCCACAACACAATTGAGCATCAATTTTTAGAGAGAATTTTCGGCACGAGAATCCAGAAGACGAATTCAGAGAAGCGGCGTACGCGCGGATTTCGAGGCGGATCACTATTCACCGCCGGAATCACTATTCACTACCGGAATCACTGTTCACGCAGATTACTATTCATCGCTAGAGTATTATTCCTAAACTCAGTTTATTTCCATTGTTTTAGATGACTCGTGGTAGCTAAACCCTTAATTTCAGTTTGGGGATTTTGTGTTGCAACGTACGGTTTGAGATATTTATTTTTCGTAATTCAACTCAGTAAATTCCTGTTCTTCGTTTGAATTGCATGCTCTGATTATCAAGTTAGCGTATCCTAGCGGTGAAACTGAGTTGATGTCTACTGCATGATATTGGATTGACTTCCCTATTAGCTAAGCCTAGCTGTGTAACCTAATCGGTGTCGTTAATCGAGTAATCGTTAACCCTATTCGAGAACCTAGCGGTTGAGATTAGGTAGAATACTAAAGTCGACATTACCCTAGCGGGATTGTTAGACTAGGAACGGTAGTTTACTCATTGATGCACGTCACAATCGATGATTACCAGTTGCAATGCATATCCCTGAACTGATTTTTCTCTGAATTTGATAACAGCAAACGTTATTCCTGCAACCCCCTTTTCATCATGACAATTAATTAGTAGAACTTTATAGCTGATTGCTCTCTCGTGGGTTCGACCCTGCTTACCGCTTGTTGAGTGTTAACAGGAGATTATAAATATAAGTTTGGCGCACACAACGACGTGCCGTTAAATTTTGACGCCGTTGCCGAGGAGAGCAACATTCAGTATACGGTTTGAACTTTATTTTTCTTTATTTTTGCTTTGTTTTACTTTTTGTGGTGCAGATAAAAGAAAAAAATCTAAACCCTGATGAATAGTGCTTCCGGCGAGGGGTGTGAATAGTGTCATCGGAGTCCGATTGGAGATCCGAAGACCTTTTTCTGAGCGGAACAGGCCACCGGTAAGGACTCAAATTTGTGAGCTCCTTCGTTTTTTAGCCATTCGAGACCGTTTACATTTTCTTTTTGAATTGTTTAGTTTTTTTTTCATATTTTGCATTTTGGTTTTTTTTTCTTGTATTTGTCTGTTTTTGCATTTCTCTTGCTTTTTCAGTATGTCCCATGCAGGAAGTTCCCACCAGAGTGTCTAGGGCGACCATGCCCCTGACCAATTCAATGCCGAAGTGCCCTCACAGGTAATCCCAACATTCTATGACGAGCCGGAACGGGTATTCAATCAAAGGCAAAGAGCTAATCGTCAGAGGATGGAGTTCCAGGGAGAACACAATGGTAGAGTTGGAAGGATGGATGAGTTTGATGATTATGCCCCACCTCAACCAGGGAGAACACAATGATTATGCCCCATCAGAACGGGCAGCCACCACTTCAGCAACTACATAGGCAGCCGCCTCGTCCCGAGCCAACCATGAGGGAGCTTTCAGCCCCCACATTCCATAACCAGCCATGGTGCATCAACACTGACTCGGAAGAGGACAACTTCGAGATCAAAACCGCAGTGGTGCACCATCTGCCCAAGTTTGGAGGATTACCGGGAGAAGTTGCGACGAGGCATCTACAAGAGTTCACCGGAATCTGCCAACCATTGAGACATACGCAGCCTCTGAAGACAGGTTCAAATTAAAAGTGTTCCCTTTGAGTTTAACTGACCTAGCGAAATCTTGATTTCTTTCTTTGCCTTCAGGTAGTATAAGAACATGGGATCAAATGCAGAGAAAGTTCCTCGACAAATATTACCCTCCTGCTAAAGCGACTCGAGTCAGAAGAGAGTTATCAATGATCAAGCAAGGATCGAGTGAGTCGATGTATGACTATATGGAGAGGTTCAATGCATTGGAACAAAGCTGTTGCAATTTGGGTGTTCCGGAGAAGATGCTTGTGGAATATCTGCTAGATGGATTGAGACCTCTTGACAGGATGCTCTTGGATGCCGCAGCTGGTGGCACCGTGCTCAACCTGACACCCGGGCAAGTACGTGATTTGCTCACCGAGACCGCAGAGAGCGCAAGGTTCCGAGAGGAGACGAGTCGAAGGGATGAGAAAACAAGGAATGTGTCTCAAGTAGAGTCAAATAACAGCCAGCTGGTGAGGGAGATTAAGGAGCTGAAGGAGACTATCCAGAGGATGTCAGTGAGCCAAGCCAGCGTGGTGAAGGTTTGTGAGTTTTGCCGCTCTGCCAACCACAAAGCAGATGAGTGCCCTACACTCTAAGAGGATGAAGTAATGGATGTCAACGCGGTAGGCAATTATCAGAACTTCAACAACAGGCCACCGCAGCAGAGGCAGTTTGGGCTGGCAGCAAATGGCTTCAGCTGGAGAAACGAGGGAGGATTTCAGCAGCCCCCAGCGCAGAACCAAGGGCAACCTCAAAATCAGAATCAAGGCCAGCCCTACCGGCCCCCATTTCAACAACAGGAGAGGTACAATAACCAGAATAATCAGTACCCAAGGAAGAATTTCCACCAAGCAGCCCCGAGCACTGGTAAGTCATGGGAAGAGGCGCTCAAGGACTTGGAGAATACCATGCAACGGAACCAGGCCAAGACTGATGGAGCAATAGCCGAGCTAACCAAGCAGATGTCGCAGCTAGCTTCCACGGTGTATGAGATGAAGGGCGACATGGGCAAGCTGCCTTCTCAAACAATTCAGAACCCAAAGGGAAGTGTGAGTGCAATGACCCTGGGGCATGGGAAGGTGATCCAGGTTGCAGAAGAGGCACCGAAGAAAACGGACTCAGAGGATCAAGCGCCCCAGGAGAACATTAGCCAGGCGTGCCAGAGAGTAATGTCTTAACCAAGCGGGCCCCAAATGTCTTCACCTGGCGCGGGTAAGTCTATCTCAGATTTTGAATTTCGCCCTTCTGACCCTTCTTTGCCTTTTCCTATGCAGGTCAAGACCCTTATGAGGCAAGAGATAGATCAAGAAGTGTGGGACTTGTTCAGCAAGGTGGAAATCAACATGCCTTTATTGGAGGCCATCAAACAAATACCTCGGCTATGCTGAGTTTCTCAAGGAATTGTGCACAAACCGTCGTCGATCATCACAGCTGGAAAAGGTAACCCTTAATGCTCATGTAGCCGCTGTTATTCAGAGATCATTGCCTAGGAAATGCGGAGACCCAGGTGTGTTTTCTATTCCTTGCACGATTGGTAGCATTCGCATTAATAATTGTATGCTGGACCTAGGAGCTTCTATCAATGTCTTACCACATTCTATTTACTCGTGCTTGCGTATTGGACCTTTGAAACCTCCTGGACTAACTATTCAGTTGGCAGATAGATCGTGTAAGCAACCTGAGGGTATTATCAAAGATGTACTAGTGCAGGTAGGGGAGCTTGTGTTTCCGGCAGACTTTTATGTCTTAAAAAATGGATGGTGAAGACCTAGCCGACAGTCCACCAATACTGCTAGGACGCCCCTTTCTGAAGACCTAGAGGATGAAGATTGATTGCGATACCGGCATGCTAACCGTGCGAGTCGAGGATGAGGTAGTAGAGTTTGACATCTTCAAAGCAATGAGGCATCCACCGGAGCACAACACAGTAAATGCTATTGATGTCGTGGATGACATTGTGAGTGAAGTGAACCCATCCTGTGGAGATGATGGACTCGAGATTGCGCTGGAAAAATCTATCTTCGAACCGGATGAATCATACGAGCTGAGGGAGTTAGTGCAGGCAGCCCTCGGGCAATTAGAAGTATCACGCCCACTGACACCAAGGTATGAAGCTAATCAGATCAGTTTATATAAAACTAATACCTTGCTGTCTTCTTTTGTGCAGGCCCCAACCATCGACTAAAACCATTACCGGAGCACTTGAAGTACGCCTTCTTGGGAAAGGATGACACATTACCGGTGATTATCAAAAAGGGGCTGGAGCTGGAGCAAGAGCATAGGCTCGTCAAGGTTTTGATAAACAACCAGCAAGCAATTGGATGGACACTCGGCGACATTAGAGGAATCAACCCCACAGTTTGCATGCATAGGATCTTGCTGGAAGAGGGAGCTAAAACGTCGAGAGAACCACAACTCCGACTCAACCCGATAATGATGGAAGTGGTAAGAAAAGAAATTCAAAAATTATTAGACGCTCACATCATTTATCCTATTTCAGATAGCCCATGGGTGAGTCCAGTACATGTGGTCCCGAAGAAGACCGGCATAACAGTGTGATCCGCGCGTCGTTGTGCGCGTCAAATTAATTCTTTCCTCTTCCACTTAGTACAGCGGTTAAGTCGGGGTCGAATCCACAAGGAAGCAGTAGATTAGCTTTAACTAGTATCCTGCACTTGCGAAAACTGGGGGTGTGAGTGATTGGGGTTGCGCAACGCGCGAGTAAACAGTAGTAAACGCAGGAATTGCACTAGACGTGCGCAGGCAGTAGAGATTAAGTACTATGACTATGAGAAGCATCGGCGCAGACAATCCTCTATGAGTGTATTCCTTATCATCGACTCTAAACGTCTATAGCGCGGTTTGCTAATGTTAGTGTCCGATCAAGGCTTCCTAACATGTGCGCATGTTCCGATCAAAGTTCATGAGCTATTAATTCTTAAGACTAGTCTAAACAGCTGCGAATCCTGTCTCAGTAGCAACTGATTATCCTAGCGCGTTACTCCTAGTTGGCACCGTCAGGCTATTCAACTAGTTTAACATATAACAACAAGCAACAAGAGTAATATTGCGGTTCAAGGCTTCCCCTACTCATGTAACAAGCTGCCAACAATGTGCACAGAATTAATATAAGCAAACAAGCTATGCATTAAGCGCAAGTTTTAAAGGAAATACTCATAGATTCATGCCCAACAGATACTAAGCGTTTAGCTAGACATGCTAGTAGTAAACATCATAGAAATAGTAAATAATATCTAAAGTATTGATCGCGCGTCGTTGTGCGAGTCAAATTAATTCTTTCCTCTTCCACTAGTACAGCGGTTAAGTAAGGGTCGATCTCCACAGGGAGCAAGCAGTTCAGTTTTAGCCAGTAACCTACACTTACGAAGATTGGGGGGTGAGTGATCGGTTTGCGCGATGCGCAAGTAACAGTGGTATCGTAACGCAGGAATTTGCACTAGATGTGCGCAGGCAATAGAGATTAAGTACTATGACTTATGAGAAGTATCGGCGCAGACAATCCTCTATGAGTGTATTCCTTATCATCGACTCTAAATGTCTATAGCTCGATTTGCTAATGTTAGTGTCCGATCAAGGCTTCCTAACATGTGCGCATGTTCCGATCAAAGTTCATGTGCTATTAATTCTTACACTAGACTAAACAACTACGAATCCGATCAAGGTAGTAATTGCCTAACCTAGCGCGTTACTCCTAGTTGGCACCGTCAGGCTATTCAACTAGTTTAACAGACAACAACAAGCAACAAGAGTAAGATTGCGGTTCAAGGCTTCCCCTACTCATGTAACAAGCTGCCAGTAATGTGCACAGAATTAATATAAGCAAGCAAGCTATGCATTAAGCGCAAGTCTCAAAAGGAAATACTCATAGATTCATGTCCAACCGATACTAAGCGTTTAGCTAGACATGCTAGTGATAAACCTCATAGAAATAGTAGATAATAACTAAAGTGTCCAAGAAAACAATAGCAAACAGTGCGTGCAGGTTGCTGTCTTGGCTGGCGCAGTCGGCTGGCGCAGATCCTCTCAACAAGCTCGTGTGTTTTCCAGTCCTGCTGCGCAGTGCCTCTTGGGTCTACGAATTATGAGTCCTGAGAATCGTCTGTGTGTCTCTGTGTGTGTCTCTTAACCCTAGCCTCCTTCTCTTCTTTATATACTGCTCAGAGGCTCACTCTTGGCAACTTCCAAATCTGGTCCTGTCAGGATTTGGAAACACCAACGCCTGGCGCACGGCATCTGCTTAGCGCAATCGGTTAGCGCACCGAGGTCGACTCTGCCAATTTCTTCTGTTTGCGCCGCTAGCTCCGCAGGCTGTGTGATGCGCGTCCTAAACGCTGCCTGTTAGCGCGTATCCGACTTAGGCCCTCGTTTTGCCCTGAAATACAAAAACACTGGAAACCAGTAATCTTGTACATAAAATAATGCAAACAAGCATAGGGTTATGATCTAAATAATGCGTATAAATAGGCTCTATCAAAACCCCCCACACTTGCCCCTTGTTCGTCCTCGAACAAGCACTCAAGCACGGATACTACTACCTCTCTGGAGTCTAGCGCACAGTCTTGCACTCTGGCGCGATCTGCACGACTGAACACCTTGCGCTACTCTACCACCTGCGCACAACTGCTGTCAACAGTTTAAGTATAGTGATTTCGAAATTACCTCTCAGCTGCGCATTACCTCTCAGCTGGGATGAAAATCATTTCGGATGGCTGGGAGATAGCTCTTTATAGGCACCAGGCTGTCAGCTCTTACTCCGAGGATGGGTATATGGTTAACAGCGCAAGCTTCTTCACGCGCGTGATTCTTCCGCGCACTTCCTGGGAACTCAAGCCTTTTGATGGTTTTCTGTGGATTTTTGCGCCCGCTGGTACTTGTGCGCACGCTGATTCTTTTGTAGCGCATATCATCTGCTGGTATTTTTTTTCTTTTGTACAGCTTTGTCTATGATTCCTATCTTTCCCAGAACGGTTCCAGTCTCGGCCTCCGGATAACAGCTATGGAACACTGCCCCGCTCTCCCTCCTTGGTCTGTCTGCGCAGGTCGGCGCACGCGTTTACACCCGCGCCCGCCTTCCTTGGCTCAACTTCCAGAGGGAAGGTGGTCTGTTTTCCCACCTCGCCACGCTTTTGGGTATTTGCCTTCGGCATCTGCGTGACTAAGCGAGCTCTCTTGTTCCGAAGGTCGCGAAGCACAGGCCTCCACTCGCGCTCTCGACCATATACCTCTCCTCTGAAGCGCGAGCGACTAACCGCCTCTCTAGAGCATTTCTGTCAACTCCACATCCCCTGAATATCCCAACTAACAGGAGCAGAAAAATGAAAAAAATATACTAAAAACAGTTGATGGCGCACGGCGCAAAATGGATAGCGCAAACAAGCTGAACAGTACGCGCAACCCGCACTCAAGGGCACTACTGTTACTGTTTCCTTTAATTAAACTAAGCTACACTAAAAAGCTCAAAAAACGTGAAATGTAAGTGTAACGCTCCCCCCCCACACTTAAACCGAGACGTGTCCCCACGACTTAAGCTCAAGCGCACGGAGGACGCGCACATGCAGAACATATGCATGCAAGCAAAACAAAGAATATAAAAATGAAGAACATATAGTCAAAGCAGCGCAAATATAGCATAGGGGCACAAAATATGTAGCACAGGAGTTTAGCACACAAATATAGCAACAGAATATCAAATAAAGTTCAGCATATAAAGGAAAATAGACACCACCCGAAAGATATAAGGCGCTCCCCCCGCGCAGCTCTAGAGGTCATCTGAGCTGGACGCAGCCGTTGAACTATGCGCCTCCTCCTCTGAAGAATCCGTCATGTATTCGGAGCTGGAGGAAGGCGGTACAACTGATAGGGCGACAGGCTGCGCCTTGTCGTCATCCTCTGGAACGGGTTCCCATAGCGATTCTGAGCTGGTGCTAATGATGGGTTCGGCTATAGGGGACCTTGGAATGGACGGCCGGGCAAGGGAAGGTGCAGGTGCGGGTACTGGTTCTTGTTCGGGGGTGGGTTCTGCTGGTGCTGGTGCTGCTAATGCTAGTGCTGCTGGTGCTGGTGCTGGTGCTGGATGCACTGGGGGCTGAGTAAGAGGGCTGGCTGGCTGATGCGGCTCACTCGGAGACCCTGGAGGTGGTCGGTGCAGGCTGAGGAGAGGGGGAATTGCGTCTCCAAATCTCCACCCTGATGGTGGGCTCATGCTTAAGTCCGCCCCCTCTGGCGCTAAATATTCGAGCACGCGCATGACGTTGAACATCATGCGCTGCTTTGCGGACGCTTCCTCAGGCGCCTCCTCAGCCGCGGTCCTTGGGCGCTTTCCGCGTGCACGAGGGGGAGAATCCTCGATAGAAATGGTGAATGGCTCCCCCTGTGGTGCGCGGGCCCTCCGGTGTGCTCCAGTCTGCGCGCGGGTCCTCGCGCGCCTGACTGGAGGCACAACTGGCTCTGGGGCCTCGTCCTCCTCCATCTCCTGTGCGGCCTCTGCTGCTTGCGCACTGCTCTCTGCCATTGGCCTTGGCACTCTGGCCGGCTGCAGGCGGTAGCACCATTCCAATGTGCCATCTTCCCTCACAGCTACCGCCCTGATCTGCAGCATGTGGGCGCGGTCCAGAGGGACAGCCGGCACCATAGTGTGCTCTGGCACCTCAGGCTCTCATGTAACGCCCGCAGCAGGTGCGTAATAATACCTCCGCAAGTCAGCGGTCCCCTTGTGCTAACACGGCTCCAGTGGACCACCATGTCCGAAACAAATAGCTCCTTCCTTCCGTAATACAGCCCCTTTAAGATGTCCAAGTCCAGGAGGTTGATCTTGGGGGCACCATTAAATCACCCAATGACTGCATAGGCGACCAGGTGCCACAGGTAGAACATCCACGGGTCACGCAGCTCTCGTCCCCTGCTGCGCCCCGCGGCAAAGACTGGCCCGGTCGCCATCTCGCGCCAAGCCTCCTGGTTGGTGTGCGTGTCCATGTCTTCCTCGCGCACCTTAGCGCACCTCAGTGTGCGCTTCAGCCTCTTGGCTGAGGCAATGTACCAGACGCCCCTATGTTGGTACCTGATCTCCTGGTTGCCCGCCTCCAGCGACGCCAAAAATTCGCACGTGTCCTCCTTGTCTGATGCGCTGTTGAGTTCCAACAGCGCCTCCCAGCCTGCTAACGCCAGCCTCTCCACAACGAGGTCCTCCAGTCCGACCTCGCGCAGGAAGTCCCAGCTAATGTACGGAGTCCCGTACATGTCCTGCCTCAGAAATGCGGTGTACTTTCTGGCGAAAACAGCTGGGGTCTCCTGGTCCACGGCAGGCTGGATTATGGCTGGGGTGCTCGGGTCAACGCTGGTCAACACTCCTCAAACACTTCCAAAAATCCAAACTCCTCCGAATGCACTGAAACTTTCACCAAAGGAGCGCCTACTGCCCGCCTACAAAACGCTCTAAACACCACTCCAATCGGCGCACTCTAACCTGGTGCGATTTCAAAATCCTAGAACACTCCTCCGTACAAAACCCTACTGGAATCGTGCTCAGATCTGGGGGAAAGGTTACCTGGGGGTAGTGCGGCCGTGTGGTCCTTGAATCTCTCTAAACTGAAGCTGGGATGAGTGCCGGACAGCGGGTGGAGGTGTGAAGGCGGGAGCTGCTGGTAACGGTCGAGTGTAAAAGTGCTGAAAATTTCTAAGTCCTGCCCTTATATACCCCCCTGACTGGCGCAGCGGTCCTGCGCACTGAAGTGCGCACGGACCTGCGCACTGCTGCTCGACTAAAACAAACTACGAGACCTAGACTAACTAAAAGACACTAGAAAGACTAAAAGAAAGACATAAAAAAGTAAAACGAGTCGGGTTACCTCCCGACAAGTGCCTTTGTTTAACGTCGTTGGCTCGACTATACCTCGTTACGTGCCCAAATGGTTGCCAGCGACCTCCCCCACTCTTGCTCCTGAGTAACCCTGCGCTTGTGCATGTGCTGTGTTCTGCTTGGTCCTGCGCAAAGGGTGAGAAGGGTAGTTAACATGGATAATATGTGAGAAGTCTGCAGTAACGAGGGTAGATGAAGAGGAAGAAGAAATGTGAGCAGTAATTTCCAGTTCTCCCTCTGGTGCATCTGGTGGTGCCTCTGGCGCAGCAGCTGGTGCATCTGCTATCTCAGGTTCTGCCAACTCAATGTCGCGCACTGTGTCGTCCCAAGGATCTCCTAGATACCGTTTGACTCTTTGCCCATTGACCTGAAAACGATGCCGGTGCTCGTTTTCTAACTCGATTGTTCCATAGGGGAAAACCTTGATGACTGTGTACGGTCCAGTCCATTTGCTGCGCAGCTTTCCAGGCATGAGCTTCAGGCGTGATGAGAATAATAATACCTGGTCTCCTGGCTCAAAAGTGCGTCTGAGGATATGCTTGTCATGAAACGCCTTTGTCCGCTCCTTGTAATCGCGTAGTCCCTCATAGGCATCCAGGCGCAGCTCTTCTAATTCACTCAGCTCAAACGCGTGCTCCTTTCCAGCCTCATCTAAGTTCAGGTTGCAAATGCGTAAGGCCCAATATGCTTTGTGCTCTAGCTCTACTGGCAGGTGGCAGGCTTTTCCGTAGACCAACAGAAACGGTGAAGTCCCGATTTGTGTCTTATGCGCAGTGCGGTATGCCCACAGCGCATCGTCCAGGCGCTGGCTCCAACCCTTGCGCGATGGTCTCACAGTCTTCTCCAGGATGCGCTTGATTTCTCTGTTAGAGACCTCGGCCTGTCCATTTGTCTGAGGATGATAAGCAGTGGACGTCTTGTGGCGCACCCATAATGCTTGAAAACTTGCGCCACGATCCTGTTGCAAAAGTGCGTCCCCTGGTCGCTGATGATTGCCTTAGGCACCCCGTACCTGCAAAAGATGTTAGTTTTCAGAAATTCAGCGACCGTCTTACCATCATCCTTCCGTGTGGCCTTAGCTTCGACCCATTTGGAGACATAGTCCACCGCGACCAATATGTACTCGTATCCTGCAGACGGGGGAAAAGGCCCCATGAAGTCAATTCCCCATATGTCAAACACTACATCCACTAGAATTGGCATCTGCGGCATCTCGTTGCGCGCTGATATGCCTCCCGTGCGCTGGCACCTGTCACAATTCCTGCAATAGTCATATGCGTCTCTAAACAGGTGCGGCCAGTAAAATCCGCAGTCCAGGACCTTCCTGCTGGTGTGCTTGGGACCAAAGTGTCCTCCACATGCGTGCGCATGACAAAACATCAAACAGAGTTAAATTCATGGTCAGGCACGCAGCGCCTCAATATCTGATCTGGTCCTATTCTAAGCATATAAGGATCATCCCAAATATAATGCTTGGACTCGTGTTTCAATCGCATGCACTGGGTTTTATTGAAATGCGGAGGAAACGTACCTGTGACCAGGTAATTTGCAATGTGCGCATACCATGGTACCTTACCTGTCAGCGCCATCAGATGCTCGTCAGGAAAAGTCTCAGTGATCTGTCCTGGCTCCTCCTCCTTCACGATTCTGCTCAGGTGATCCGCAACTGTGTTCTCTGTGCCCTTCTTATCCTTGATCTCCAGGTCGAATTCCTGCAGTAGGAGCACCCAGCGCATCAGGCGCGGCTTAGTTTCTTTCTTGGACATTAGTTAGCGGATGGCTGCGTGGTCTGTGTATATGATGACCCTGGCGCCTAGAACATATGCACGGAACTTCTCTAGCGCAAACACAATTACCAGAAGCTTCTTCTCCGTGGTGGTGTAGTTCTTCTGCGCAGCGTCCAGTGTGCGCGATGCATAATAGATGGCGTGCGGCTTCTTGTCCACTCGCTGCCCCAGGACTGCACCTACTGCATAATCGCTTGCGTCGCACATCAGTTCAAATGGCAGGTTCCAGTCTGGTGCGCGCATCACTGGCGCACTGGTCAGCGCTTCCTTCAGCTTATCGAACGCGGTCCTGCACTCATCAGTAAAATCGAAACACACATCCTTTTGCAAGAGGTTAGACAGGGGAATACAGATTTTAGAGAAGTCTTTTATAAAACGCCTGTAAAATTCGGCGTGCCCTAAGAATGACTTCACATCGCGCACGCTAGTGGCATAAGGTAGATTAGAAATAAGGTCTATCTTAGCTTTGTCTACCTTGATCCCCTCCTCTGAGATAATGTGTCCTAGCACTACACCATGCGTTACCATGAAATGGCATTTTTCATAATTAAGCACTAGGTTCTTAGAAATGCAGCGCGCGAAGACCTTATCTAGATGAGTTAAGCACGCATCAAAGGTACCTCCATATACAGTAAAATCATCCATGAACACTTCTATGCATATACCAATCATATCAGAGAAAATGCTCATGACAAGTCGTTGGAACGTATCTGGCGCGTTGCACAGCCCAAATGACATGCGCTGAAACGCAAATGTACCGAACGGGCAGGTGAACGTGGTCTTCTCCTGATCCTCCGCAGCTATGGGTATCTGATTGTACCCTGAATATCCGTCCAAGAAACAAAAATAGGGCTTACCTGCTAATCTGTCCAGCATCTGATCCATAAAGGGTAGTGGGAAATGGTCCTTGCGCGTTACTGCGTTAAGCTTCCTGTAGTCGATGCACATGCGCCATCCAGTCTGTATGCGCTTGGGAACTAGCTCGCCCTGCGCATTCTCTTCCACTGTGATTCCTCCCTTCTTAGGCACAACGTGCACTGGACTGACCCATTTGCTGTCCGAGATGGGGTAAATGACTCCTGCGTCAAGCAACTTTAGAATTTCCTTCTGCACTACCTCCATCATATTTGGGTTCAATCTGCGCTGAGCCTCTCTGGATGGTTTGGCACCATCTTCTAACAGAATTCTATGCATGCATACGTCTGGGCTCACTCCACGCAGATCTGCCAGTGTCCATCCTATAGCGCGCTGGTTCCTGCGCAGCACCTGTTGTAAACGCACTTCCTGCTCCTCTTCTAATCCTTTCTTTATGATCACTGGCAGGGTGTCCTCATTTCCCAAGAAAATGTATTTGAGGTGCTCTGGCAATTGCTTCAGCTCTACCTTGGGTGCCTGTTCAATAGAGGGCAAGATTTTATTGGTAGTGCAAATATGAACTAAATCGTGTACCTGTCTGAGTTCTGGTTCAGCACTGCTCAGCTCCTCGTCCTGCTCCTCCAACTCTGTCTATGCCAGTGGCTCTGGTCCTATTGTTGCACTTGCGCATTGCGCATCTGTGACTAAATCATCTAAGCTGTCCATTGCGTGCACTGTGGCGTCCTCGTGTGGGTGCTGCATCCCCTTGAATATATTGAAATGGATCTCTTCGCCATCTACCTCCATGGAAAGCGTGCCCCTCCACACGTCTATCTTTGTGCGCGCGGTCATCAGAAAAGGTCTACCCAGTAGGATCTGCGCACTGCTGGTGTTTGATTCACCCTCCATTTCCAGCACATAAAAATCTGCTGGAAACACCAGCTCTCCTACTCGCACAAGAACATCCTCGATCATGCCTGCAGGTTGTTTGCAAGATCGATCTGCTAGCTGAATAGTGAGACCAGCAGGCTTTAGTGGTCCAAGGCGCAATGTCGTATATAGGGAATAAGGTAACAAATTGATGGATGCGCCTAAATCAATCATGCAGTTGCTCACTGTGGTCTTACCTAAAGTGCAAGGGATAGTGAACGTACCTGGGTCTCGGCACTTAGGTGGTACCTTATGTTGCACGATCGCTGAGGCCTGCGCATTGAGCATTACCTGTGCACATTCGCCTTTCCTCCTCTTGTTTGTGCACAGCTCCTTTAAAAACTTGGCGTACCTGGGAATCTGCCGAACTGCTTTGATAAGGGGAATGTTGATTTCCACCTTGCTGAATAACTCGTATAGTTCCTTGTCCAGCGCTTCCTTTCTAGCCGATGGTGCCTGCACAGGAAAAGGTGCAAGTATATTAGTACGATTTGTGCCCTTGTCTTTTAATTGCGTTATACCTGGCGCTTCGCCCTGCTGGCTTGTGACTGGCACTTCTGGTTGCGCGTCTTGCTCTTGTTGTGCATTCTGTTCTGCTGGATCCGGGACTTGTGCAGCTGGTTGCGCGGGCACCTTCGAGGTCTGCTCTGCTCCTATTGTGCGCCCAGTCCTCAGTGTTACTGCATTGACTCCTCCTTTGGGGTTCTGAATCACTTGCGAAGGCAGGTTGCCATCACTCTTTTTCAGCTCATACACCGTGGTGGCGATCTGTGATAGCTGCTTTTCAATGGACTCGAACCTCTTGTCATACTTCTCATCATTCTTGCGCACTGTGTCTGCTAGCTGCCCCACGATATCTTCCAAAGATCGCCTCGGTTGCTGGTTGTTATTCGCTGGTGCGTCAGTGCGGCGATGCGGTGGATTGTAGGGCGCAGCTTGTTGCGTCTGCTGTGGCGCGCGCTGATCTGTGGACTGCCTCTGGAAATTGTTCTCCTCCTTCCATCTGAATCCATTTGCTGCCAGTCCAAAGCGCGGCTGATTCTGCCTCTGTGGTCCTCTGTTATCCCATCCTCCAAGAGCATTGACATCTCCAGATTCCTCGAAAAGTGTGGGACACTCATCAGTTTTGTGCTCGGTGGACCTGCAGAATTCACATACCTTTGGCGCAACTGGTTGTGCGCTTTGCGCACTGCTCAACTTCTGCAGCATGGCCTTCATTTCCTTGATCTCAGCGCTTGTTTCTACCTGATGCACAGAACGAGTACGACTATTTTCAAGTGTTAGCTGATGTCTTACCTGACCAGCAGAGTCTTCTATCAGCTGCCACGCGTCTTCTGGATACATGTTGCAAATGTCGCCTCCTGCGCATGCGTTCAATAACCTCAGCTCCATGGGTAACAATCCATTCAGGAAGTTCTCTATCAGCACATTCTGGGGCAGGCCATGATTGTAGCAGTTGGCCTCTAGTTCCCTGAAACGCTCGTAATATTCTGACAGTGACTCTCCTGCGCTCTGCCTCGGCGCGGCCAGTTCTCTCCTGAGTAGCGCGATCTTTGCTGCTGGATAGAATTTGTCCAGGAATTTCTTTTGCAGCTGCTCCCATGTGTGAATTGATCCTGCGGGTAAGTTCATCAACCAATGTCTGGCTGTGTCACACAGTGAAAATGGGAATGCCTTCATCTTCAGCGCCTCATCGCTCTCCCCTTCGGTCTTCATGTTCTCGCATATGACTAGGAACTCTCGCACATGCTTGACTGGATTTTCATTGTTCATCCCGTGGAACTTGGTCATGTGATGAATGAGCGAGCTTCTTAGTTCAAAATGACCGCCTGGCGGAAGCACGATGCACCATGGCTGGTTAACTGTGAGTGGTGCTGACATCTCGCGCACTGTTCTGCGTCGCGCGGCCTGTTGCACGGGTGGCGCATGATACTCTTCAGCGGCCCTCCTTGCTTCAACCTCGCGCTGCACTTCCTCTCTGAACAGGGCTGCGCGGTTGTGTGCTCTTGCTTCCTCTGAGGTTCTGTCCCCTAAGTTGTCCCCAACGACACTGTTATCCTCCATGACCTGTTCTAAATCTCAAAGAAAACGAAATTAAAAGATAACTAATGCTGCTGCGTCTGTCAGTGCGCAACTGTTTCAAGGTTGCGCAGGCTGATGGTGATTGCGCGCTGTCAGAAACAACAACGAGAAAACAAAACAAACTAAAAATAACTAGTTACTAAAAAGAAAAAACGTAAACTAGCTATAACTTAGCTGTGTTGCTCCCCGGCAACGGCGCCAAAATTTGATCGCGCGTCGTTGTGCGCGTCAAATTAATTCCTTCCTCTTCCACTAGTACAGCGGTTAAGTAAGGGTCGATCTCCACAGGGAGCAAGCAGTTCAGTTTTAGCCAGTAACCTACACTTACGAAGATTGGGGGGTGAGTGATCGGTTTGCGCGATGCGCAAGTAACAGTGGTATCGTAACGCAGGAAATTGCACTAGATGTGCGCAGGCAATAGAGATTAAGTACTATGACTTATGAGAAGTATCGGCGCAGACAATCCTCTATGAGTGTATTCCTTATCATCGACTCTAAATGTCTATAGCTTGATTTGCTAATGTCAGTGTCCGATCAAGGCTTCCTAACATGTGCGCATGTTCCGATCAAAGTTCATGTGCTATTAATTCTTACACTAGACTAAACAACTACGAATCCGATCAAGGTAGTAATTGCCTAACCTAGCGCATTACTCCTAGTTGGCACCGTCAGGCTATTCAACTAGTTTAACAGACAACAACAAGCAACAAGAGTAAGATTGCGGTTCAAGGCTTCCCCTACTCATGTAACAAGCTGCCAGTAATGTGCACAGAATTAATATAAGCAAGCAAGCTATGCATTAAGCGCAAGTCTCAAAAGGAAATACTCATAGATTCATGTCCAACCGATACTAAGCGTTTAGCTAGATCCAGCATCACTTAACCCTCAGCTCCAAGCATGAAAGAAGAAAAATCCAATATAGGCCCATCGCTAGAAAGGTTACCTCCACGCTTCTCAGACCGGTGAGAAATAACATTAAAATCACTGCCCACAATCGAAGGTTTTTCAATGGAGGAAGAAAATTCCGTAAGATCAGCCCAAAGGTATCTCCTACCTGCCTTGTCTCGGTCCGCATAGACAAAAGATAGAAAGAAAGAAGAATTACCATCATTAGAAAAAACCTTCATGGTCACATGCTGTTTAAACCATTGCAAATTCTAAACGTTAATATAGGATTTCTAGAGAATCCATATCCGATCATTATCGTGCCCCCATGGGCTGAGAGATCAAAATCCAGATCTTTAGTGAGACTAGTCAGCCAGGACTCATTGTACATAGGCTCAATAAGAACAACAAAGTCAACGAAATGAGATGTAACAATGCTCTTCAAATGAGGTATAGTACCTCTACTATTAACTCCTCTAATATTCCAACATAGGAGCTTAATCATTAATCAAGGGACAAAATTTCATTCATACCACTGGTGCCTTCGCTAAGAATAATTTGATCGTCTTTACGATGCTGAGATTTGTCACAAATTCGAGCAATTCTCCTTTCAAGACTCTTAACATCAGGGGGATGGGTTGAAAGACTTCTTCACAATTGACTTCACTGGCATGAGAGAGGGATCATATACATGTGAAATATTATCTTGCTGAGGCTGGATTGGTCTCGAAGTTGTTAGCATAGGAGGATCATGGTAATCTTCCAAAACCACCTCCTCTACCTGCTCAGAATCAGTAGCGACTGGGGAGTGAATAGCAGCTAGGGCCTTGCTCTTGGAGGACTCTGCTACTTCTGACTTCTCTTCATCCACTTGCATAACAGAATTATTTACCAAGAAAACAGGGGCAGTCAAAATAGGAGGGTCAGAAGAAGGAACAGACATTATTTTCTTTTTGTTTCTTTGCACTTGAACCCATTCTTGTTTCTGACTGAAGATCAAAGATGGAGCAGTCACTTTATCTGAAGAGACGTCGTCAAAGGGACCAGGGAGGGGGAATTCATTTCTTCCATTTTGGATGGTCTGTCAGTTGGATTATCAAGGTCGTGATATCTAGGTTGCTTTGCTTTCCTGCAGTCAGCTAATATATGACCATGAATTTTACAACGACTGCAAAAAGATAGCCTAGTTTCAATCTCAATGTTTTGCCAGTAGCTCTTATCGTTAGGAAGAGAGATCCAGACCGCATCCGGTATAGGTTGAGTAACATCAAGCTCAATCCAAGCTCTAGCATACCTGAGAGATAAGCAGGTCTTTGTCCTATCATCAACTCCAACAAAACGCGCAAAGGTGGAGACGATTGCCTCCACAAAAGATCTGTCACATAGAGCAAGGGGGAGGTCAGGCAAACGAACCCAAGCCGTTGTGACTTCCGACTCCCTTTTAGGGTTATAATCAGAATCTCTAAGGATGTGAAAAGGTGCCTTTGCTTAGCACAAAGAAGTGCCTCAGCGGTTGCCTCTGCCCAGGCGTTCCCGCCCGACATGGGCTCCCCCATCCAACCAATCCGAAGCTGACAGATCCGAAACCCCCTGATCCTATCCACGGAGAGGCTCCGACTCCTACACAACCTTTGGTCGCTTCCGGTCCCCTCTCATTTGCCGCTATGGTGTCCAAGCCAAAACAACCTCTCAAACAACGTTTTGACCCCATCAAGCTACCTCCAAGACAGGTCAGGTCTAAGGAGGGGTCGGCCAGCCCTAGTGTTTTCACTACGTGAAATTATCACTGGAGAGAGTCGCTTTGCATTTTCTTTGATTGCTAAATTCACCTTTGGCAGGCCATCGCTGCCCAAGATCCAGAAGGCCTTTCAGAAGAACTTCCTCACTTTCCACCGACCACTGATTCTGAAGATCATTAATTCTCTGATTAATATCGGCAAAAACGTTCCAATTCCATTTACGGAGAACTCTCCTCAGTCTCTTAAGTTTTAGATGACAATTAACCATAGGGCTAGCATGTTCTTGAGCACTCCATGATTCACGAACAACTTTTTTGAAATTCCTCATGGTTGACCCAGGCAGGGTTGAAGCTAAAGAAGCTGTGGGCTCGCTCACTATCACTGAAAGTAATAAGCAGGGGGCAATGATCAGAATGCACCCGGGGAAGATTTACCAATTTCAATTCAGGGAAAGCCGCAGCAGCCAAGCCATTGATTAATACCCTGTCAACTCTCATCCATATTTCTTTCATCTTGGTTATTACACAACTATATTTGTTACCAGAAAACCCGATATCCAATAAACCAGCTCCAATAATAAAGTTATTGCAATCTGAGGAAGATTTTTTTCCAAATTTCCGACCCACCATTTTTTCATCAACACGTGTCACTGCATTGAAGTCCCCCAAAAGAATCCAAGGTTCTGTATTAGATTGATTCTCCACGAAGAGATCAAACCAAAGCTTTTCACTGTTAATGACTTTGTAGGACGCATACACCACTATGCAGATGGTTTTAAATTTCATTGCAGCATGAATAACAATACAAGAAATATGCTGAGAGCTGATATTTTGAATGGAGACCCAAATAGAGTCCTTCCAAAATATCCAGATATGTTTATTGTTTGGATCTCCTTGTAAAATAACCAGAAAACCAAGCTTCCAGGCAAGAGAGCCAATTTTATTCCCCTGCGATTTAGGTTCCAAAATAACACAAAAGGAAAGATCATGCTTAGTTAAGATAGATTTCAGATAACAAGTGGTACCTCTATTGGAGATACTCCTGGCATTCCAACAAAGACCGATGATCATTGAGAATCCTTGGGAGGGCAGTGCTTGCTGCCTGGGATAAGACACGCTTTAAGAGCTTCCGAAAACTTACCCCCTTCATTTGGGTTATTTGGACGCGTTGCAGATCCAACTCTTTCTTGGATATTAATATAGTGCTGAAGAGTGGCAGGATGAACCAGAATACCCAGCTCTTCGTTGAACACAAGATCATTAGAGCCTTGATTCCTAAGACGAAGTTCTACACCAGAGAGGTCATTTGGCAATGTAGCTGAAGCTCTGCTCTGATTATTCTCCTTAATGATAGGCATAGGTGCTCAGCAACTTCAGAGGGGTTCTGATTGTCCACTGGTTCACAACCTCTGGAGTTCCCCTCAAAAACCGCTAGTGATAGGTCAAAAGCTATGCATTCAGTTATTATAATGAAGTCAGGTTTTGGGACAATGCAGCAAAACTGAGATGGACAGGTAGTTCGTCAGGTTTGTTTTCTATCAAGTCCTTTTTAGAAACCTTTTGTACAAAGCATAATACTCTCGGTTAGGCTGTTGCGATTTGACAACAATGGCTTCCTCCTAAAATCACTCTCTTTATATGGCATCTTTTTTTACGTGCTCTTCCAACTGATGCAAATATTCGCAGAATTGGTATCCCCATTACGTCTAGATGCTGCTGCTGTTTTCGCTCTGAAGAATCTCTTTCCCACCTATTTTTTTAAAGGTGAACGTTGGCTGCAGCCTTCTCTTGTGCCAGGCTGCTGTCTTTAAATTCTTTGATTAGTTTCTGGACCAATCCTGCCCAGACAAATGACTATACAAACTGCCTAAAATTTGGATTAGCTTGTTATGGTCTTTGGGAGATTTGGAAGGCAAGAAACAATTTTTTACATGAAGGTTTGAAATGCTGCAATCTTGTCGTGAAGCTAACTCACTGGGCTCAGGTGATGGTGTACTTAATTCCAGGACTCCAATGAGATGATAAGTATACTAGGAATGCACTACTCTTTTTTGATATCCGACATGATTACAAATCACTTAACAGGGAGTTGGAAGATTTGGAATCTGGGGCTTCAAGGTATATGTCTTGATGTCCACATCACAGGTAAATGTGGAGCTGCTCTTTTCCGATTTCAGCAAGATAATTTTATTTACTCCTATACAATGCATGTTCAAACTGGCCTTGCTGAAGAAGCTTTCCTGAACTTCCTACAACATATTCTCTATACTGCGGAGCTCCGAAACATATCTCCTGCAGTGATACAAAGCTCCCACTTTGATATGATTATTGTTTCTAAACACAATTATAAAGCTGTCCCTTGGTGCCTTGCTCGCATCACTAGTGCTTTTTTTGAGCAGTTTAATATTCAGAAATTGAAACGCATTCCCACTTACATTAACCAGGCAGCTATATGTTTAGCCTTCTCTTGTCCTCAGCTTATGGAGGAAATTGAATTCCCCCTCTTGCCAAAAGCTGTACAAAGAAGCATTCGATGTGACAAATTACACCTGCCGGTTTTCTGTCCTAAGTTTATGGGCAGCGCCCCCATCTGATCTTCATACAGCCTCATCTAGATCTCCATCAACTCAAGATGACCTTTGCATTTACAGGAATATAAATGCTTCTCCTTCTAGGTTGAGAGATGATATGGCATTATAGTTTCTTTTTCTTGTGAGGCGATGGAATTGTCCAAGCTTCTTGACCAAGTTGCTTTGTTTCCATTTTCTAGCCCGTTCGGCGCTATTGTGTTGGCTGCTTCCAACCGGCGCTTGAAGGCATTCTTATACTGCAATTTGATTAGTTTGGCCATGGGGATCCCCGGCCATTGCATCACTTCATTTTCATACACACATGCTTGTTTAGCCATGGAGTTTCGGCTCTCTTGTAATTGCCATGACTCAGGCTCTTTAAATCCATATTAATAAAATTGGCTATTTAAAATTAAAAAAAATAGGTCAAAAGTAACTTTAACATCTTGTGCAACATCCTTACTAGAATTTTCCCTCCACACTTTCCTTAGTGTAACCTTCAAATGGATTACAATCCTCTTTAGGTGTAGAATCACTAACTGGATTCTTACCTTTTTTTTTTGTTTGTGACTTTCAGCCCGTCTCCACTTGACTTCAGTACCTGGAATGGTAACCGAGACTGATTTCTCTCCTTCCGATACCACATTCGTCTTTATATCAGTTCCCTGCTGCCTAGGAATATTATGATTAAGCTTGTACTTCCGACAAACTGACAGAGAATGTCCATGAATTTTGGAGTTGCTGCAATAAGAGAGCTTAGTTTAGATTCCAATAGATTCCTACTTACTTCCGTGTTATCCGGCATGTTAATCCACACTACATCCGGAATTGGTTGAGTCACATCCAGTTCAACACAGGCTCGAGCATCTTTGACGGAAACACAAGCTTTAGTTCTATCATCAACACTAACAAAATAACCGAAAGTAAAAATGATAGCCTCAATGAAAGCATTGTCATAGATAGATAAAGGTAAACCTGGAAGTCGCACCCAGAAGGTGGTAACGGGGGATTCTCTTTTAAGGTTGTAATCTGCACTCCATCTGAACAACCGAAAATAAGCATGACTCACCTTGTTCAATGGTGAGGATATGGCATCACGAACATCAGCTTCAGAGTCGAGAATGATGAGGACGTGATGAGAGTCCCAGATCTCACTGATGGAAACACGACCTGAAATTTTTCAGCTAACCTGAAAAGCCTTCTGAACATTCGAAAGAGTCGGACGGCTGACAGTGAATTTCGCGATAAGGAAATGTTCGAATCGCTTCTCACACGCTCCAATTTCAGCATCGGTAAAACCAATCGCCGGTTTCCCATCTTTAATCCCTACTTATCTGGTTGGAAGGGAAAGAGGAGGAAATTGAGGTCTCAAAGTTGGCCGAGCAGCCACGGCCATAGCTGCAAAACTTGATCGATTTCCTGGTTTAGGGTTCCCTGAAACTCCATCAGGCAAGACACCTGCAACGACAAGATGTGGAGGTTTGAGTACTGGTCGGGAGAGGCCATGAAGGCCTGGGACACCCAAATCTGGGACACTGAGACACCTGCAACCTAAATCCTCTTCAGGTAACCTTGACTCCAATATCTTGTGTCCTTTATATTTCATCGTACCGTTTGTGCTATTACTAACAACTATCGAAACACTATCCATTTGAGTATTATGAAAACAGCTAATACAGAATAGTGAAACAGTCACAATGGGACACACATAGGAATTTCAATTGGTATCAGAGCGAGACACTCGCTGTACAGAGAGTGATTCAGGGGTGTATCCAAGCTGTTCAAGATGAGTACGAAAGAAGGACAAAACATCTCTCGTCCTTCACTTCTCGATGGTTCGAAATATCCCTACTGGAAATACTCGCATGAGGGCGTTCATCAAATCAGTCGATGACCGAGCATGGAAATCCGTGATCTCTAAGTATGATTCTCCATTAATCATGAATCAAGATGGTGTGGCCTACCCTAAATCTGAAAATCAGGGGACAGAGGATGAGGACTGAATTGCTGCAACAAACGCAAAGGCACTCAGTGCAATTTTCAATGTTGTCGAACTATACATTTTCAGATTGATCTCAACCTGTGAAGCTCCAAAAGATGAGTCGGACATTCTCGAAACAGCATTTGAACTGACAAGGTGAAATAGTCTTGGATGCAGATGTCACTACCAGATTTGAAAATCTGAAAATGAAGGATGATGAATCAATAACAAAATTCAACGCAAAATTGATAGACATTGCCAATGAAGACCATGCTCTTGGAGAACCAATCAGTAACGAGAAACTAGTCAGAAAGGATCTGCGTTCTCTTCCCCAGAAATATGTAATGAAGGTAACCGCTATTGAGGAAGCTTAGGATATAAAAGTAATGAGACTCGACATACTAATGGGATCCCTCCGAACGTTTGAAATAAAGTTGAATTCTGAGGTACTTGTGAAACAATCTCGAGGAGTTGCACTCAAAAGTGAGATATCAGAAACTACCGAAGATGAGGAAGAAATTTTTGAGCAGATGGTTCAACTAGCAATGAACTTTGGCAGGTTTATGAGGAAATTGAATCAGAGTCAGTTTGAACAGAGAAGCAAATCTGGACCAGATAAGAGAAATCATCGAGATGGAAAATTCAGAAAGATGAGAACTACCGAAAATCACAAGGAAGTAAAGGGAGAGAGAAGCAAAGTGATTCAATGACATGAATGTAAGGGCTTTGGACGCATCCAAGTAGAATGCTCCAATACTCTCAAGAAACAGAAAAGGGATCTAGTGGATGGATGGGGTGATTCTGAGTCAGAGGAGTCTGGAGCAGAAGAGGAAAAATCAAACTCTTGGCACTCACCACCGTCGCAGAAACTCTAGAGACCAAACCTGAGAACCCTGAAATAGATAATTACAGTGAAAGCGATAGTGATACAGAAATCACCAAAGAAACCATAGCAGAGAAATACAAAGCTTTGTAGAAACATTGAGGAGAGGCTGTGAAGTCAAGCTCTAAGTTGAGCAAGCAAGTTGTGAGCTTGAAAGGTGAGAATATGAACCGTCAGAATCAGTCAAGCATATGCAAAGTAGCCAAAAGTGGAGACTATAGCTTCAATAAAGGTCTTTCTCTCTAAGTTTTTACCGTTTTACTGAGCGGTCAGCTTACCGTCCAAGGCCAAGCTTGGCTGCTGGGAGATGTCGGTCCCCCCAATAAACAATGATATCGCCCATCCTCCTAGACCTCCAGACCCCCTTGCTACTAACCTCTCCTCGAGTCCTTCCCTCCCGGTTTTAGCAAATGGGGGTCTTCTGTCGTTAGGGCTTGCAAGGTCTTTCGCGTCTGTTGCGGCTCGTCCGGTCTCTCAACCTCGCTTCGCCCCCATTGTCCTTCCTTCCAGGCAGTTCGGGTCTCGTGATGGTAAGCCGGCTGTCGCGTTCACTTCTGGAGAGGTCCAAGCTGGGGCGCGTCGGTTTGGTTGTTCTCTGGTCGCCAAATTTATAGTAGGCCGTCCCTCTCTGGCTGAGATTCAAAAGGCTTTCCAGGCGGCTTGGCGTATTAAGGGACGGGCAACTATAAGTGAGCTGTGGGACAATAGACATGTTCTGGTCATTTTAGATTCGGAGGTGGATGCAGTGACAGCGTTGTCCTGTCCGCTGCGAAAAATCAATCATGCCATGTTCCGGCTTTCCCGTTGGTCAGAGGACTATAATCCTAAGAAGGAATCTACAGTTACAACGGTATGGCTTAGATTGTCTGAGTTACCTCTTCAGTTGTACGATAAAGCTTTTATTGGAGCTATCGTCTCGTCTTTCTCCACCTTTCTTGATGTTGATGACCGTACCAAGGCCTGTCTAGCTATGCGATTTGCGCGAGCCTGTGTGGAATTAGATGTCACCCAACCAATCCCCTCTGAGGTTTGGGTTTCTATGGGGAATGCAGGGGGATACTGGCAACGAATTGTGGTGGAAAGCAAATTGGCTTATTGCTCAAAGTGCAGAGTTCATGGGCATGAACTTAGCATCTGTCGGAAAGCTAAGGCTAGCAAACAAGCTGATACTGCTGTTGATATGGTTAGTTCTGAAGGAAAAGCTAAATTGAACAAAAAGGAAGTTAGTCAAATAGAATTAGACAAAGCAGATGATACGGGGAAGGATGAAGCTCAGTGGAAACGAGTAGCTAATCGCAAATCCAAAAGAGATAAATCTTCAGATTTTATTCCTGTTCCTGGGAAGGATGGTATTTCCAATGTAGTGATAAATAAGGACAAGATAGAGGTCTCTCCTTACAAGGATAATGCACATGTTGGTTATGCTCCTGTCAACAGTTTATCCCAAGAGGTTTCTGACACAATTTTTCTTTCTCAAGATGACAATATTCTTATGCTAGCTAGCTCAGAGGGGAGCCAGAGTATAGTCTCAGCTTCTGTTCCGAATGACCTGTCTGGTGCTGAAATTCGATTGAGGAAACACAACTCTTCTGCGCTTGTTATCAGTGAAGAGTTGGGCGTTCTGGTTCATCATGACCATGTTCAGCATTTTTTAGATATACAAGACAAAGCTGGATCTGCTAGGCGTCTCTCAAAGCAATCGGAATCTATGAAAAAGAGTGTTTCCCCTGGCAGCAAGAACTGTCCTACCAAAAAGCTTAAATGACTAGTGGTTTATGCTGGAATGCCAGGGGTATCTCCAATCGAGGTACCATTTGTTATTTAAAGTCTATTCTTTCCAAGCATGATATCTCTTTTTGCGCTATTCTGGAACCTAAATCGCAGGGGAACAAAATTATGTCTGTTGCTCGGAAGCTTGGTTTTTCAGGTTTCTTTCAGGGAGAACCAGCTAATAATCATATCTGGTTTTTTTGGAAGGACTCCATTTCGGTCTCCATTTTGAATATTAGTACTCAACATATTTCTTGCACTATCAATCATGTTGCGATGGATGTTAAAACTAATTGTTCAGTAGTCTATGCCTCTTATAAAGTTTTCGATCGGGTTAAGCTTTGGTGTGATCTTTCAGCGGAGAGCCAATCCTTTTCAGAACCTTGGATCCTTATGGGTGATTTTAATGCAGTCTCTAGTGCTGAAGAAAAAATGGGTGGTCGGGATTTTGGGAATAAATCTTCTTCTGATTTCAACAACTTTATTTTTGGAGCTTGTCTTTTGGACGCTGGTTTTTCTGGAAACAAGTTCACTTGGTGTAATAATCAAGCTGGTAGGCGGTGTATATGGATGAGACTGGATAGGGTTTTAATTAGTGGTTTGGCGGCAGCAGCTTTTTCTGAGCTGAAAGTAGTTCATCTTCCCCGTGTTAAGTCAGATCATTGCCCCCTTTTATTCACTTTTAGGAATTATGAGCGCTGTCATAGTTTTTTCAGCTTCAACCCTGCATGGGTCAATTATGAGGATTTTATTTCAGTTGTGCGGGATTCTTGGGGAGTTCAAGGTCACTCCAATCCTATGATTAATTGTCATATTAAACTTAAAAGACTTAGGAGCATCCTCCGCATATGGAATTGGAATGTTTTTGGTGATATCAACCAAAGAATCAATGATTTATCTAAAAGGGTTGAAGCTGTTGAGCACATCCTCCAGTTTCAGTGGTCGGCGGAAAGTGAGAGAGAATTTGTCTTTCTTCAAAGTCGCCTTAACTCTGCCTTGGATGATCGCCAGCCTTTCCTTGATTCAAAATCTCATGTTGGTTGGTTGCAGAAGGGTGAGAGGAATACGGAGCTTTTCCACACTGCTATTAAGGTTTGAAGATCTAGAAATAATTTTAAAGTGACGTTGCCTGATGGTATTGTCTCAGATGATCGTGAGGTTATTGGCTCTATGGCAGTGGAGTATTTTCATGATCTTTTAGGTGGTTTTTTTGCTGTTCCAGATAATGCTTATTTTGATGATATTTTGCCGGTTATTTCGGAAGCTGAGAATGGGGAGCTGATTGGAATTCCATCCGCAGAGGAGGTGTGGCTTGCTGTTTCTTCGCTGCCAAAAGCTAGTGCCCCTGGGCCTTGTGGTTTTACAGGCGTTTTTTATCGCAGTTGTTGGAGGGTTATTAGTGAGGATATAGTATATGCAGTCCAATTCTTCTTTAAGGGTTTTAGTCTGCCTAAATCAATGTCCTCCACAGTTCTTACTTTAGTTCCGAAAGTGAAGAATGCTACCTCTTTAGACCAGCTGAGACCCATTAGCCTATGCAATTTTCTTCAAAAAATCATATCCAAGATTCTTAATGAGAGTATTCGGCCGCTAATGAATAGAATTATTGGCTTAGAACAGTCTGGTTTTGTCCCTGGCCGATCCATCCAGCAGTGTGTAGCCCTGGCTCACGACTTGATTTCAGACATTCATAGTAAAGTTCATGGTGGGAATGTTATGGTAAAGCTCGACATGTCAAAGGCATATGACAGGCTTTCTTGGATTTTTCTGATTCGGGGAATGAAGGCTTTGGGTTTCAATGATATATGGTGTGATCTGATTTATCGCAACATCAGCAATTGTTGGTATTCGATTCGGATAAGAGGGAAGTCCTTTGGTCATTTTAAATCAAATAGAGGATTGAGGCAGGGTGACCCTTTATCCCCCAGCCTTTTCATCATTGCTATGGAAGTTTTATCCAGAAAATTAAAGGAGGCAGGTAAACCAGGTGGTGGTATTATGCCTTATTGGTCCTCTCTTAAAGCTTTACCGATTAACCATATTTTTTATGCTGATGATATTCTTATCTTCACAAACGGAAGGAAGTCTTCCTTTGCAAAGCTCTTAGATATTATGAATTCCTTTTGTGGAAATTCAGATCAACAGTTACAAGCTGGCAAATGTAAGATTTATTTTTCTAAACATATCAATATTGTGAGGAAAGGTAATATTCTTCTTATGTCCGGGTACTCCCAAGGGGTTTTTCCAGTTCGGTATCTTGGAGCTCCTCTCTTTCCTGGCGCAGCTAAAATCTCCTATTTTCAGGGCCTGGTAGATAGAATCAAAGACAGGCTTCAAGGCTGTATGAAGTCTTTTCTCTCCTTGGCTGGTAGAGTCACTTTAATTAAGTCTGTTTTGCAATCTATCCCCATCCATTGTATGTCTGTCCTCCCGGTTCCGAAAGGTATTTTGAACTCCATAAATAAGCTTCTGCGGAATTTTTTATGGGATCATGGCAGTGCCTCGCGTCATCATTGGGTAAACTGGAATACTGTTTGTCAGCCTTTTTCTGCTGGTGGCCTCGGAATTAAATCTTTACAGCAGGTCATGTTTGCGCTGCATGGTAAAATGGCCTGGAATTTTCTAGAGAACCAGTCTTTTTGGGCTTTACATGCTAGGAGTAGATTCTCGATTACTCGGAAGGGTTCTTGTTTATCGAAAACGATTGCTCCCCTGGTGAATAGTATTGCTCTTAACTGCAGATGGGTTTTAGGGAATGGCCAGACAGTTACTTCTATATTTTGCCAGAATATTGCCGTGCCTATCCCAAAGAGGTTTCAAAGGAAGCCCATCAAAGAGGTCCTTCAAGATCCTACTTTAAGAAGGCTGTTTGTGCATAATATGAACCCAAGGATTTTTGCCTCTATTGAAGGCAATTTTGCTGATAATCAGCAGCAAGACAGGCTGGTCTGGGAAGGTCATCAGGATGGTTTTATAACCACTTCCAATTTCGGGAAGAGCTTTGCCCAACCTATGATTAGTTTGACCAAGTTTAAAATCATATGGCAATCATGGCTACCTGCGAAGATATCTTGTTTTCTCTGGAAGATTTTACACTCAGTTCTGTCTACTCATGATAATATTATGAGAGCTGGTGTTCATTTGGCCAGCAAATGTGCCTGTTGTAAAATTCCGAAGACAGAGTCTATGGAGCATTTGTTTTTGCACAATGACCTATCTGATTTGCTCTTCCATTGTCTTTGTCCCCTCTTCAAGAAGAGCAGACCCCTTAGTTTACATCAGTTTTTCTATGAATGGGGCAGCAATGTGGTTTTTAACAATTTCTCGGACTGTTTAGGATTTGGTCTGGTGAGTTGCGGTTTCTGGGACATTTGGCTTAAAAGGAATCAGGTTTTTTATGGGGAAAATGTTGGCAGTTTTACCAAGAATAACGTTCTTCGCTGGGCTGCTTTCTTATCTAGGAGCATTAATGCTCCTTACACTCTTAGTCCCTCCTCCAGGCGTATCTGCAGTGCACTGCACATCTCTCCCCTAGCTGGTAACATTGGTTGCCCCTGGTGGATTCCTTGGCAGCCTATTCATAAAGGTAACATCTCTATTAATGTTAAGGATGCTTGCTCCCTCATGGCTGTTGTGATTCGGAATTGTTCCGGTTCCTTTGTTGCGGGTTTGAAGCTTGTTTCTATGAGAAAGAATTTTTTGAAGTGTTTGTTACATGTTTATCAAGAGATTTGCAGACATGGCTTGTATTTTCAGTGCATTAAGATAGCTCACCCGGACATTTCCCTTTTGAGTCGAAATTTTGAAGTGGATTGGTCAGTTTTTCGCATTAAAAGGCAGCTTGTGCGTCGATTCCAGGAGGTTGATATTTTCAGAATATGCTCCAATCTCAATTTACCAGCAGAAGCTTTGTGTTGGTCAAAATATAGCTTCTTATTTGTCAGAAAGATGGAAGATCTTCCTCTTTCGGTTAGGTATGCTCTTGCCAATGATTATAAGCCTCATCCGTGTACTATCTATGAGCAGCAAATCTTCTTGTAGTTTGGGCCTTGGAGCGATCTCTGGGGGTTTGGCTAGGTCTCTACTTCCTATTATCTTGCTTTTTGTTGGTTTAGTAGGGCCGGAAGATTACTGTTTTTGGGCCTCCTCTCAGGATATGGATTTGATCCTTTGTGTTAAGGTAATGGCATCCTTGACAAAACAAGCACAAGAAGTTGCTACAACATCCCCTGAAGATTGAAGCTGAAGAAGCTGCAAAAGAAGGAGTTCAAAGATGAGAAGAGGATTGCCTAAGATTAGAAGGGTTCTTGGATTTTTTCAAAATGACAAGGGGGAGATTGTGAAGGTATGTGGCATCATTGACAAACTCCTACAAAGTGAACTAGAGCTTGCTACAGCAAGTATGGAAAGAAAACAGCTGATGAAGAGCATTCCAGAGTGAGCAAACTCAGTAAGTGGCGCTCCAGATGAAGACATTAAGTAACTTCACGAGGCGCGCGACTTAATGTTGCCTTGGGGCGCTCGAAAATCTGAAAGAGATCATGAAGACATCAGCTTGTGCAATCTGGGCAGAGTGACTATCTCAGTACTCAAGTGGAGTAAGCAAGTGCAATAGCAACCTCTGGAGCAGAAGTTCAGCAGCAGAAGTATTGCACACCTTCAGACAGCTTGTGCTACAGCAGATGCTGCAGCACAAATGCTGTAGCAGAAATTTAGCTTTCTCGAAGATTGCATTCAAACAACAAATCAGTGGACCGAAGGGCTTCCGGAAAGAGCTGAATATTCAGGAGAATATTTCTGGAGTGTCTCTCAAGAACAAGGGCAGATTTGTTGAAGTGAAGATATGATCTTGTAGAGATCTTGGAGGATCTTCCTTAGAATTGATGGGATTGTTTCCTAATGCATTTAGGAAATTCCAGCAGCAGCAAACAGCTACAGCAAAGGTGAACAAGGAGTTGCTGCAGCTCAAACAATCAAGCTGGCAGCAGAAGTAAACCAGCAGCAGATGCAGCAGGGGATGCTGCAGCAGGTGCTGGTTCAAGTGCTGGTTCAACTGTCCGAGTAGCAGTTTTGTGCTGGGTGCGTTTTGAAGGTATGGAAGCTTTGTGAAAGTGCTTAGAAGAATTTCTAAAATACCGTTGAGCATATTCCAGCAAGGTTTGCTAGTTAGAGAAGGAGATTTGCATTGAAGTTATTTAACAAATCTAATCTCCTAGATTTTAGGAGATAATTGATCTTGTGGGTCAATTGCCTAAACCTGGAAATTGCTTAAAGTGGTGTGGGTATTTAAGCAGAAGGTTCGAGGGCTGAAGAGGGTGATCAAAGCTGAGTGATATAAGAGAGTAGACACAGATTTCAGAGAGAGGATTTTCTGGGTGCTACGGACGTTGTTCTTCGATCAAACACACACGGGCAGAGCGTTGAGCGCAGAGCTGTGGTGTGCATTGCAGAAGAGAATCAGGTCTTGCAAAGACTGATTCGTGCATTGATCTGGAAGCCAATTCAGAGCTGGTGAGCTTGTTGGTTGATCAAGAGGCAGCCGCGGGAGAACTGACGGGTGGAAGGCTCGGTCGAGGTTCGTGCGGAAGAACTCACTAGTGACAGGTGGTCACTGAGTGAGGGGGAGTTACTCAGAGTGTGCAGCGCTCTTGGAGTGGTTCGATCGGCTCGGCAGAAGGCCTTGGAGCGACGCGGACAGTGTGCTTCAGCTGTGTGTTACAGCTGTTGCTGCAGCAACCCTGCTGAGTAGTGTAGGATAGAATAGGCTGAGTTCTTTGAGAGGATTGTAGCTATTCTAGACTGACATATTGTAGAGGGTGTGCTGGCACAAATCAGAGCTTGTTCTGATTGTGCTGTGTAATCAACAAGAGGTTGAGTAGCATAGGTTGCGTGCGTTGTAACCTAGTGTACTTGGAACCTTTGGTTGAGTGGATTGAGGACTGGAGAATAGTCCTCCCCAGACGTAGGCAGATTGGCCGAACTGGGTGAACAAACTTGTGCATTGTTTGTTGCTTGCTGAGATTAATTCTAGTGAACAAGAGTGTGCTGCAGCAACTGCTTGTTCACAAATCTGCCGGATTGAGACACTGTGAAATTTCACTTTGTAATGTTTGTGTTTTTTCTGATGTTATGTCTAAGTGCTTTCAGCGTTTTTTTTGTCTTTTACGTTGAGTTGGGTCTATAACCTGTTCGGTGTTTTTAAGTTGGGAATGTATTCCTACTGGCACTTGAGGGTCAAGCTCAACTTTATCTGTATTAGCCATGATCCGGGCTTTTTGGATCCTTTGGAATAAAATCTGGATTTTTAAAAAAAAAAAAAAAAAGAACTTGAAAAAGAGAAACTGGAACATTCCGAGGTTTTGTCAGGATTGTTACGAGTTAGAAAGTATGTCAGCATGATGAATAACGGCACAAAGAAACTTGACACCATCTTAGCTGCTCAATGTACGAGTCGTGGAAGCCCCGATTTGGGCTATGAGCATCAGAAGAGGACTGGTAAGCCTATGTTCGTTCAAGCTGGAAATCTTAACCACACTAACAATGCACGTTCCAGTCACATGTATGACATGCTCTAGACAAATAAGCGTATTTGTTATTACTGCAATACTCAAGGTCACATCCAGATAAAGAGCTCTAAGTTTCTTGGAAAGTATCGTCGACAACGACCCATGCATCCCATAAGAAGTTACAGACCTTGGTCGAACTGCTGCCATGTCGCGTATAGTTCATCCTCTCACCTTGAGAAGGATCGGTGGCACTTTGATAGTGGTTGTTCAGCCCACATGACCGGAGAAGCCAGTTATTTGACCAATATAAAGAATTGAATGAGAGATTTGTTATGTTTGGTGATGGCGCAAAAGGAAAGCTTATCGGTCAAGGTACTTTGTCCGTACAAGGGATGCCTGATAGAGCCTAGTTATATGCGCTATTTAGATCTTAACACTATGCTTGTTTGTATTATTTTGTGTACAAGATTACTGATTTTTGATATTTTTGTATTTCAGGATAAAACAGGAGCATAAGTCAGATGTGCGCTAACGGACGTTTTTAGAGCGCAATGCACGACCTGCGGAGCTAGTAGCGCAAAAGGAGATAGCTGATTCGGACTACAGTGCGCAAACCGACTGCGCAAGCAAGTAGCGCAATCAGCGTGCGCAGAATGGCAGAGTTTCTAAATATTGATCTCCTAGATTTGGGAAGTTGCTAAAAGTCTCTCGGGCCAAATCTAAGCATTCCTTGGGCTTCAAAACCACTATATAAGAGGAGGGAAGCTAGGGTTTGGAGGAGAGAGAGAGCAGATAGAGAGAAGGACACACAGCAGCAAAACACACGAGCTACTTCAGCTAGAATCTGCGCGAACCACCTGCGCCAGCCGAGAACAGCAACGCGCAATTGCGCCAACCTGTTACGTTTTCTCTTGCTGCCTTAGTTTTACTTATTATTTCTATGATGTTTGTTTCTAGCATGTCTAGCTAAACACTTTGTATCGGTTGGGCATGATTCTATGAAGTATTTCCTTTGAGACTTGTGCTTAATACTTAGTTCGTCTACTTATATTAATTATATGCATATGGGTGATAATTAGTTGTGCGAATAGGAGAAGCCTTGAACCGCAATCTTATTCTAACTGCTCGTTATTGTATGTTAAACTAGTTGATAGCTTGACGGTGACAACTAGGAGTAACACACTAGGATAATCAGCTACTACTGTGATAGGATTCGTGGCTGCTTAGACTAGTTTCAGGAATTAATAGCTCATGGACTTTGATCGGAACATGCGCGCACGTTAGGAAGCCTTGATCGGACACTAACTTAAGTAGAACTGCACTATAGATGTTTAGAGTCGATGATAAGGGGTACATTCATAGAGGATTGTCTTTACCGATACTTTTCATAGTTATAGTACTTAATCTCTACTGCCTGCGCACGTATAGTGCAATTCTGCTTTCACTACTGTTCTTTCGCGCACCCGCGCAACCCAATCACGCATAACCCCCAATTTCGTAAGTTATAGGTTACTAGCGAAAACGAGTCTGCACGCTCCTTGTGGGATCGACCCTGACTTAGCCGCTGTACTAAGTGGAGAAGGAAGGATTAATTTGACGCGTACAACGACGCGCGATCAGGAAGATTCAGTGGCTGCAGGTTCTGGCATTAAGGCTCCTTTAAATCAAGACTCTTCTTCTAAACTGCTTTGCAATAATCTCCACATTTCCCCTGCTATTTACAAAGTCAGTTCTTTGTGGATTCCTTGGAAGACAAATCATATAGGTAACACTTGTAACATTGCTTTTAATGTGGACAATAGCTGCTCCCTTTTGGCTGCTGTGGTTCGAAATTGCTCTGGTAACTTTGTCGCGGGTTTAAAGCTTGTAACAGTGAGAGAGAATTTTTTCAGGTGCCTGTTACATATTCTCCAAGAGTTACAAAGGCATGATATGATTTTTCATTGTATTAAGATCTCTCACCCAGATATTTCTATTTTGAGCCGAGATTCTGATGTTGATTGGTCTCTTTTTCGCATTAAAAAGCAGTCGGTGTGGCGACTACAGGGGTATGAAATTTCCAGAATTTGCATTTCTCTCAATCGCCCGGCAGAAGCGATGTGTTGGTCTAAATATAGGTATCTCTTTGTCACGAAGATTGAAGATCTTCCTAGATCTGTTAGATATGCTCTTGCTAACGACCATAAGCCTCATCATGATCTATCTGTTGTTCTGGCCTTGTCATTGATCTTTGGGGAACTTAAAGGCTTTGTCTTGCCTATAAGATTGACATCTTTTGGGTAATAAGGGTATGACCCTTCTTCTTTTGTAGCCTTTTGGTCAATCCCATTATGGGGGTTCTACCTATTGTCATGCTTTTGTATCCTTTGTTTTCTTCTCTAGAAGCCAACAATGCTTTTTTCTTTCGTTTAGTTTGAGCTGGGTTTATAACCTGTTAGGTGTTTTAAAGTTGGGAATGTATTCCCACTGACACTTGAGGGTCAAGCTCAATCTTTTTTGTATTTGCCATGATCCAGGCTTTTTGGATCCTTTGTAATAAAGAACACAGTCTGATAAAAAAAAAAGGCAGTCTGGGGGAGTTGCCTGTCGAGAGGACTAAGACGACTGAGCGACAGAAGGCGAAGTCGGTCAAAAGGTCTCTGACAGACAAGATTGAGACTGACATATTTCAAAGAAGGAAATATGTGAAGACTGTTGGTCCGGAGAAAAGAGTACTGTCATTGAGACAGGGTGAGCAGTGTCAAGAAGAAGGGAAAGATTGGTGCCACGAAGCCCATGAAGGGACCACCCTATCAGAAATCTAGATCTACTCAAAGTGGAGATCTGACAAATTCTACAACAATGAGGTTGGCAAGAAGTGGAAGATTGTTCAGGAGAGGAGAGTTGTTCAGAAGAGTGTTTTGAAGTCCTTGAGGATGTCAAGGCCATTGAGGATTTGATAATGAGTCAAACATGTGTTGCAGAGAATGCAAAGACACCCCTGCCTAGGTAATGTTTCTGTGTTTTTGTTGTTTTTCCTACTCTACTAGCTATCTTGTTCTAGTTTTGGTTGGTCATGTATACCCTTGCCACTTTTGTTAGTATAAAGGGGGAATAATTTCGTGAGTCACAAGTGCTATTGTAGAAGTGCTTAGCAGAAACTTAGCCTTGTGAAAGTAGAGAAGTTTTGCCAAAAAATGCAAAGGGAGAGATTGTTAAATCCATGTGTCCAATGGATGTGTGTGACATGTTTTTGGCAAATGGAGTCTATATCAGTCAAAAGTCTATAATCTGTATCAGGGGTGTCGACACAGACCAACAAGGTTCACAAGACCAAAGAAGTTCAAGATTTAATCAGAAGGTGAGCATGAGTGAGCTTGAACAGAGGCGCGTGTAGATTGTCAGCAATATTTTGAATATTATCTTGCTCGGGTTTCCTAAAATAGAGTCAAGGATATACAAAAGATTATGATCAGATCTCAAGGCTGTCTAGATATATGAAAGATTGGGATACCCATTAGGAAAGTATGATCATCGGATATACGGAAGTTCGTTGCCCAATATACGCAAGAATCCGATAGTACATTTGATGGATCCCAAGGATCAACATGGCAGGTGATAAAAGACTATAAAAGGAGATAACCTGCGAGGTGAAGTTGTATCGAGAATCCCATAAGACAGATCAAATTCGTGGGGAAGAATACATTGGGAGTGAGCTCAATCATCATTGGAGATCGGGCGGAAGTAGAGCTCACTCGAAGGTAACTATAGGTTGTTTCACTATTGTACGAACAGTCTGTAAAAGCAAACACTCCGTGAAGTGTTTGTGTTCTCGGGAGGAGAACTTACAATCTGTGGGAGACAAATCAAGGAGCGCTGGTGTTCTCGGGAGGAGAACTTCCGATTTGCTTGAGGCAGATCGAGGTGGACTAGAGAGGGATCTCTGTCTGAGGGAGTCAGAGGCATTCAATGTGGTGCAACAACATAGCGGTAACAGAGGGATTCTTGTTACGTAAGATCTATTGTACTTGACCATTTGATAGTGAAGTGCTTTCCACTTGGGGTTCAGAGAAACCCTCTACGTAGGCTCGTGGAGCTAAACAGAATAACCATATTTTGTGTCCTTTACATTTCATTGTACCGTTTGTGTTCTTACTAACAACTATCGAAATACTATCCGTTTGAGTATTGTGAAACAACTAATACAGAACATTGAAACAGTCATAGTGGGACAGTCATAGGAATTTAAATGTGTGTAAACTTGCTTTGAAGATTTATCCTTCAGTGTTTTCATCGTATGATATGGTTGCTCCAGGAATGGAGTGTGAGTTGTTTCTGGCAGGTATTCGGAAGGATCAAACATTCGCAAATATGACTTTTGTATTTGATTTGTGTTGACAGCTGGTTGAATCAGGAAATTCATTATTTTATCCAATGATTTATTGATTGACTTGTTTTATTTTGACTCTTCTGATATCTACAACAATAACTAAAGGGTATTTTCATCAATGAACAACATCAAAAACAATTTTAGAAATAAGATGAATGATAAATTTCTTGATGATCTCATGGTTCTATTTGTTGAAAGGACATTTATAATCTATATTAGTAATGATGATAAATTAGTGAATTTGAAATGAGTGAACCTCGTAGGGTAAAATTTAGTTAATCAAGTTTACAGGATTTTCCTCTCTCATAACTTGTTTTGTTTTTTGGATGGTTATTAAAAGGATGTAATGATATGCCTCCCATTCGGTTCCAAACTTCAAAAAAAATAAGTAGCCATATATATACATTTTAATCTTGGCTCCATCTCTAATGCAACCACAACTAAGTGCACACCGGATATATTTACAAGCTCCCTAGCTTCCTCCTGCTCCTCAAATTGGACATGTTTCTGTAACTCCATGCTATGCCTAAAAGCCCTGCCAAACACAACTTAAATCTATTGCACAACACATTCAACTGAAACATAAGATGTGTTACCAAAAAAGGACTCGCGGGAGAGTGAGATACGAGTTCACTCTCAAGTCTCAAGTGTTAAGATGACTTCTGGTTTACACTCCTTGGCTCATGAGTCGTAAATGTGTAACCCAAGATATACTAGTATTTCTTCTATTTCTCAGGCGATATGGGACAATTCCCAAATGTATATTCTTAACACTCTCCCTCACTTGGGAAGTTGGACGTGTTTCCTGAAAGCTCGCTAACTCATCGTAGCAGCAAGTAGGCGCGCACAATGCGACTGCCCTTTATATGGGTCTTTACCTACACAATCGGTCAGCGTAGGTGCACAACACGCGACTCCCACTATAGGTCAATCCACGCTGCCGTCAAATGGGCGTCTCGTCATGCACTTGGCGCTCAGATACCATGCAATCACATTAGCCCGAACCGCATGCCGTGGCTCTGATACCATGTTAAGATGAATTCTGTGTGTGTATGCATCGTATGTCAAACGGCAAATATATAGGTTACAGACGCAATCAACGATATACAAAAAATATACATCAAATATACAAACTTCCTAACAGATAATAATGAGATCATAACAATATATACAAATATCTCTAACATCAAGAAAATGGCCTTCTTACGGAATCGGCAGCGGCAATTGTTCAGCGTGAACAGTATGGAGTTCCACCACAATGACCACGAAATCGCCATTAGACATCCCAATGGTATATCTTGACCTTTAATGTATCAATTTGCAAAATTCATAGTTATTTCGGTTTTATAAATCCATGTGGTTGAGGAGTTGAATTTTTATATTAAGATGCATGCATGATTAAGCGTTGGAAATTACAGGCAGTCCATCAATATATCATATCCCGAGTACCTCTACTTGACGTAGTAAGGAAGGTTAAGGCCGTACAGAAGGAAGTATGCCCAGATGACTCCAGAGATTCCTCCAAAGAAAAACCCTCCTGTGAACTTAGCCCAGCCCTCAGCAGTCTGGAGCTGATCCGGAGTCTTTTTTCTCCCAGTCAGAGTCAAAGCCGGAGCAATTGATGGGTCTCCTTCTTTGAACGATGAAATCCCATAGATTGTGAGGCAAATGCTGAGAATAGCGACAAGCCCTCCAGCAGCCAATGATCCTGCAGCACCTGCAAACTCTGTGTTCCTTAAAGGACCAGCCTTCACAAATGGCCCGACCAGGAAGAACCCGTGTGCCAACCCGACCTCCACACCTCGGAGAAGAGGGCTGACGGCTGTCCTGTAAGCCGGGAGATTGGAGAGGTACCATGCTATCAACGGACTTGATGTTACAGGCGTCTCAAGACTTCCAATGAAGGGGTCTCCATTGATGGGTTGAACAACTTGATAAGTTGGCTGCATGCAATCACTGCACTAGTCATCATCTTAGTCCAAACAACGTCTGAATCTATCTAAAGATGAACTTAAACTGACAAACCTTTTCGCTTTGGATGGCTTTGACAGTGAATGTGGAGACCCTTCTGGAAGGCAAGAGCTTGAATGAGAAGCCAGAGAGGCTCCTAGGAGAAGGAGAAGCAGCAAGGACTCGGTTGGCAGTGAAGGCGCTCTTGAGCTGGCTGGCCATAGGGGAAGCAGAAGCCATTCTCCGTTCTCTGATTTGGCTCCAGTGTTTGTGATTTTTAAGAGTGGAGTGTGGGCAATAAGAATGAGGAGGAGATTTGAGAGAGCCTAGGTGGACGTGGCTAGCTGGCTGATGAGATGCTGTGGTGGAGAGTGTTTCATTGGATGGCTGGTGCGTCTCCTTATCCTTGTTTATCCTCCTTCAGATTTCATGCTCTGCTTCTACATGGAATATCTCACACGTGGCAGATAACTAAAATCAAATTCTTGTCAGCTCAATTGAAAGTAATACTAACATTTATATCAAATTCACTTATATTTATAGGCTCATTTATTATCTTAATATATATACTAAAATTATGTGTGTGTGATTAATTTTATTTCAGTTAATCTGAAAGATTATTTTGTAGGACAAGTTTCGACTAGAACAAAGTTAGTGCGGAATATAAACAGAACACAGGATAGTTACCCAGTTCGGCTCAATAGCCTACGTCTGGAGGACTTGTCCAAAGTCCAAGGAGTGCAATTCACTATGTGAGTTCAGTGTACAAAGTACAGTGCGTATCAAGACACACCGAGCTCAAGCTATCTTACTTTTACACCTTTAGTGAGCGCACACTAACCATCGAGTTGGTTATTGCCTCTCCTCTACCACCAAAGATCTTCTTCCAGAAGATCAGAGCTTTCCATCTGAAAGCTTCCCAGTCCGCAGCAAGGGTGGTGTGTACGTCTGAAGCGTTGAACAATTTCGCTTGATGCAATGCTTCTGATGACTCCACTACAATGAAGACTAGCACGGGATGATGGAGTTCTCTGGTCAACGACATTCTATGAATCTTCTCAGTATATATTTAGGTCATAAACGACACTCTAGTTCTCTTCGAAGTGCGTACAGATTGCAAACTCTAGGCACTCAATTTATAGCTTAGGTTTTGTTATCCATGGTAATCAAATCTCACCATCAAGATTTGATTCAATCTTTCAAATATTTGATCGTCTTGCTAAACAAGTCGCCATCTAATCCCTAGAAGATCTCCACTAACCAACTTGAATATATCATCTGTATCTTAGCAATATTCCTCAAATATATCGGATCTGAATATGCAACGCCATTTATGAAAATCGATTATACGTCTGTCAGCGCATCTTGTTCCACTTGACGACGACTTGGGCAACATACAATAGTTTTGCCAAAAACACATGCCGTAAAAAATTCACCTTCAACAATTTCCCCCTTGGCATTTTTTGGCAGAACAATACTACTGCTAAACTCATAGAAAAAACTGCTAAGCTAACACGAACAAGATACGAATAAGCCTCCCCCAATTACCAAAATACTCCTCCTTTTTGACACAAAATGACAACCAGGGCCCCAAAATAAGCTACTGAATGTTAAATACGAGTTTCAAAGGACATAACAACCCAGGTAGCAAAAAGATAGAATTTTTAGAGTCAGGCTTCCTCGTCTCGTATGGCTTCGTGGAGCTTGATGTCACCCAACCTATCCCAAATGAGGTCTGGGTTACAATGGGAAATAATGGTGGATATTGGCAAGAAATTCAGGTGGAGAGTAAAATTTCGTACTGTTCGAAGTGTAAAATTCATGGCCATGATTTTAGTAGCTGCAGGAAAGCTAAGAATAATCCCTCTTCAGTAAAACAGAAGATTGTTGACACTGGATATGGCCCCGATAATCTCATGCAGGTGACAGTCCCAGCTGCACATGGAAAAAATAGCACAACCCGTCAAGTGTTCAACACTCCTAACCAGGGATGGACTAAGGTTCAAAATAAAAAAAGAACTGTTAAAGATAAGACTGAGAAACATAATGTCCTGGCCTTGAGCAAAGTGGGAGACCATATTACTACATATTCCCAAAAGCTGGGAATTGGTGAAAGTTCAAATTTTGTGCAGCAACAAAACAGTCAGGAGAATTCGTTGGAATTGCCACAATCCAATTCAATAGAGAGATTGACCATCATGGATGGATCTACGCATAACAATTCTCCGTCTGAGATAGCTGGTATCAATTCTCTGAGCTATGCAGATAAACATTTTGACCCTAATGTGAAGCCAGTTAAATCTATACTTCGGAAAACACAAGCTGCCAAAGTAGTAGATATGACCTCAGCCCCCACCACAACAGTGGATTATCCTCGAGGAGGGACATCTATGCTTGGGGAGACAAATAAAATTCAAACATCAAATATTTGCGGAAGTAACATTAATCACAGGTCTGTTACAGGTACAGAGACCACAACAATTAATAATCAACCTGAGCCTGTCCATGATTAATATCGTTTGTTGGAACATAAGAGGTATCCACAGTAGGGGTACTCTTTCCTATCTTAATATTATCCTTTCTCAGCACAAGGTTGATTTATTAATTCTTATTGAACCTATGGTGGATGGGAATCATATTGAGCGGCTGAGAAATTCTCTTCATTTTGAATACGCTGCTCAAGGTGGCAATATAAACAACAAAATATGGCTGTTTTGGAGAAGACATATTGAAGTTGATATCATTCAATGGCAGCCTCAGCATATCCTTTGCAAGGTATCTACTAATGGCAGCAACTTTTCTGTTTATTGTTCCTTTGTTTATGCTCTTTGTAGGAGGAGGGAGAGATTATCGCTCTGGCAGGAATTAATTAATATTGCAGACCAATATGATTTTCCATGGCTGGTTGGAGGGGATTTTAATGTTATTGCACAACCGTGTGAAAAGAAAGGTGGTAATCATCCTGATGATGAGGCTCTATTGCACTTCAATAATTTTTGTTTGCGTGAGGGTCTTAGCGATATTGGTTTTATTGGCCAACCTTTCACTTGGAGTAATAACAGGCAGGGTGTGGAGAACATTTGGGAAAGGTTAGACAGATTTCTTGTTAATGGCAAGTATTTCGACCAGTTCCCCTGTCCCAAAGTGTTTCATCTGACGAGGACATACTCAGACCATTGCCCCCTTTTATTTGAAGCCAATGCCGAGATATCTCCAAAAGCGAGATTTCATTATTTTCGTGTTTGGGAATCTCACCCCAGTTTCAAAGAGTTCGTGGAAGCTAATTGGAAAGGGAATCTGCATGACAATCCCCTTCGAAACTTTGCTGCAAAATTGCAAAGACTAAGGAAGAAGCTTAAAATCTGGAACTGGGAGGTTTTTGGTGACCTGCGGAAGAAAGAAAAAGCCCTTCTTGATGTTATCTCTTCTACTGAAGGATCTATACAGGAACTGTGGAGTGAGGAGTCCAACCAACGGCTTAGAAAACTAAAGACACCGTTAGATGATGTACTTAGTCAAAAAGAGGCTATGACTAAGGATAAAGCAAGAATATCTTGGATCAAAGATGGGGATAGAAATACTGCCTTTTTCCATGCAGCCATCAAAGCTAGACGAAATTATGCACGTATGAATTTACATCGTGAAGATGGAACAACGACTTGCAGTGGAAAGGAAATAGGAGATGCTGCCGTCCAATATTTCAAACATCTTTTCAGTGGGTACACGCCTCCTCCTAATCTGTCGGATATGGAATTACTTAATGCAGTTATATCTGAAGATTTTAACAACAAATTCATAGCTATCCCGCAAAACGAAGAAATCCTTGACACAATTCGTGAAATGAATATCAACGGGGCCCCAGGTCCGGACTGTTTCAGTGTTCCCTTTTATTTAAAATTCTGGTATTTGATTGAAGAGGATTTCAGTAAAGCGGTGCAAGGTTTCTTCAAAGGCTTTCATCTCCCAGCTTCTTGGTCGTCGACAGCTCTGTCCCTCATTCCGAAAACTGCCAATGCAACCTGTATTGATCACTTAAGACCTATCAGCTTATGCAATGTGAGCCATAAGGTCATTTCTAGCATTTTGAACAAGCGTCTTAGTGGAATCCTCCCTTCTATTATCAGTGAGGAACAAGCTGGATTTATTAAAGGTAGAAATATCCATGCAAATCTTGCTCTAGCCCATGACCTTGTTCATAGTATACACAAACCTGGAACAAATGGGAATTTGTTAATTGAACTGGATATGTCCAAAGCATATGATCGTCTATCTTGGTCTTTCATTGGTGGCTGGACAAAAAATCTTCTATCGATGGGAGGACGGGTGACTTTAATTCAATCGGTGCTGAGTTCTATGAGTTTACATGTCTTGGCTGCTCTTCCTATTCCGAAAGGTGTTCTCAAAAAGGTAGAAAGCCTTCTTGCCAATTTCTTATGGGATCAGGGCTCAACTAAGAAATTCCACTGGATTCGTTATGAATTGGTTTGTAGGCCTAAACATATGGGGGGCTTAGGAATCAGAAGCTTGGCTGATAACATGCTTGCTTTTCAAGGCAAACTTGCCTGGGACTATCTGCAACAAGGAAGTCTTTGGGCTCGTCATGCTAAATCGCGATTTCTTATTGGAAAAAATGGATCTCCTTTATGGAATGCTATTAATCATCTGATTCTTTATCTGAGAAATAAATCGATTTGGGACGTTGGAAATGGATCTATGAAGATTGAGAGGCTTTACTGGCATTTTGGTATTCGCTGCCTAAGTGATATGCAGGGACAATCCATAAAACAGATTCTTGAGAATCCTTCTCGCAAGTTTTTGTTTCTGTCCGCCCTTCCGAGGAACGCTTACAATTATTACAATGATTTTAATTTGAAGGATAGCTCAACAAAGCTTATTTGGACAGATCATACTTCAGGTTTGTTCTCTATTAAGAATTTTATTGAAACCTATAGTACGAAACATTTATCTCTTGGCTGGGCAAAAGCAATCTGGCAGCAATGGCTTCCACCAAAACTCACTCTGTTTATGTGGCGCTTATTTCTGCGTGGGCTTCCAACTGATGCAAATATTCGCAGAATTGGTATTCCCATTACCTCGCGATGTATTTGCTGCTTTCATAATGCAGAATCTGAATCCCATATTTTCTTTAATGGAAACTGGGCTAAGACTATGTGGTGTAAGCTGACAGATGCTTTTATTTGTGCTAGACCATTGTCGCTGGCATCCTTTATTCGATACTGGGTTAATCCTGTCCAGAAACGGAATGCCTTCTCCTGTTTTAAATTTGGTATGGCGTGCTATGGTCTATTGGAAATTTGGAGGGCTAGAAATAATTATTTACATGAGTGCAGTAAATGCGCCAACATGGTTGAGAAGCTTTATCACTGGGCTCGTGTCTTAGTTTCTATAATTCCTGGGTTTCAATGGGATGACAAGAATACTAGGCATGCTTTATTTTTCTTCGATATCCAGACCATTCACAAATCTCTCTTTTCAGGGCGCTGGAAAATTTGGAATTTTGAGGCTAAAGGTACTTGTCTAGATATTCATATTTTGGATGACTCAGGGACTGCTCTCTTCAGAAATCAGCAAGGGAAATTCCTTCTTGCTGCTAAAATGCAGATTGAGAACTGTTGCTCAGGAGAAGTGTTACTGAATTTTATTCAACAAGCTCTTCTTGTTGCTGAACGCCATCTCATATTCACAGCAGTGATTCAAAGTTCACATTTCAATATGTTCTATGCCACCAAATCTAATCTGAAAGCTGTGCCTTGGAACCTCGTACACAAGGCTAGATACCTGTTTGATCATCTAGGAATTCAGCAGCTACGGCGCATTCCAACCTACATCTGCCAGACAGTCATCTGCCTTGCCTATACCTGTCCAAATCCCATGGAGGAATCTGACTTTTTCCGGCTCCCCAAGGCAGCTCAAAGAAGCATTCAGCAAGATATGTTACAGCTCCCTGCGTTCTGCCCAATTTCTGAAGAAAACTCAGTTGATGGAGATCCTGTGATTAATTTGAGGGCTACAAGAACTCAGGATGATAATTATTTATTCAGAAGAATTAATGAGCTTCAATACAACGTCAGAGATGACTTGGCAATGTAACTCTGCTTGCTTCTTGGTGAGGGTCATGCTCATCCTTTACCATCCTTTTTCCTTGTTGCTGATTTTACCTGTTATTTTGATTCACGTTTCTGAGTTGGCTGATGTCAACCGGCGTTTGATGGACCTTCTTTACTTCCTTCTGAATCTATGGTGGTCTTGGGCTTCCCTAATCATTAGGCTCTTCTTTTTAGTGTTGCTGCCTCCGTTCCATCTCTGCAATTTTGGCTCAATGTTTAATGCTCTGGTTTTATTGAGCATTGGCCTTCAGGTTGACCACCTTGGTAATTTGGGCATGAATCAAGTCCTTAGTATTATTACCTTTTGGCTTATAAGGGTATGGTCCTTCCTTTTATGTAGACTTTTGCTTAAAACCCATTATGTGGGTTCAGCCATTTGTCTTGCTTCTCCTTTTCTCAGTGTATTTTCCAGGTGCCAAAGGCGCTTTTTATTATCATTTAGGTTGAGCTGGGTTTATAATCTGTTCGGTGTTTTTAAGTTGGGAATGTTTTCCAACTGGCACTTGAGGATCAAGCTCAACCTCTTTTGTTTTCGCCATGATCCAGGCTTTTTGGATCCTTTTAATAAAAAGAACGTTCCCTAAAAAAAAAAAAATGGCTTCCTCGTCTCCAGATTCATCCTCCGCATCATCAACTTCCTCCAGCCTCTAACGATGTTCTCTCAGTTGCTTGGTGATTTCCATTCGTTATATAGCTACGTGAAGATGCTTCTTTGTTTGCTCTGAGAATATGTTCCAACTCAGTAATTAAAATTTCTTTTGCAGTCCCGGTCACCTTCTCTGGAACAACCGTCTGTGTGGTGATGTTGGTTGGAATAACTTCCTTTGAAGGAGCTTTCCTACTCGGCTGTACATCAATTGTCCGACCAAACTTGAAGTGCTTATGATTTGCAAGCAACTTCATGAGGGATGTTACGGTAATGACATTCAATTAAAAAACCTGTCAGAGTGCACAAGGGGTTGCTACAGCTTCCTGTGACGGAAGAGATGTAGCAACCTGATCCACAATTTCTACATGAAGAACAAGCTGCCCAGAATTGAAGAGAAAATAACGAAAGCATTCTAAAGTCAGTTTAGAATATTCCCAAAGTCGCCTACTTTCCTCAACAAGTCAGCTTCAAGATAATTCTACCAGCTCAAAGATAATGCTGTTTTGGAAGGTGGGTGTCCTTATCTTTAATAGTCAGACCATTCTGATTAAGAGGGAGCCTGGAGGCTGCTAGTTAAAAGTAGGCTCAGCAGAGCAACAACAAACATAGATCAATCCAGAATCAATTGAGTAGAGCAGAGAGTGCATAACGGAGAATTGAGCAGAGCAAAAATTGATCATCACTCAGTGCAGAGCGTGCGCGCATAGCAGAGTGGAGAAGAGAGTGATCGAGACGTGGAGTTTCTTATCAGCGCCTGATCGGAGAAGGTCAATTGAAGTTGTGTGCTTATTAAAGCTGTGGAGAAGAGAGTAATCGAGACGTAAAGAGTCTGATCAGTGAGTAATTCCCTGAGTGTCAATGGTTAATGGGGGCGACCATTCTGCAATCACTGCTCTCCAAGCCTTTTCATCTATTTCTTTCAGAAATGCTTTCATCCGTTCTTTCTAATAGCCATAGTTTCTTTCATCTCGGCTGTGGCAATCAGTAGTGCCTTCCCGGACCTCACTAAGTGTGTCGAGCGACCGGCTCTGATACCAATTGAAATTGGCACTGTGTTACTGTTGACGAGAAACCACAGGTTGCTTCAGCAACTTCTTCCGCTAAGTTGCTGACGCTTTGGCCAAATCCAAAATACACAACCAGAGTTGTTCACCTAGTTCGGCAACAGCCTACGTCGGGGAGGACAACTCTCGATCCTCAAGATTCCACTATTCCTGGTTAAAGTACAAAGGATCTCATTATCAGCCTATGCTAGAACAACCTCTACTTATAATCTAGCTGAAATCTATGCTCAATCTGATCACGCAGATTAGCTACACAGGTAATCTACTTTCAATAATAGATAGCGAGCAGTTCTACAACTCTAGGCCTATCCTATTACCAAGTGTACTTAGATGATGCAGCAGCAACTTCTTCCGCCAAGTTGCTGACGCTTCTGTCCACGACTCTTCTATCAACCTTCTGCTGATTCAGTCGAACACTCTGCGCTGCACCCCCTCGATCAATGACCTTCCTTCACTATCTAGGAGCACGCTCATAAAGCCTGCGCAAGTCACATTCCGCTCCTGTCTTTCACACAGTCGCTTGGTCTGTCAACGAGGCTCCGCTCCAGTCGACTTTCTCGAATCAATGTAGGATCTGACTTCTTCAGTCATGATCACTCTACTCTCAACAACAATGCCCCATCACTCTCTGCTTTTGCGAACTCTGATCTCTACTATTGGTGTGTGTGTTTGATTCGATAAAAATTGTTGCTTCAATCTCTCCCTGCATATATAGCTTCAACACCCCATCAACTTAGAAACTTCAGTCTGAAACCATAATGGAACGAACCGAATCCTCCCCTGGATTCCTAGACGTTTGTTGAGATTTAGTTTCCTAAATTGGAATTTAGAAACAAATCTTGTTTTCCTTCATCCGAGCCTCTGCCAAAGATCTCTGATCAACTGGGACTCTCTCTGACCGTTGCTACGCCGGTAGCAATCACCCGGACATCCTCCGAGATCCTCCAGATTGAACAGCTACAAATATACTCTCTTGATGCTTTAGCCTTGAATTTTCAGGGGATGTTATAGCCTCTTCTAGTTCTTGTCTTGATCCCTTCTGATCATAACCAGCTTCAATCGTCATATGATGCTATAGCTTCCTCTAGCTCTTTTCTTTTGTCGGTCTTCATTTGCATGTACCAGCTCCTGGTACCACAGGATGTTGTAGCATCTGCTTCCGCTCGGTTTCTTCCGCTTTGTCACAGATGCCATAGATGTAACAAGTGGGTTTCTTGTGTTTGTTCTAAATAGACTGGTATTTGTTACTCTTCAAGGCTTCTAGTACTTGGTCAGGATTGGACAGTGTCTCTGAAAGTGTCTTGCTTGATTACAGAAGCAGAGTCTCCCCTTCTTTGATTTGGGCTTTCGAGCAGGAGGTTGATCAAGAGTTTGCTATAGCATTCTCTTGTTCTTTTTCTTTGGCATCTTTTTTGAACATGTTTTATAACTATGACGGGGCTCTCCTAGACACTTGCAAATCTTTTAGTTTGTTCGAGATCTGTGGCTTCAACAAATGTAGTTGCACCAGTGCTTGCTTTCCCTGTGTATCCAAGACCTTCAGTTCCACATCTTTGGTAAGCTAGAATCTCATCCAGAATAGATGACTCTCTTTCGGTTGTCCCTGGTGCAACTCTTTGTTGACACTCCTTCCCTATTATCTTAGCATCATTTGATTGTTGTCCCTTGGTTAGTGAGGTAATGATATTCTTATGGGCAATCATGCCAGCAGCTTCAGTAAAAGTAACATCCTCCGATGGGCATCCTTTTTTTATCTAGGAACATCAAGGTCCCTTTTTAGTCATCTTTGCAGTGCTCTTCACATCAACCCCCCTGTTTTTAGCAAAGCCAGCCCCTCGTGGACTCCTTGGCAGCCAAATTACAAAGGTAACACTTGTAATATTGCTATTAATGTGGATGATGTTTGCTCTCATATGGCTGCTGTGGTTCGCAACTGTTCGGATATATTTGTTGCTGGTATAAAGCTTGTCTTTGTGAGAAAGCATTTTCTGAGGTGTCTGTTACATGTTCTCCAAGAACTCCATAGGCATTGTATGACTTTTCATTGTATTAGAATCTCTCACCCGGATGTGTATCTTTTGAGCCGAGAATTTGATGTTGATATGTCAGTTTTTCGCATTAAAAGGCAGCTTGTGCGTCGGCTCCAGGAATCTGAAATTTCAGAATCAGCCACGCTCTCAATTGCCCTGCAGATGCGCTTTGGTTGTCTAAACAGAGGTATCTCTTTGTCACGAAGATTGAAGATCTTCCTATATCGGTAAGGTATGCTCTTGCCAATGATAATAAGCCTCATCCTTGTTCTTTTTATGAGCATCGTATTTATTTGTAGTATTGGCCTTGATGCTGATCTTTGGGATTTGTTAGGCGTATCTCATGCCTTTGAGCTTATCCTCTTATGGCTAAGGGTATGGCCCTACATTTTATTTAGTGATTTGGTCAGCTCCCAGTATGTGGGTTCGGCCTATTGTCATGTTATTTTATCTTTCTGTGTTATTCCTGGATGCCATCAGCGCCTTTTGTTTTCATTTAGGTTGAGCTGGGATCAGTGTTTTCAAGTTGGGTATGAATACTCACTGGCACTTGAGGGTCAAGCTCAACCTCTTTTGTATTTGCCATGATCCAGGCTTTTTGGATCCCTTTCAATAAAGAATATAGTTAAAAAAAAGAAAAGAAAAGAAAAGGTAATGATATTTTGAAGTTTGTCTCGTTCACCCTCGAATCCGGATATCTTTGATATCAGTTCTTTGTTGACTTCAATGACTTGCAGGCATTTCTCTTGTATTAATTTGAACTATCCGACAATTGAATATTCTTAGATGTCTTCCTCATCGCTACAGTCAGACTCAACAATCTCATAAACAATACCTGAATTTATTTAATCTGAAGTCTCATAATTAGTTACAGTAGTCAAAGCTAAATTCCCTTTGTGATCAGTAGCATCCTCCAGTTGGCAGTTAGGGACTTGTTGTTTTTCTTCTGGTAACTCGGGCATGTAGTCTGTCTATGGCCATATCCTTCGCACTCCCAACATTGTATCCCTTTCTTTTTGTCTTTACTTTCTTCATTACTTTGGTCAGCATCCTTGCTTCTTCTCTGAGAATTTTCTCTTCTTCTGTTTTTCCCCCTAAATGTTTGACCTGCATACGAAGGTCAATTCTTTTCATGAACTTGCCAAAGTTTTTGACCAGCAGAGACAGTTGTTGCCCTACATCATCTGGCACAGTCTCCTTCTCCTTTGTCTCAGCTTTCAGCCCAAGGTTTTCCCCAGAGAGTGGTGTAGCATCATTTATAACTTTCATCCCAAACTGTCTCAGCGAACCAATCAGTGCCTCCAGCCTCATGTTCTTAACATCTTGAGCTTTTTCTATGGTTGTAACTTTCATATCAATCTTCGAGATGAGAGATCTAAGAACTTTTTCACCAACCTCTCCTCCTGAATTTGTTCTCCGAGAGCATAGGCCTCGTTTGATATATCACATAATCTTGCATTGAATTCTGAGATGGTCTCTTCTTCCAGCATCTTCAAGCTTTCAAATCTTGAGGTGATCATCTGCATTCTAAAGATCTTCACTTTATCTGTTCCTTCAGAAGCTGTTTTGAGGATCTCCCATGCTTGTTTGGCCACATCACAATTGGAGATCAACCTGAAATTGTTAGCATCTACAGCAGCAAATATAGCATTCAAAACTTTGGAGTTTCCTGATGCTATAGCTTCTTCAGTAGCACTCCACTTGTCTTTTGGCTTTTTCCATGCAAGTCCTGCGCTGTCGATGGTTAGTGGATGAGACCACTCTGATATGACTGCTTTCCATGCCTTTTCATCAATAGCCTTCAGAAAGGCTTTCATCCGAGCTTTCCAGTAGCCATAATTTCCTCCTTTGAGCAGTGGCGGTCGGCTTGTGCTCTATCCTTCTTTCATGGCGGCCGTATTTGCAGCAATGCACTCCCGAATCAAACTCTGTGTGTCGAGTGATCAGCTCTGATACCAAATGAAATTTAGTGCGCGCTGCTGGTGAAGAGTTACAGTAGTTGCTATAGCACTCTGCATCACTTTTGCGGAGCTTGTTTCTCTGGCCGAACTTGACAGACATGATAAGCGGACAAATAACCTTATATTTGTCCATATTTTCCCCCTTACTTTCCTTTGTTCCGCTGTTTCATAAAGTCATTTGATGCTTTCTTTGTCCATTTCAGGTTTAAATATGTATTACATGATATGAAATGGCCCGAAGAAAATCTGGATGATTTCCGGTAGAACAAGATAAAAAACAACAAGATTTGGGGAAGCTGCAAAAGTGATTCGGCCGAATCAAAAAGTGATTCGCCCACCAGCTTAGCTGAATCACCCTCAGCTATACGAATCAACTTGACTCGGGGAGAACTTGACTGGTTTGACCGAATCACATATGTGGTTGACCGAATCAAAAAGTGATTCGGCCTCGGAAGAAGTGAGCTGCCCGAATCAGTTTAGCTCTACAAGGATCTTGACCAAATCAAATGGAGTTTGACCAAATCAGAAAGTTATTCGGCCAGAAGAAATCGATTCGCCCAAGCAGAAACGCCACTGAGTATATGATTGGCCGAATCAGAAAGTGATTCGCCCAGGAGGTGCACGAATCATCTTAGCTCCATAAGGATGTTTGACTGAATCAAATAAGGGTTGACCGAATCAAAAAGTGATTCGGCCAAGGAAAAGTGATTCGGCCAGTTCGAAATAGCTCTGAGTAAATGATTCGGACACTTTGTCCGAATCAATTCATTACGGGTTGATCGAATCAAGTGATTCGGGCACTGCAGGTAAATTTTGGAAATCTTCAAAGGGTATAAATAGAATGAGATGTAAAATTAGAAGGGCTTCTTCGCAGAATGAAAACCCTAGACAAATTCTCTGGGAGAACTTGAAGAATTGTCAAGGATTGGAGGAAGACTTACTCAATTGAAGAATCTACATCAACCATCTACTCAACCACTACTTCCTTGCATCCAATTGGTGAACAATTTCAATTAAATATCATGTTTTGTTTCAAACTCACCATGAGTGAGTAGTTGTTCAGTAGTTGGGATCCTTATGGATCCCTTAGGTTTGATTGTAATGCAAGACTTGTCTTTTTATTTATATGAGTCAAGTTTGGCGGTGAATTCTTATGCTTGTTCTTCATATCAATTTTGTGCACACCAAGTGTTTGACGAAATACCTAAGTGAGTATGAAATGATAGAACACCTAGGGATGGAATGAGAGTTGAACCTAGGTTGTTTAGGAGATTGAGCATGTTAATTTTAGGTTGCGTTTGTGTGCGAGAGTGGCATACGCATTCTACTAGGCTAAGTATTGAGCGATTTTAGTTAAATATCAATAGACCGGGAGGTTGAGATTAGGAGACTTTTGTTCTACGCGGTTCAATAGAGCGAGAGTTTGAGAACCGTACTATTTAGGTATTATTTCCATTCTAGAGAAGGAGCGAGAGTTGAATTTAGAATGTGTGATACCTTAGCCTAGAACCATCACTCGAATTTACTCATGATTTAGATAAGTTTTATATTGCTAATCGCATGACCTAGGGGTGAAGTAGGATTACGACTACGCTTTCTCTCTTACTTTACTTCTTCATAAATTTGAACTTGTCTTTAGTATTCACTAGAGATACCTCACTTAGAGAAAAGACCCCCTTTTTATTTAGTAGACTTGCATTAGGCATTACTAGCTAGCTTTAGACTAATCTAGGCTTTTCTCTTGGGTTCGACTTGAGGTCACTCAGATTATAAATATTGTTTGAACATCGTGATTGAACTAGTATTTTTACTACCACAATAACCACCACGTTTCAAAATGGCGCCGTTGCCGGAGATTAGCCATTAGACTTGTTTGCTTTTTAGTATTGCTTAAGGTCTACTTTATTTTTTTCTTTACTTTGTTGATCGTTATTGCGTGTTTGCGTGCTATTCTTGCTAACTTTAATTTAAGTTCACACTTACTAACGCTTTCTTCGATCGCTCGGTAGATGTTTGAATGCAAACTCGATCGCGCACGAAAAAGGCACAAGAACAAGCTTCCACATCAACACAAAATTTTGATAGTCCTCTTCCTCAAATTCAAATTGATCAACAAATAATAGAGACTATGGACCAACCACCAGCAAGAATCGCAAATCAACCGAACCCGAGGAGGATAGGGAATTATGCTCGTCCGCAAAAGGACGATGAGAGATCGGTGGGGGAATACATTGCCTCAACCATTGGACATCACAGATCACCCATTTATTTGGAAGAGGGTGATGATAAGGAATTCGAAATAAAGTCGGCACTTCTCCACATGGTAGCCGAATCAATTTGAAGGGTATGGAAACCCTAATGCGCATTTAGCACAATTTACAGAATTATGTCGCACTTACAAAGTGCAGGGGATCAGACCGGAGGCCATATACATGTAAGTATTTCCATTCTCGTTAAGCAGAAAAGCGAAGGATTGGTTAATGAGTCACGAGCCGAATACTTTCCGCACTTGGGAAGAACTCGCCCAAGCTTTCCTTATTCAATTCTTCCCGCCGGCAAAGACTAAGAAAATCCGGGACAGAATTGGCCAATTCACACAACAAGATGATGAGAGCTTTCACGAGGCATATGAGCGATTCAAAAAGTTACAAAGAGATTGTCCGCATCACGGGTTTAGCAAATGGCAGCTGTTGCAAAGCTTCTATGATGGAATGGATCAAGACGCGAGAAATCATATGGACCAAGCTAGCGGAGGAGCAATGATGGACTTGAGAGCCTCCGTTGGATTCAAGATTATTGACAAAATCGCGCGGAACTCATATTAATGGGCCGCTATAACTATCCAAGAAGACACTCGAAACTGGAAGGATAAACAAAACCACCCGGTGGACTGGACTGCCGAGCTACAAGTCCTACGACACAGGAGCGGGATTCTCTAAAAGGCCAAGGTCGTGGGTGGCCAAGAGGGCCTACTTGGAGACTTGGGATCTCAGCAGGACCTAGATCCTGATTAAGGTATTTCCATGACCTAGCACCAGCTCTATGGATTTAGTTCCCTGCCTGCTCCACTTCGAAGAGAGCTTTGATACCGTTTGTTCCCCCTTTTTACTTCTACGTATGGTTTACAAATAAGGGCTAGAAGAGCCTCCCACGACTCTTCATCCTATTTTGTTTCTTTTATTATATAGCGCGCCACCAAATTACGGCTACCAACAGTGGTGTGCCTTTGTCCCTCCTTCTCCATTCGGCATGGCTACAGCCAGACAGTCTTTCTTTGTTTTGAACGTAGGGCAGTTCGTTTCAAATAGATCAAGGTCGAAATGAGACATTAGATCCGGTGAAAACTACACTTGCATTCCTTCTAAAAAAGTATATGCCTTTCCTATAAATAGCGGTAGAATACTCTTATTAGTTAAGTTAGGGGCACCCCCGGTCTCTATTTCACACATTGGTATGATCTCTTTATCATCTCCTTCTTCTGGAAATATCAGTCATTAGAACCAAAGAATCGGAAAAAGAACAACAGGAAGAAAGAGGCTCGATGGAGAGGGGGGTCAGGAGTTAAAGTCTTGCTAAGAAGCGATGTACCCTGCCTAGGAGACAGATTACTTTGACCTTTGTGGACTAGCTCCGTAGCCATTATGTTTTCAGTAGCGGCTACAGACTGAGGAGGGTTTCAGCAAGGATGACTTCGGTCTCTCCAGCTGGTCCTTTCGGATTCCACCCGTAACTATTCAACTCATTTTCCGCACCTGCTTTCGGGCAGGAACCACATCTAAGGATGAATCGTCGCACGGACATGAATTGTTTGCATGTTCTTTCTCGCTTAACGGAGCATTAGGAAAGAAAAGAGCCGCAGGCGGGTGGTTGATCTTTGGATCAGCAGCCGAGTTAGTTGTGAATGTGATCTCACGAAAGATATAAATCCGGTGAAGGGAGGTATGGTACGGTCGAAGAGTTCTAAACACCGGGGTTAACCCGCCCAAAGAAAGAGTATGAAAGGGCGGATCCCCCATTTATTGCCCCATATCACCTCTTATGTCTAGCCCCTGCCCTACTAAAAGAGCTCTTGAAGCTTCTTATAAGAAAGATGCGCTTAGGTTACTTGATAGGGTCCTATATTGATTGGCTAATGTTCGACCTGATGATGTAAGTATGGCAGTGTTTGACAAAACTAGCCCAAGTGAACAAGGAGTTGTTGCAGCTCAAGTTATCAAGCAGGCCAGCAGAAGTGAACTAGCAGCAGCTGCAGCAGGGGATGCTACAGCAGGAGCTTGTTCAACTGGCTGTATCAACCGTCCAAGAAGCAGCAGCAACCTGGGCTTGTCCAGAAGGGCTGGAAACTCTATGGAGAGCATCTGAAGAATTTCTAAACTGCTGAAGAGTATATTCCAGTGAGGTTTACTAATCAGAGAAGGAGATTTATATTGAAGATAAATATCAAATCTAATCTCCTAGATTTTAGGAGATAATTGTTCTTGTTGGACATTGCCTAAACCTGGACATTGCTAAAAGCTGGTGATGCTATTTAAGCAGAAGGGGTTTAGAGCAGAAGGGTTGATCGAAGCTGAGGGATACACGAGTGCATACACAGATTTCAGAGAAAGCAATCTTTGGTGTGCGACGGACGAATTCTTTGATCATCCGCCGAGAGCAGAGCGTGAGCGCAGAGCTGTGGTGATTGTAGCAGAAGGGAATCAGGACTTGCAGAGTCTGATTCAAGCTTGATCTGGAAGCCAATTCAAAGCTGCGGAGCTTGTTAGTTGATCAAGGGCAGCCGCGGAAGAACTGACGGGTGTGTGGCTCGGTCGAGTATTTAAGCGGCAGTACTCACTAGTGGCAGGTGGTCACTGAGTGAGGGGGAGTCTTCTAGAGTGTGCAGCGCTCGTGGAATCGTTCGATCGGCTCGACAGAAGGCCTTGGTGAGACGCGGACAACTTGTGCTTCAGCTGTGTGTTACAGCAGTTGCTACAGCAACCCTGCTGAGTAGGTGTAGTTTAGAATAGGCCGAGTTCATTGAGAGGACTGTAGCTATTCTAGATTGACATTTGTAGAGGGTGTGCAGACACAAATCAGAGCTTGTTCTGATTGTGCCGAGTGATCCACACAAGGTTGAGTAGCATAGGTTGCGTGAGTTGTAACCGAGTGTACTTGGAGACCTTTGGTTTGAGTGGATTGAGGACTGGAGAATAGTCCTCCCCAGACGTAGGCAGTTGGCCGAACTGGGTGAACAAACTTTGTCTTGTTCATTGTTTGCTGAGACAATTTCCGAGTGAACAAGAGTGTGCTGCAGCAACTGCTTGTTCACGAATCTGTCGAACTGAGACACTGCGAATTTCAATTGGTATCAGAGCGGGAGCTCAACACACAGAGTAAAAGATCCTACAGTGTCTCTGAAGAAGCCAAGACAATGAAGGAAGGACAGAGCACAAGCAGACCTCCATTGTTGGAAGAGAGCAACTATGGATATTGGAAAGCTAGAATGAAAGCCTTTCTCAAGGCTATTGATGAGAAGACATGGAGAGCTGTCGTAATCCAGTGGTCTCCCCCAGTCACCATGGATGAACAAGGAGTCACAAGGATAAAGTCTGAAGAACAATGGACTGCTGAAGAGGGTGCTGCAGCAACTGGAAATTCAAAGGCCCTGAATGCAATTTTTGCTGCAGTTGATGCCAACACCTTCAGGCTGATTTCAAATTGTGACATGGCCAAACAAGCATGGGAAATTCTGCAAACTGCACATGAAGGAACTGATAGAGTGAAGCTGTCAAGACTCCAGATCATTGCCACTCAGTTTGAGAATCTGAGAATGCTGGAAGAGGAGACTGTCACTGAGTTTAATGCCAAACTCTGTGATCTTGCAAATGAAGCCCATGCCCTTGGTGAACCTATCCCTGAAGAGAAGCTGATCAGGAAGGTTCTCAGATCGCTGCCCACAAAATTTGACATGAAAGTGACGGCCATTGAAGAAGCTCAAAATGTCAGATTCATGAGGTTGGAAAAATTGATGGGGTCTCTCAAACAATTTGAGATGAAACTGGTTAAAGAGGACACCACTCCCCAGGACAAGAATGTTGGACTGAAAGCTGAAACAGAAGCCAAGAAGACAGTTCCAGATGATCAGCTGAGTATGCTTGTCAAGAATCTTGGAAAGCTCCTGAAGAACATGGACTCAAGAAATGGGAAAAGCTCCTCCGCACGAAAAAAATTCAGAAGAGGTGGTGAAAATAAAAGGAAAGGGAAGGAACCAACTCAGGATGAAGATGAGAAGAAAGAAATGAAAAAGGGAGTTCAATGCTGGAACTGTGAAGGGTATGGACACATTGAGGCTGATTGTCCAAGCAAACCCCTCAAAAACTCAGAGAAAAAGAACAGTAAGTCCATGATAGCAAAATGGAGTGACTCTGATGAAAGTAATGAAGAAAACTGTGTTGTGCTGACCAGTGTATCAGATTTCAACCTCAAAGAGCTTAAGAAGGAAGAATTTCACTATGGGATTGAAGTATTTGAAAGTGAAGATGAAGAGGACCCATCTGACAGCCTTGTTGACTATCTGAGGAAGATACTCGAGCAGTGTGAGGCAGTTCTTCAGACCAATCAAGCATTGACTGACAGAGTCAATCTCTTGGAAGAAGATCGAAGGAAAAGTCTCTTCTCATCCAATAATCAAGTCACCATTCTGAAAAGGGAAGACTCTGGAAGACAGATCTCTGCTGGATCCTCTCCAGCAACAGCCAAGACAGCTGATCCGCAGAATAATATCTTGGACGAAATACTGTCTTACCAAAGACTTGGAAAAGGGAGAACAGGGCTTGGATATACTGGTGAAGAAAGCTCTAGAGGGACAGTTTTCATTAAAGCCTCAAATGTTGAGATAGATGAAAAGAATAATTCAGATGACTCTTCAAAACCTGCAGAGAAAGATGGAACTAGGCATGTGAACAAGAGGATGCTGCAGCACCGGGCACATCATTTTTCTCTAACAAAGCTAAAGGCTCAGAATAGAAGGGGCTCTTGTACAAGTGTTGGGAATCAGAAGATTATCTCCAATCTGAAGCAGCTGCACAAAACCTCCTCAGTTGAAAAAGGGGGAGCAAAATCCAGAACCAACACATGCTGCATAAAGACTGCGTATCATTGAGCTTCAAGAAAAGCTCCTTGCTGGAAAGGATCGCAGAGGATGATTGCTAAGACTGCTGCACAAGGGAACTGGATCACTAAAGACAAGGGAAAACCACAGAATTTACAGGTATGGAAACCCAAACATGACAAACGAAGAGATAGAAGGCTGGAGGGTCAGAAAAGGAGAAACTATGGCGTATCTCAGGTGTGGGTAAAGAAATCTCCATCAGAACCTCTTAAGGATCCTCCGAGCAAAGCTGTTGTCTGAACTAAGCAGGTGAACTAGCTCGCATGTGCTATAGCAACCTAGCCAAGAATAAGCTTGTTCACATGTTTTGGTTGCTAATGATGGGAGAAGGCACATGTGAGGCACGTGATCTAACAACTTCAAAATGGAAAAGAAAATAACGGGTAAATCATTTTCTAGGGCAAAGACAAGGTGCAAGGCGCTTCCCAAAAATCGCTGCCGATCATCCTCTGAACGCTCCTTAAACCTTCTGCAATCTAGCTACAATGGTGAAGACGTGCGGTTTGAAGAAGAATCTGGCAGCAGACCGTTAAAACAGGTCTGAAAGAAGGACCAAGTCTCGCAATGAATCCCCTGCTCAGCGACTGGATGTGGTAGTGTGGGAACCAGCTCCTATTCCCGTGTCGCACAACGATCCTACCTCACAAGAAGGAACCTCACAGAAAAGGAGGCGCCTGGTACGTGATGGAGAACCTGTATCCAGTTCAGCTGTGCTATCTGAAGAAGCTGTGGCTGAGGAAGACTCTGGAGAAGAACAAGCTACAGAAGATGCTGTAGCAGGTTCTGCAGAAGAAAGTTGCAGAACACTTGTTATGTCCCCTGGCATTGTGGGTGAAGGGGAGGAAATAGGAGCCGAGTCTCCTGAACAAGAACCTGCTGCAGCACATCCTCCTCCACCTTCAGACAAAGGAAAAGCTCCTATCCTAATCCCAGTCTCCAGCAATGAAGAAGAAGAATCAAGTGAAGAAAATGCAGGTGCTTCTGGTGAACCGTCTGTGAGAGGACATTCAGTGGCAGACTTATCTGCTCTCAAAGTGGAAGGTATTTGGTTCAGAAACAGGAGTGCGTCTCAATCTTGGAGTGCTGTTGAGAGGAAGCACATTGTGGCCGAAAAGAGACTGGTTCAGGACAAGTACAAATCAGCAGCTATGATCCAGCTTCTCACAGAGGTAAACCTTATCAAGTCCCTAACCTTTCCATTCAGATTCAACATATCTCTGGTTAGGGAATTTATTGTGAATATGGAAGAGAAATTTGGAGAAGAAGGAGCGGATGAGTTTGGGAAAAATTGGGTAAGGGGTAAGACAGTGATTTTTACCCCTGAAAAAATTGATGAATTTCTTGGGATCCATGAGAATGCCAGAGCTCCCACTATTCTTCAGCCAGAGATATTGGCTAAAGTTCTGACAGGGGGAGTGTGCCTGTCTTGGGCCGGTCAAAACCTCAGTGCTGCTGAGCTAACCTCCAAGAATGCCCTACTATATCATCTGGGCATCAGAAACTGGATCCCTAGCTCTCACAGGGGGAAGGTTAGCAGAGGCTTTGCTAACCTTCTCTACTCTATTGGGAAGAAGAGGAGAATCAGCCTGGGCAGTGTTATGTTTCCTCAGCTGGCTACTCATGCCGGGAGTGCCTCCTCCAGCAAGCCCATAGTGCTACCCTCTCTCACTATGGGATAATGGTCTCTCAGCATCCGGAGCTTGGTGAGATTTTTGAAGGCTTATCTGAGGAGCTGCAGGTCTTCACAGTAGACCACAAGTTATTCAAAGGAAAGCATGCAGTGGATATTGCATATGAGGATCCTCTTCTGGTTGGTTCCTCAGCATCAGCCCCTCTGGAGGAATCTCTTCCCCCTGCTGCAACAATTCAGTCAGCTCTTCGTGCCAGAATTGTGAGCCATCTCAGGTCTGAGCTGCTCATTCTTGAAGCTGAAGCCAAACGAAGGGATGCCAGGCGTGGCCAGATTAGAAGTCTACTCAGAGACTTGGAGTTCCCAAAGGATGAGGAGCAGGCCCCTTGAGCATCTGTGACAAAAAGTGGGAGAGAAGATTTATATTGCTGAACTGCTATTGATGAACTCGTGTTTTTTTTTTTTTCTCTTTTGACCCTGCGTGGTCATGCTATGGCTGTGTGTGGCCACCCTCTGAATATTTTTCTCTCTTGTTATCTTGTTGAATTTTTATTTAGAACCTTTCTGGTTCACGTTAGTTTGCTCCAGTGCTCTAAGGTTTTGTCAAAATGCCAAGGGGGAGATTGATGATGTAAGTATGGCAGTGTTTGACAAAACCAGCACAAGTGAACAAGGAGTTGCTGCAGCTCAAGTTATCAAGCAGGCCAGCAGAAGTGAACTAGCAGTAGCTGCAGCAGGGGATGCTACAGCAGGAGCTTGTTCAACTGGCTGTATCAACCGTCCAAGAAGCAGCAGCAACCTGGGCTTGTCCAGAAGGGCTGGAAACTCTATGGAGAGCATCTGAAGAATTTCTAAACTGCTGAAGAGTATATTCCAGTGAGGTTTACTAATCAGAGAAGGAGATTTATATTGAAGATAAATATCAAATCTAATCTCCTAGACTTTAGGAGATAATTGTTCTTGTTGGACATTGCCTAAACCTGGACATTGCTAAAAGCTGGTGATGCTATTTAAGCAAGAGGGGTTTAGAGTAGAAGGGTTGATCGAAGCTGAGGGATACACGAGTGCATACACAGATTTCAGAGAAAGCAATCTTTGGTGTGCGACGGACGAATTCTTCGATCATCCCCCGAGAGCAGAGCGTGAGCGCAGAGCTGTGGTGATTGTAGCAGAAGGGAATCAGGACTTGCAGAGTCTGATTCAAGCTTGATCTGGAAGCCAATTCAGAGCTGCGGAGCTTGTTGGTTGATCAAGGGCAGCCGCGGAAGAACTGACGGGTGTGTGGCTCGGTCGAGTATTTAAGCGGCAGTACTCACTAGTGGCAGGTGGTCACTGAGTGAGGGGGAGTCTTCTAGAGTGTGCAGCGCTCGTGGAATCGTTCGATCGGCTCGACAGAAGGCCTTGGTGAGACGCGGACAAATTGTGCTTCAGCTGTGTGTTACAGCAGTTGCTACAGCAACCCTGCTGAGTAGGTGTAGTTTAGAATAGGCTGAGTTCATTGAGAAGACTGTAGCTATTCTAGATTGACATTTGTAGAGGGTGTGCAGACACAAATCAGAGCTTGTTCTGATTGTGCCGAGTGATTCACACAAGGTTGAGTAGCATAGGTTGCGTGAGTTGTAACTGAGTGTACTTGGAGACCTTTGGTTTGAGTGGATTGAGGACTGGAGAATAGTCCTCCCCAGACGTAGGCAGTTGGCCGAACTGGGTGAACAAACTTTGTCTTGTTCATTGTTTGCTGAGACAATTTCCGAGTGAACAAGAGTGTGCTGCAGCAACTGCTTGTTCATGAATCTGTCGAACTGAGACACTGCGAATTGCACGACCTAAACCGGGAAAGCGGGCAAATGATTGATGGCACGGGCTGTCACCGCCCTATGTTCGTGGTGTTTAGTTTGATACTAAGCCCAGGCATAGACGCCGGAAATCACCAACTCGGATCATACAAGTACCAAGGGCTTTCGGTATATTTCTTTCATTTTAAAATTTGCTTGCGACAAGTCCTAGCATTAGTATGAGTTCGTTGACTACTTAAATTCACCAAACCAAGGTTCATCTCATGTAATGATTGTGGACTCGTACAAGGATATTGAGTAGACGGTTGATGTCTCAGACTCGACCCTAACATATGAAAAAAAAAAAAGCGCTGCTTGAGTCCCGCATATTGCACGAAAGGGAAAGTAGGCCTTTGCTCCTTTACTAGATAAGTAAAAACTGGTTTGGGCCACACCTCAACTCACAGTCATATCCGACCATCCATTTATTCAGTCAGAAGGAAGGCTAGCGAGTTCAGCATTACTACTTGGGGCAGTCAAGGAAATCAGATTTTTTTAATTTTTAGTTCTAGCTTGATTAAATTTCGTGACTTCGCTCTCTGTCCTAAGCTTACTGGAATCGGGACCCTTTAAGAAAGGAAGCGAGCCGGGCAGGGCATTCTCTTCAAACCCTCACTACGCCAACTCGGCCAGCAGCTCTTAACTTGAGTCGTCCACTCACTTCATCTTACGCCTGACTCCCTTCACCCCGAGCAGAAGATCGAATGAAAGCCGAGACAAGGAATTCAAGTCTTTCACGCTAATCTTCCTGTCTGTCTTCTCTTCCCGAAGCTCTTCCCTTAAAAGAGAATAGAATCCGAATAGCCATTGAAGTCCTAAGAAGACTGACCCTTAGGCATTGGGCTAAGTAATTGCTATAAAGAAAGGTTTTCTTTTGCCATCTAGTTCGCCATCTTGTGCGAGAATCCGTGCTTTCATTCCTATACTATACGTATTAGCTACTTCCTAATACCAACTCCTCTGCTTTATGCCCTTATTTAATTATATCGCCTTGTGCTAGCCACAAGAAGACCAACATAGCTACAAGCAAGAGTAACTATGGGTCAGAGGTCAAAAGACTAACTGCTTGCTTTCACTCATTCTCCTCAGCTACCTTGACTGCCCTTAGAAGACAGGAAAGTTAGACGGCTTGCCTATCAAGAGCAAGAGCTTCTTTAATATTAGGTATTAGGTAGTAGCGGTAGTGGTAGTACGCGTAATCAGATAGGTATAGTTTTGTTAGCCCTATGGCACCTATTCACAGCTATTAGCTAGACTTAACTCCAAAGTAGAATCAGAGGAAGACATTTACCCGCTGACATCAACAATAGATTCTTCGGCTTATGTCGATTAAAGGACTCATCTATTAAAGAGCGAGGGAGGGAGAAGAGTACCTACCGTATACTTCTGGCTAATATACCCTCTTCGTTTTATGATGGAGGAAGAAAGGGACTCATCTATGGAGGATGCCAATGCCACTTTGTCTTGCCTTTGTTTTGGTGTTCGAGTGATTGGAGATAGGATTGGACGAGGCGTCGTGTAATGCCATGGGCGGTCTAAGAGAAAAAAGAAGGCAGTAAGCTTGACCTAATGATCCCAGTCTTTCACCGATAAGATAAAGAAAGATTATTCAAATCGTTAGTTTCGGAGCAAAACTACGGTCCGAGACCTGCCTTTCTCCTAGCGGATCCCACAGTTATGGGGCAAACTCTTTAATCGACGTTTATGTAGGATCAGATATTTTTATTATCAATTGGTGAGAAAAAAAGGCTTTTATAAAGAGAAACTTAGCCTCTCCAACGAATATATTCTCTTTGTATCTATCGGGTAGGCTTCTTTCGTCTTGAACTAAGTCGCAGCTTAACGTCTTCCCTTGCTGTGCCTTTGATCTAGTCTGCCTTTCTAAAGAAGTAAGGGAGGACTCCGCAGTAGGCTCCAGTAGTTCAGCAACAGCAAGAAGATTGAGTTCCCAAAGGGATCCGTAATGAGTTCACTCGGGGCTTTCTTCTCAAGCAGAACCTTGATAAATAGCTATAAACGTCGGCCTATTAGAAGAAACTTCTTCAAGAGGTGGTATATCAAAGAGAAGGAATTCAAGCATTAGTCGATATCGACTTGATGGGTAACTATCCTGTCTTTGCTTTGAGCCATGACGTAATATCCTGCCTTTCCTGTCTATGTTGGGAGTTAGGTATCCTCTCTTCTCTCTCCAAAGCTACGGAAAAGGTTGTTAAAGCCTTGTTATCCGTGGTCCCATTCACTCCGACGCATTAGGCCGGGTAAGTCGCATTAAAAAGGGGTAGCCAGCCTATATAAATTATTTAGAATGTAATAAGTAAGTATTCCAGAAAAAATGAATAGATAGAGTCAACGGTACGACAGACAGCGCAGCCTACACGCGAATTCGCTTCCGAGGTCGAGCAGTCTAAATTTCACTACAGGATTTTCGAATGAATGTTGGGCCACCTCGAATGGCGTGAGCCGCATGCGGGGAGACCCACACGTACGGTTTTTAGGGGGATTTGGTCGAAAGATCGGCCGGCGCCCACCCGACTAGAGGGACCGAGAAATTAATAGAGTACAAAACCTATCTTCAAGCTTTACCTTATTCTGATCGTTCAGAGGGCGATCGCGGAGTCACTGAATGAAGTCCTCCGTTTTTTCAGGGGTGCTGACCCGCAACGAGGTAGAGATGACTAAGTGACTTATGGAATATGGTGACGACAACAATATGTCGTAGAAGGAGATAAAAGGTGGAGCTAACGCCCCATTAAGAATAACGTATCTACAACTACATCCCCGAGCGGCAGTCAAATAGGGACGTGAATGCGAGATGCCAGCGGAATGATCGGTCAGACAGAGGCTAGGGCTGCTTCCTTCCCACCGCGTCCTTCCTTGTGTGTCGGAGATATAAAGCGAGTGCACCAGAAAAGAATGGGAACTGGGTCGATCTATTCTATGGCGAAGCATCCGAAGCATAACTGCACACTCACACGATCTTTGCCGAGGGATAGGAGCATTCGGTGGAACCGGTGAACTAAACTTGCTTCTGGATAGATGTGTGGGACAGAGGGCTCGTGATACCTTCTGCCCACCCTTTCTCCTCTGCTTTGAGAACCGTGTGAACGGAGAGTGGGCATAAGGGAAGGAGGTCCTCATACGGAGTCGCACATGAGCAGTGCGGAAGACTGGAGGGGGGAATGGACACTCCCCTGGGGCCATAACAGACGAAGCTTTACTTAGATAGGGGGCTTTTATTTATTGGTATTTCTTTTTTTTATTATTGGAAAGGAGGGCGCCTAGGTATGTTATAGAAAGGGAAGGCTGAGGTAGTACTTCGAATGGCGAAGAGAGGCAGCTCGGCAGGGAAGGAATAGGAAATCGTCAAGGATGACTTCTTTGTTGGCGAAACTACGGGCTAAATAGCGCCAGTGATTCTCTGAGCCGGTCTGGATTTACAACGCCTCGGGAAACTGGTCGAGATAGATGACAGCACCTTTTTCCCTTATTCCTTACCGGAGGGGGGCAATCTTCTCTTATGGCCTTCACCCCCGCCCGGCCCGGAAATAGAACCCAGCCCCATTCTGATCCATTCATTCCTGCAAGCAGGGGGGATCCAGAGCTAAGCCCCCTCCTATTCTAGGACGGGTGGCCTCGCCCCACAAGCACCCAACCTTCCTTTTGCTCTTCCTTAGGTTTGCCTCCGTGAACGCGCCACCTAGATAGAAGCCCTACTCATATTCCAACCAAAGGCGCTACTTCAATTCAAGCGCAAGCCCCCCTTATATTGCATAGCCAAAAAAAAGCTATAAGTAAAGTACCAAAGTGGTTGCGGGAACGATATGCTTTGGTTACCGGCGAATGCTTCCAAAGGCGACCAGCTTTAAATACTAGTTGTTACGCTGTCATTTTTCCAATATCATTGAATAGCATGGCCTGGGGCTAAGGTAACTCAATTGGGAGAGCCGTGTTATGAGTGACCTTATTGCACGGTTCAGAGAGCACTTGTGTATGTGATGCGAGTGAACGTGTACGAAAAAGCTGTCGTAAAGTTTCGTTGTTCGTTCTGTCGTCGACCCTATCTATGTTTCTACGATGGCCCAAGAACACGCTCATTCTTCAGCCGTAGAGAGACTTTTGAATTGCGAGGTACCATTACGAGCTCAATATATACGAGTGTTATTCCGTGAAATAACTTGAATTTCAAATCATTCACTTGCTTTAACTACTCATGCTATGGATGTGGGAGCATCAACTCCGTTCCTGGGGGTTTTGAGGAGCGGGAGAAATTGTTGGAATTCTATGAAAGAGTCCCGGGAACCAGGATGCATTCCAGTTTCATACGACCAGGTGGAGTGGCACAAGATCTGCCTCTTGGCTTATGTCGAGATATTGATTCCTCCACACAACAATTTGCTTCTCGTATCGACGAATTAGAAGAGATGTCAAACGGCAACCGTATCTGGAAACAACGATTAGTGGATATTGGCACTGTCACTGCACAACAAGCAAAGGATTGGGGCTTTTTTCGGAACATAGATTCATTCCTAGCGAAAGTAGGCTACTGAGAACGAAGGTGAGTGATTTCGCCTGACACAACATTTGGAAAAAAGCTTCGGTTTTTAGGAGGAATCTAAGCGCTATGCCCTGGTGCTTGAAAAGTGGCTTTCTTTTTTTGGTGGATTCGCCTTCATGTGACCAATTTCATGCTGGGTTTTCAAGCTCTAGTAAGAGGGGCAAAAGCATCATCACGGGGGATACGTGGAGTAAGTATTCCAAGGGGGACTGTCTCTCTCTCGTCCAGTTGGTAAGGAGAGCATGCTGTCTTCCCATTCCCCTATCATCTTAGTTAGCGAGATGCTTTCGATTCCATCCTAGCTGTCCAATCGGCTAAGTCTGATAATGGATAAATAGTCCATTCCGTGTGTCGGAAGATTCGCTTGAAGGCTAATTCTAATAAAGAGGGTAATCGGAAGATTGTATGGTGCTCTTATCATAAGAGAAGAAGACGATTATCCATAAACCTTAGGTATCAGACCTACTCTAATCCTGAGGGTGGCCTAGTGCTCTAATTACTGTCTATTCGAAGAAAGATTCATACTTGCTTCCTCGGAAATGCCAGGGCGTCTGTCCCTAGTGCAACAGCTACAACAACTAGGCACCATTGAATTGATTTGCTCATGGCCGAATCACTGTGACACGAGACCGGAAAGAATCAGTGGGACATCCATTCTCTTCTGCAACCGAGGATGCTCTAGTGCTATCCCCCCTCGACATTTCCCTATAGTTTAATAATAGCGAACTTACTAATATTGTTTACTTGCTAGCAACCCTCTCATTCCGATCTTTATCACTACCGATACAATGGATTGTCTCAGGACGGAAAAATGAAAGCTTAGAGTGGACGAAGTTCGGGTCTTTCTTATAGAAAGAAAAGCAGTGTGACAGGATTGATAATAGTGTCACACTTCCTTTGACTCTTCTCTTTACCTAATGGGACCCCTGTAACTTATTCCTTTCTTCTCTTCCCACGACAACTGGGTAATCGTCTTTCCCTCTTTGCTGCTTCGTCGTTGAATCAGATGCTCACCCTTGGAAATAGGGGCCCGCTCCCCTTTAATTCAATTACCCGGACGTAATAAGAGTACCGGCACCACACGAACCAAACTTATTTCAAAAGACCTCTAGAGCAGAGCACGTGTTATCCTAGTGAAATATACCTCGTACCATATATATTGAAGAAATAAGGCTAATAACCGCCATTTTTGCTTAGGCCTACCCCTTCTCTAAGAAGGAGGCATGAGTAATATAATAGAGGAGAAGACATCTGACGAAAGGAGAATAAATGAGGGGCGAGTCAGTTTCCAAAAAGTGGGCGAGTTGACCACGGCTAGGAATAAATCTATTAGACTAATCGTGTTATTAATTGCGAACAAGCAAGTGATTGAATGAGTGGGGGGCTTTCGTGTGGTAGTAATTGCGAACTCATTCCATTTTTTGAGGATTCGTTCCCTGTTCCTTCGGCTGAGAAGCCTCGAGCTCCGCTCCCCTTACTCAACCCAACCTTTAAAAAAAGACCTTTCCCCGTTTTATAATAATAAGGTAAGCTGGTCTAGTGGCAAAAGGGACGTCAAACATCTCAAGGGTTCGATTCCTGATGGGGCCAGAGCAGGGGTTCTGGTGGGGGGTTTTTGGGTAGAATAGGAAAAATAATTTTTTTAAAAAAAAAAGTTAAGTACATAACCGGCGAAATTGCCCAATCCTATATTTCCTTGAAGTAAACCAGGAGCGGGAGCAAATTCTACAACAAATTGAAACTCTATCACTTGGCAGGGAGGAGGTATTTTTGAGCGCATGTTGATCATTTCGAAAAAATGGGAATTTGCACCAGATACGACCAAAGTAACCGCTGTAGCAAGTAGGACGATCGGCAGCAAATGGCAAAAGCCGTAAGGCGATTGAGAGGAAGAATGGGAAATAAAGAGTTGGTGTCATGGGTAGACTTATTCAAAAATGAATAGCGGGCTGATCTTTCCCAGTTCGCCGTACCTATAAGACTGACGTTCCCATATTGATTGTTGTTTAACATTCACTTCTTATATTATAGGCTTACAGAAGTACTTACAACGTTTGCCTTTTCGATTCCATTTTCAGTATGCCCCACTCCGGTTCTCCCAAATCATTGCCATTTTTCAAGGTTTTCGTGAAACCTTTGCTAGCCCATTACACAATCTCAGTCCTTTTCAGGATTTCAAACGCATGCTAGCCGTGTACGTGAATTCCATTCCAAGGATGCATGCGTTAGCCGACTACCTTAAAGGTTTTTTTAAAGAGATGCATGCTAATAATTATGTATGAACGCGCACTTAATTGATGATTCATGTGAGAACGCCTTTCTGGTCGTGTAGTCGTTACCCCTAGGGAAGCTACTCATAAGCTCCACCCCAACGGCTAAAAAAACTAGTACTTCTCTTACTCCGCCAAACGAAGCCACAGAAGACAGCATCTGTTCTAGCTCCTTTTTCTTTGATTTTTGCTCCGCAATAACCAAGATGACGAGCTACAAATATCCGTGCATTAAAGTAAAGAAGCGGAATAATCGGCCCGAAGGCTAGTAAGCAAAGCAGCTTTCCTGCAATCTGCCGGTTTCCTGAATGGAGCAAGGCATTGGCTGGGGAATACGGGAGAATGGAATGAAACTTCGAAATGCCTCACAGATGCCTTATCCCCCGTTCTGCTACTTGAAGTAATCCCCTTTAAGATTGGTTTGTGTGATCGGAAGAGGTTATTCCTAGCTCGGAAGAGGAAGAGAGGAATCGAACTAGTAACCTTAGTCACTTCGGGTCGCGCTGAAGAAGAACAGCGGACGATTTTTATCATGCCACTAGCTCAAGTCCCACAGCTTCATGTGCAGCCTTTCTCTTCTTCTATTATACGATAGCACTAGCCATTTTGCGCCCTTATTAGTATGAAACCAACTCGTCAGGGAGTGAGTGGCCTACTCGTCGTAGGGGCCTAGAGACTAACCAGTAAGTCTGATTCTTTTTCTTATTTAGTTGTTCGTCGAACAAAGTCCTAAGGTAAGAACTTCGCGCATAAGATAAAAGTAAGGAAACTTAGGGGCGGACTGATCTACATTCAGCCACGCCATAGTGACCCCCGAAGCGATCTTCTTCTAGTTACGGGACGAAGCTTGCCCCGGCAGGGTGGGATACTGAGATTGAGATCGACGAAGAAAAGGATGCTACTGCTGCTGAATTACGTCGCCTTTCTCCGGAGTATTCTGATCTTTACTAGAACCACAGGTCTGAAAGACTAAAAGGAGAGGGAAGCGTAAACGGCATCATCTCCCTCTATCTTTGTCAGTGCCCTAGATCCTGTCATGAATCAGGCATCTCGTCTTATTCTTTCCTTCTAATGCGGGAAGTATAGGAAGAATGTAGTTGTTGCTATGCCTTTGTTGCTATGCCCTAGATCCTGTCGGGAAGTATGGCATCTCGTCTTTTATGCTGCTTTGCCAGAAGTGAGTCTTCAGTTCCCCGTTCCGGTTCCTAAAAGGTGGTTCAATTCCAGTCCAGTTGGAGAAATTTGTCTTTGGTCAAGCGCTCGGAAGTGAGGTTAATGCTGTTCGATGCCTGTTGTTTGGTTAATGTTGTTTGTTCGGTGCCCCATTCCATCTCTTTCAGACCCTCGCTAAGTTAGATTAGGCAGAGTTTGTTCATGAGTCCCAGGAAAGGAAGAAAAGCATAACTTCTGGCTTCCCTTCGGCATTTAATTTAAAGAGTGGAGTTATTCCAAGTGTTCTTTAATCCAGGGAGTGAAAGGAAAACTAGAGTGATCCCGCGCAAGTGGAACTCTACGGGTTGCTTCGCAAGTTGAGCAACAAGCAGATCATATTGAAGCAGTCACGCACGAACTGAAATATCGTATGAGAAGCAATGCGCACACAGCTGGAAGGATCCCTTTAATGGCTTCGGCTAACAAAGAAAATTTTCCAGTGGGTTTCGGAACTTGGGCTACTGAAACACTAAAACCTCAGAAAAGTGTTCACTTCTTTACCTTAGTTACTAGGGGGTTTCGGGGAAGACCTATGTGGGGCACCTTTCAGGTGTGGGATGCTTGTTTAACCTCTGTATTCATCTCGTTCCTTATTTACCTAGGTGCACTGTGTTTTCAAAAGCATTATGTCGAACAGGCTCCTATTTCAATCCGTGCTGGACCGATCGATATACCAATAATAAAGTATTCAGTCAACTGGTGGAATACATCGCATCAAGCTGGGAGCATTAGTAATTTGGGTACATCAATACATGTTCCTATGCCCATACCACTCTTGTCTAACTTTGCTAACTCCGGTTTTACCTGAAGTAAGGCTGTACCTTGGGTTTTTTTTATATATTCTTTTTTGAAGAACTCCTGGGGGACTTAACCCATAGGTATTTACTCTAATATTCATCCCTTCCTGCTGAGCCAAGAAAGGAATACAGATTAATCGGCAACTACAGAGTCAGAAGAATCAGCTGAGGAATAACTAGGTATCTTAAAAAGAGGAATGTAATGACTCTAAACCTTCCATCATTCGGGGCGCCCGTCACGATGCTTACTCCTTGTCGTGACCTGACCTTACTATTTAACTGTTACGGTAGATCCGGTGGTGGGGTTGGAATTTTTTTTCTTTTTCATACTCCGAAAAAAAAATCTGGGCAACCATTAAGATAAGATCTAGACGAATTAGCCAGGTAGGCAGGCACCTAAGGGTACGATTTATCCGAAAGAGAAAATAAAAAAGAACGTGAATATCGCAGCGCCTCTGATAAACAGATTGGTGAACAAGCAGTTGCTACAGCACACTCTTGTTCACCCGGAAACTGTTTCAGCAAGAATGAACAAGGACAAAGGTTTGTTCACCCAGTTCAACTAATTGCCTACGTCTGGGGAGGACTCTTCTCAGTCCTCAATCCACTAATCTCAAGATTTCCAAGTACACACAGTTACAACCCACGCAACCTATGCTACTCAACCTTAGGTGGATCCTCGTATACAATCAGAACAGGCTCTGACTTGTGTCTGCACACCCTCTACTGATATCTATCTAGAATAGCTACTATCTCCTCAAAACTCAGCCTATTCTAAACAATACTCAGATTCTGCAGGGTTGCTATCACTTCTGCTGTAGCACACAATTGATGCACAAACTGTCCGCATCGCTCCGAAGCCTTCCGCACGAGCGCTGCACACTCTGGAATACTCCCCCTCACTCAGTGACCTCCTATCACTAGCAAGCACAGCCGTCCAGACACTCGACCGAGTCACTCACTCGTCAGTTCTTCCGCGGCTGCCCTTGATCAACCAACAAGTACTCTCTGCTCTGAATTGGCTTCCAGATCAAGCTTGGATCAGACTACGCAAGTCCTGATCACCTTCTGCTTCTGTCACCATAGCTCTGCTCTCACGGTCTGCTCTCGGTGATAATCGAAGACCTCCTCTTGAGCTATGTCAACTGCATGTTTTCCCTTAAACAGCCTGTGATCAACCGTAAAAACCTGCAGCTCCTCAGACATTACTTCAGAGATCTCCCCAAGCTCTGGATGCTGAGAGACCATCATACCATAGATAAGGGAGGGTAGCACAATGGGTTTGCTGCCGGAAGAGCTGCCAGCATGTGCAGCAATCTGAGGAAACATCACACTCCCCAGGCTGATTCTTCTCCTTTTCCCGACCGAGTGCAAGAGGTCAGCAAAGGGTTTTCTTACCTTTCCCCTGTGAGAGCTGGGGATCCAGTTCCTCAGCCCCAGATTGTACAGCAGAGCATACATAGAGGTGAGTTCAGATGCACTGAGGTTTGGTCCTTCCCAGGATTGACACACACCTCCTGTGAGCCAATACCTCCCGTTTCACATTTGTGGGCTCTCTGGCATCACCATCAATCCTAAAGAATTCATCTATTCTTTCTGGGGTAACCAGTACCGGTTTACCCTTGGCCCAGCTTTTCCCATACTCATCTCCTCCCTCTTATCCAAACTTCTCTTCCATGTTTACTATAAACTCCCTAACTAATCGGCTATTGTATCTGTAAGGGCAGGTTAGGGATTTCAAACGATTTACCTCAGTTAGAATTTGGATGATTGCTGAAGACTTGTATTTCTCTAAATCCAGCCTCTTTTCAGGAACAATGTGCTTCCTCTCTGCTGAGCTTTAGGATTGAGAGGCATTCCTGTTTCTGAACCATATTCCCCCGACAGTGACTACTGTTGTGACATCTCCTTCGCTGGACTTCTGACCCACATGTCTTCTCTCCGAAGGTTCACCTGTAGCATCCTCACTGGACTCCTCTTCTTCACTGGACTCCTCTTCTCCACTACTGGTATCAGTAATGATGATTGGTGCTTTTCCTTTGTCCGAAGGTGGAGGAGCATGTGCTACAGCAGATTCTTGTTTAGGCAGATCAACTTCCATCTCCTCCCCTTCTCCTTCTATACCTGGAGATGTGACAAGTGTTCTGCAACTTTCTACGTATGGCCCACCTCAGCATTCTCTGCAACTTGTGCTTCCCTTCTTCAAGTACTTCCTCTTCAGTCACAACTGCAGCGCTGGTAGCAGGCTCCCAGTCATGAACTAGACGTCTCCTTTTCTGCGAGGTTCCTCTTTTAGAAGAAGAAGTGTTGTGTGACACAAGAAGAGGTGCGGGCTCCCATACCACCAAGTCCAAACGCTGAGGAGGAGCTTCATTGCGGAACTTGGACCTCTTGTCGGTTCTGTCTTGCCGTGCTGCTGCCAGGTTTTTCTTCAGGCCTCGCGTTTTTACCATGGTTGCGGGTTTGCAGAGAGAGAGGAGCACACGGAAGAGTTGATCAGCAACGATTTGGGGGAAGCACCTTCAACTTATTTTGCCCTAGAATTTGATTTACCCGCTGCTTTTCTTTCTTTTTCCGAAGCACGTGTTCTGCATGTGACTTCTTCTTGCTTTAGCGACCAAAACATATGAAAAAGCTTTTACTGGCCAGGTTGCTATAGCAGACAGGAGCTGGTTCTCCTACTCATTCCGGATAACTGCTTTGTAGGGAGGATCCTCGTGAGGCTCTGATGATTGTTTCTTCACCCATACTTGGGTTTGTCTTGATTTCCTCCTCTTCTGACCCTCAAGACTCCTATCTTTTCTTTTTTCACATTTGGGTCTCCACACCTGTATCTTCTGTGGCTTTCTCCTATTTTTTTCCATTCCAGTGGGCTGGTACAGCCATCTTTGCAATACATCTTCGTGGTTCTTTCCAGTAATAAGCATTTCCCGGATCTACTGGGCAAGGAGATTTTATACAGCATGTGTTGGCCCTGCGTTTTGTTCCCCTTTTTCAGTAATGAAAGTTCTTTGGGTTCTCTGCTGCCGCTTCAGGTTTGAGGGTATCTTCTGATTCGCTTTCTTCTTACCATAGTAATTTGTGCATGAACTCCTTTTATTCTGAGGCTCTGGCTTTGTTACAGATGGATGATGCATCAGATGCTGTAGCATCTTCTTGTTCAAGTGTCTTGTTCCGTCTTCCTCTGCAGATTTTGGGCAAACCTCTGATTTTTCATTCTCATATGTCATAGCATCCGAGGCTTTTATGAAAACTGTTCCTCTAGAGCTTTCTTCACCAGTGTATCCGAGCCCCGTCCTTCCTTTTCCAATTCTTTGGTATGAAAGAATTTCATCCGGGATATTTTTCTGAGGTTCGGCTGCCTTTAATGTTGCTAGAGAGACACCAATGTCAGTGACTTGGCTTCCTGTGTCTTCCCTTTTTAGTATGGTGACTTGTCTGTTAGATGAGGAGAGAAATTGTTCACGTTCTTCTTCCAGTAGCTTGACTCTGTCGGTCAAGGCTTGATTTGTTTGCAGAGCTTCTTCAGACTGTTTAAGTATCTCTCCCAAATAGTCAATTAGGCTGACAGTTGAGTCCTCCTCGTCTTCACTTTCGGACACGACAACCCTATAGTGTAATTCATTCTTTATTAACTCTTTGTGGTTGAAATCTGACACACTGGTTAACACAACACAATTTTCTTCTTCACATTCCTCAGAGTCACTCCACTTAGCTGTCAGGGACTTGTTATCCTTCTTCTCCGAGTTTTTGAGTGGTTTGCTCGGACAGTCAGCCTCAATCTGTCCATACCCTTCACAATTTCAGCATTGAACTCTCTTTCTAATTTCTTTCTTCTCATCTTCATTCTGAGCAGGTTCCTTCCCTCTGCTTTTATTTTCTCCACCCTTTCTGAATTGTTTTCGTGAGGATGAGCTTTGCCCAGTTCTTGAGTCAATGTTCTTCAGGACTTTCCCAAGGTTTTTTACTAACATACTCAGCTGATCATCTGGAGTTGGCTTCTTCACTTCTGTTTCTGCCTTCAGTCCTATATTTTCTTTAGGAGTGGGCTCTTCTTTAACCCGCTTCATCTCAAATTGTTTGAGGGATCCAACCAATTTTTCCATCCTCAAGTGTCTGACATTTTGAGCTTCTTCAATGGCCGTCACTTTCATGTCAAATCTTGTGGCCAACGATCTGAGGACCTTCCTAATCAGCTTCTCTTCAGGAATAGGTTCTCCAAGAGCATGGGCTTCATTTGCTAGGTCACACAGTTTTGCATTGAACTCAGTGATCGTCTCCTCTTCTAGCATTCTCAGGTTCTCAAACTGCGTAGCAATAATCTGTAATCTTGACAGCTTTACTTTATCAGTTCCTTCATGGGCAGTTTGCAGGATTTCCCAAGCTTGCTTGGCCATATCACAGTTTGATATCAACCTGAAATTGTTAGCATCAACCGCAGCAAAGATGGCATTCAGAGCCTTTGAATTACCAGTTGCTGCAGCTCCCTCTTCAGCATTCCATTGTTCTTCAGGTTTTATCCGTGTAACTCCCTGTTCATCCATGGTGATCGGAGGAGACCACGATAGCTCTCCAGGTCTTCTCATCAATGGCTTTGGGAAAGGCCTTCATCCTAGCCTTCCAATATCCACAGTTGCTTTCTTCCAACAATGGAGGTCTGCTCGTGCTATGTCCTTCCTTCATTATTCCTTGACTACTTCAGAGGCGGTGTAGGATCTTTTACTCTGTATGTTCAGCTCCCGCTCTGATACCAATTGAAATTCGCAGCGCCTCTGATAAACAGATTTGTGAACAAGCAGTTGCTACAGCACACTCTTGTTCACCCGGAAACTGTTTCAGCAAGAATGAACAAGGACAAAAATTTGTTTACCCAGTTCAGCCAATTGCCTACGTCTGGGGAGGACTCTTCTAAGTCCTCAATCCACTAATCTCAAGATTTCCAAGTACACATAGTTACAACCCACGCAACCTATGCTACTCAACCTTAGATGGATCCTCGTACACAATCAGAACAGGCTCTGACTTGTGTCTGCACACCCTCTACTGATATCTATCTAGAATAGCTACTGTCTCCTCGAAACTCAGCCTATTCTAAACAATACTCAGATTATGCAGGGTTGTTATAGCATCTGCTGTAGCACACAACTGATGCACAAACTGTCCGCATCGCTCCAAAGCCTTCCGCTGAGCCGTTCGAACGATTCCACGAGCGCTGCACACTCTGGAATACTCCCCCTTGCTCAGTGACCTCCTGCCACTAGCGAGCACAGCCGTCCAGACACGCGACCGAGTCACTCACTCGTCAGTTCTTCCGCGGCTGCCCTTGATCAACCAACAAGCACTCTCTGCTCTGAATTGGCTTCCAGATCAAGCTTGGATCAGACTACGCAAGTCCTGATCACCTTCTGCTTCTGTCACCCCAGTCTGCGCTCACGCTCTGCTCTCGGTGATAATTGAAGACCTCGTCCGCACACCAAAAATACTCTCCCGGAATTTTGTGTGTGTTCTCGCTTTTCTGCCCTCTACTTCAATCAACCTTCATTGCTCTGAAGGGTCTTCTTTATATAGGAGCACCCACTTCCATCATTATCAGATTATAGCTCCAAAAGCAAAAACCCCTAATTTGTAGGAGATTGGATTCGATTGGCAAATCTAATAATCTACAATCAAATCTTCTTCAGTTGGGAATCTCTAGTGGAATATTCTCTGCAGCAACTCAGAAACTCCTCTGATGCTCTTCGAAGGACTGCCAAACCTTCTTTCCAAAAACCCAGGTTGCTGTACTCGGACAGACGCTTCAGCTCTTCGGAACAAGCTCCTATTATAGCATCCTCCAGCTATAGCAGCTCTTTGTTCACTGATCTTGTTCACATATGCTGAACTCTGGCTATAGCAGCATCTTGTTCAGCTGCTTGTTCACTTGTCCTGGTTTTGTCAAACACTGCCATACTGCATCATCAAAACGAGAAAGCTCGAGTCCCTACGACGCTACCCCCTCATTCCCCTCTCCCACACAGAGAGGTTAAATCTTTTTCAAGAGCTGAACATAATCTTGTCTTTACCTACTTTATTTTTGTATAGTCAAAAAGCGAGCCTTATCCTCTTTCAGCTCCTTTTCTAAAATAAAGAGGGCTTGCTGAAGTTACGGTTCGTGTCTTTTCTTTTTTCATTCGAAAGGAAGAAGTTAAGTTTCAGTCAATCAGGTTCTATGCTATCTCTTTCTTTAGCTGGTCATGGCCATAATGTGCCCCTTTTCTCGTATTTTTTTTAAGAATGAAGGAGTGAGACTGCCGGAGCGCTTTGATAAAAGCCCTTTTACCGCTTCAATTGATTGAATTTAAAAACCTTCCTTGCTCTTTCGATCAAGCGTGAGTTCCCCTTCCTTTTTTTTAATGTCTATATGCGGACAGCTTTCCTTGGCTAGAATAGCTAATAGGCTGACTTCGAAGTAGGTCTCTAAGAGAGCCTGTATTCGAATGAGGGACTATAACTCCGGGTTTACATTTCTAATCAACTAGTGGTTTTTCCAGTAACTCATAGAAGTAAGCGCTGCTCCTTATTCAAGTGTCAAGCAAAGGGAGATAGCTTTCTTTCATACTTGAACCAATTCCCATTCTAAGGCTTCCCCGCCCAGATGAATCTACCTCTGATGCGTAGGGAACTTTCTTCGAAGACTGATTTGGCTTCACCACACCAAGCGAACCGTAAGATAAAGAAGAAAGAGGAATAAGGGAAAGCAAGGCGAGAGCCGATCCTCAATCCCATACAGAGGAGTAAGAAAGAAAGGAAGAGTTAGCACATGCATCGGAAGCTAAATAGGATAGAGTAGACTCAGCGCTTTTATTTATGATGAAAAAGACACTATGGAAGCAAGGAGCTCCACTGCAACATAGATAGGCGAGTTAGACCTACCGGAGACCAATTCGAAATGGTAGGAAGCTTGTCTTGTGCTCCAGAGTCGGTGCAGCGTTCGAGCGGAAAGGCTTACGAAAAGGAATGCCTTGCTTCCTGTAGGGCGATATTAAGTCGAAAGAGTGGAGGGCGGGAAAAAATCTTAGCAGAAAAGTGATCGGTGGTTCCCACCCCCTATCACTTAAAGGCCTTGCTTAGGCCCTATCTCTTGATTGCCCTTTATTTGATAGGGCGCTTGCTTTCCACACCAGCCTATTCACTCTACAAGACTCTTTTCCACTCTAAACCCTTATAACTTACAACATCGGGCTAAGTAGTTAAGCTTTTGCAATTGCAATCTGCCCCCCTCTTAACTATGCATATGCATTATGCTCCTCGATTTTAACTAATACTTCGTTCTTTTCTGTATAGCTGTAAAAGCGCCTCAATTCGTTTAAAAAGGTACCTACCTGCCAAACGGATGAGGGTAGCGAAGCATCATAAAACCCAAGCGAACAGGGAATATGTGCGTCCTGCCTAGTAATATGTTGTCCACAGATTTAGGGGTGACAACCCATTTATGATTCCAGCCGAGAAGACTAGTAAAAGGAAGGATCAAGAATGTCATATATTTCAAGAGCTGGATCAGTTGCCGATGAACAAGTAAGAATTGCCTCAACAAAAATGGATGGAATTGGACCTAAAAAAGCCATTCAGGTTCGTTATCGATTAGGTATCAGTGGGAACATAAAAAAAGAGTTAACTAAGTATCAGATCGACCAAATTGAACAAATAATAGATCAAGATCATGTTGTTCATTTGGAATTGGAGAGGGAGAACGAGCAGACATCGAAAGATTCATTTCTATTTCTTGTGGCCAATGCAGAGAATGTCCAATGACTTGAGTGGATTGATCAAACAGCCGCTTCCCTTCTAACATGCATTCTTTAAAGAATCCTCCTCTCCTATTTGTTTGACTCCAAGGGGATTGAGATCCGGGGATCTCTTGTAGCTTACATTTGGATAATAGCATCCTCTTTCTATCCCTTTTTTCAAAACCGGCTCTCTGAACTCGTATGAAAGAACCTTTTTTCGGAAGGAAAAAACACTATCGATCATATCTCTACCCTCAACATTGGAAGTGAAGATCTAGACACAATGGACATGGAAGAGCCCATCAATTGGAAGCTCGGTTCCGTCGCCATCGGCCACCGACCTAAGTGCAGAGTTACTGACAATAGTCGAACAACCCTCACGAACCGACTGCTGAAACTCAGCATGACGAATCTATCTGTGCTTTCAACCCACTCCCCCCTACCTTTTACGGCTAAGAAAGAGAAAGGTTACAACTTCCCTCTCCCTATTGGTCTAGCTATCTCTTTCAGATCCTCAGCTGCCCTTTACCCCGGGGATAAAGACATCCCTGGATAAACTTCCTTATAAGGATAGAAGAGAAGGCTGGGAGTCACAACCCTAAGGGTAGGGGACTCAGCAATTCCTCCAATAGATTCCAATATCTGAAGTTAGGAATCCCACCCAACAATATCCCCTCCATTAAAGGAAGTAAGAAAAGCCGTTCCAGTTGCTATGGATCCTATGCAGCTATGGGACTGACGGCATATAGCCTTTGTCCGAGGGGGGGCGGGGGGTATTGTTTCTACTCTTCCGAGATATAAATAACCTCGTTGCGATCGGGATATGTTAAGCCATGTCTAACCGAGGATCAGACAGTTAGAAGGGGTTATCCTTCATCCCACTTCGCAAGGGTTTGTGTCGCAAAGTGAGGCTTGTTAAAGTGCGTATATCTGGATTTTTTTCACGATTAGCGAGTTATCCCCAATACTCGCCTTTCATTCAAACAGTAGACTTGGTAATTCATATTAACAAGGAAATGTCACCTTCATAAAGCAGTTCAACGAAGCTTGTGTGTAGATGCTATGAGTCTTCCTTTCTTCTATCCTAGGGAGGACAGTTCTATATTTATAGAAAGAAGATCATACCCATCAACTAAATGCAGACTTATCTCCTGCAACTCCTCACCTCATAGGCAACCTCTCTAGAGATGAAAGTGAAGCATAGAAAAGTTTCTTTGGCCTTCAGGTTCCTCTCTATTTTAGCATTGTTTATCTCTTCTTTCAGGAGGCGATTGAGAGCTCCTCCCTTCAGGTTCAGTCCGATTGCAGATAAGCATGGTTTGTGTGAGCCATTTGGCTCCTCCTATCTTGATGCTCGTACAGGGATAGTTATTGTGCAAAGTTCAGTCTTTCTACAATTATTATATTCTATACACACTCTCTTGATGTGGCATTGGGAACGCCCGAGCCATAAAATTATTACAGCTTTTATTTTTGAGGCAACTTGTATTTGCCACGACTCAAGCTATTTGAGTCTCTTTTAATAAAAGTGGCTTTATTAAAAAAAAAATTCTCATGGTGACCTAACGAGTTTTGAATATGAGTTGCTTACACGAGACGAAAATAGCTCGTCATTCACCTCCCTAATGGAAAGTGACTTGGACCCTGCTGATTTTGATGATGGCGCGAAAGGATTAAATGATGCGCCAAAAGGTAAGGAATTCGATGAAGGGTTGAAACCTCTTCCACCGGATCTAAGGTATGAATTATTGGGACCCAACGAGTCTTTACCTGTTATTGTAGAAGCTTCTTTGAATGATGTTGAGACTTCTAAATTGATGAATGTGTTGCATGAATATAAAAGTGTCATTGGGCACTCCGTTGATGATTTGAAGGGGATTAACCCCGATGTATGCATGCATAGAATTCGTTTAGAAGATAATGCGAAGCCCAGTCGTGAGTTCCTTAGACGTTTAAATCCTAATTTAGGAGAAGTTGTATTGAAGGAAGTCACGAAGTTGTGCAATGTAGGTATTATTTATGTTGTCCCATATTCTGAGTGGGTGAGCCCAATTCATGTGGTGCCTAAAAAGGGCGGGCTCACCGTGGTTAGAAATGAGAAGAATGAGTTGATACCTACGCGTACGGTCACAGGGTGGAGGATGTGCGTAGGCTATTGGAAGTTAAATTCAGCCACTAAGAAGGATCATTTTCCATTCCCTTTATAGATCAAATGTTAGAACGTCTAGCAGGACATGAATGTTTCTGTTATCTTGATGGGTATAGTGGCTTTTTTCAAATTCCTATCCACCCCGATGACCAAGAAAAGACCACATTTACTTGTCCCTATGGCGCATTTGCTTATAGGAGGATGCACTTTGGTCTTTGTAATGCACCGGGAACTTTTCAACGTTGTATGATGTCCATTTTTACTGAATTTTTGGAAAACTCTATGGAAGTATTTATGCACGATTTTTCTGTGCATGGTTACTCATTCGATGATTGTCTCACAAATTTATCTCGTGTGTTGGCTAGGTGTATTGAAATGGACCTGGTACTAAATTGGGAGAAATGCCACTTTATGGTGAAGGAAGGCATTGTGTTAGGACACGTTGTATCAAAAAGAGGAATTGAGGTCGATAGAGCCAAAATCGACGTTATTGAGAAGCTGCCACCACCAAGAGACGCGAAGGTAATAAGGAGTTTCCTCGGGCACGCTGGATTTTATAAGAGGTTCATCAAGGACTTCTCAAAAATTGCTAAACCTCTTATAAATCTACTATGTAATGAGGTAGAATTCAATTTCGATGAACCGTGCCATCAAGCGTTTCAAACACTAAAGACAGCTTTGGTGTCCCCCCCGATAATTCAACCACCAAATTGGGAGATTCCATTTGAGCTAATGTGTGACGCTAACGATAGCGCTATTGGAGCGGTATTGGGTCAAAGGGTCGACAAGCGTTTGCACGTGATTTATTATGTGAGTAAATCCCTTGACTCTGAAAGAATTTGAGAGTATGTGGTTCGAAGTATTAAGAGACTGCGTGTATGGTAATGCCAAAATCAGATTTGAGAATAGAAGTTTTCTTTTTTTGATATTAGGGTTATACGAATACATTGTTTATATAGGAGTACATGACTACGTTTAGGAAATCTAACTTTAGGCAAGTAGATAATGATCCCAACACCTTTTAGGAATTCACACGCCAGCCATTAAGGAGATATATTCTCCTAAATATTCTCCAAGATTTCCTCTTGTTTCCAACTTGCTTTCCAAGACTCCCAGATTTCCTCTTGTTTTCAACTTGCTTTCCAAGACTCCCTTAAATCGTGTATATGCAGCCTATGTCTTCATTCTCAACACTCCCCATCAAGCTTGACTCTAGGAACTAGCCAAGCTTGGAACCATGAAGACTTGCCTCATTAAAAACCTAAGTATGGAAAACCACTTGGGACAAAACCATACCTTGGACAAAAAGAGTACAAGCCCTCACGGAAAGGGTCATGTTTAAGGAATACTTGTGAGTCCAAGCTTCAAATGAATGGACTCACACACTTTGCTGCCGGCAGCTTTGGTGAAGATGTCTGCTAGTTGATCCTCGCTCTTTGAATAGCACAGTTGGATCACTCCTTTCTCTACCATTTGCCTTACCTTGTGGCAGTTCACTTCTATGTGCTTTGTCCTCTCATGGAACACTGAGTTTGACGCAATGTGGATGGCTGCTTGATTGTCACAATGCATGGTGATAGGCGTGCTAGTCTCTATGTCGAGGTCTTTGTAGAGAGCTTTGATCCAGATCAATTCATTTGTGAGCTTTCTCATCGCCCAATACTCGGCCTCTGCGCTCGAACATGAGATCACCTTATGCTTCTTGCTTCTCCAAGTAACCAAGTTACCTCCAATAAAGGTACAATAGCCTGTGGTCGATCTCCTATCCATCCTATCTCCTGCCCAATCAGCATCACAATAGCCGAAAATCTCTATGCTCCCATTGCGTCCCATCCAAATGCCTTGTCCAGCCGTGCCTTTGAGGTATCTGAGGATCCTCTCCACCGTGCGCCAATGATGCATCTTTGGCCCTTGCATGTGCTGGCTCACCTGATTCACAGCAAAACAAATGTCAGGTCTCGTGATAGTCAAATAAATTAACTTACCAACCATCCTTCTATATTGCTTTTCGTCTTCAAACGGCTTGTCATCAATCTCCCCCTCTCGAATGACCTTGTAACCTTCCTCAAGTGAAGTCTTAGCATGTTTTGCTCCAAGTTTTCCTGCTTCACACAAAAGACCAAGCGTGTACTTCCTTTGAGAGAGAAACAACCCCTCTTTCGATTGGCATATTTCAATTCCAAGGAAGTACTTTAGTTCACCCAAATCTTTAATATCAAAAACAGAATTTAGAAAGGATTTAGTTTCAAGTATCCCTGCCTTGTCGCTCCCAATGATGATGATATCATCAACATACACAAGGATAACAACTATACCAGATGATCCGTGTAGGGTGAAGAGAGTATGATCTGCCTCAGATTTCCTAAATCCTCTTTTGAGAAGGGTTGAGCTCAGCTTGTGGTACCACGCCCTAGGTGATTGCTTCAGCCCATATATAGCCTTCTTTAGTCTAAGGACTTTCCCTGGTTGGACCGTGTCTTCTAGGCCTGGTGGAGGGTGCATGTAAACCTCTTCTTCTAACTCTCCTTGAAGGAATGCATTCTTGACATCCATCTGCCAAAGATCCTATCCGAGGCTGGTAGCAACTGAGAGAATAATCCTAACCGAATGGAGCTTGGCTACTGGTGCAAATGTATCAAGGTAGTCCTCTCCATATGTCTGAGTAAACCCTCGTGCTACCAATCTGGCTTGTACCTTTAGATCGAACCATCACTCTTATACTTGATTGTGAGGACCCAACGGCTAGATACTGCCTTCTTTTCCTTGGGAAGGTCAGATTCATACCAAGTACCATTCACTTCCTTAGCCTTTGTTTCTTCATGGATTGCATCCCTCCATACCTTATGCTCTTTGGCCTCTTCGTAGGAACTAGGTACATGTCCTTCGTCCAACTTACCAGTGAAGGTTTGATGCTCTTGTGGGAACTAATTCGATGACCATACGACTTGAATGGGATGAGCTACTGCCGTTCCATTGTAAAACACCCTTGTGTTCTTCCAATTTGAGGCTGGTTTCTTCAACCTTGTGCTCCTTCTAGGCTGCAAGACTTGCTCTTGTTGAGGCTGCTCATGCACGGTTTGAACTTGTGTTTGTGCTTGTTGAGGCTGTTCTTGTTCAGTAGGTGCTTCATTCTGATCACCACTTTCGAGTCCTTGGTCTTCATTCTCAATGTCAGGTTCTGATCCTTCTTGGCCCTCCTTCTAATCATGACTTGATGAGCCAGTCTCTTGTGTGGATGATGAGTTTTCTTCATGATCAGTTTGGTCATCTTGGTTTTCCCCATCACGATCAGGATGAGGAGCTTCCTCAACCTCTTGAGGGGCTAAGGGGTCATGACCTCCCCTTGCTCCCCCTTGATCCATAGGAAGGGTGTGACCAAAGCTCTCCAAAATGTTCCTCAAGTTAGTGGCTCGGTCTGAGGGGGTTTGAGAGAGGTCATTGAGTTCGTTCCAACTGCCCTTCTCATAGTATCCCTTTGTCTCCACAAACATGACATCTCTGGACACTAACACCTTTCTTGTAACTGGATCATAGCACTTATACCCTTTCTGAGTTGCTGAATAACCAATGAACATAGCCTTTGTACTCTTTGCCTCAAGCTTGTTTCGTAGCTCACCTAGGATTAGCACAAAACAAAGGCACCCAAACACTCTTAAGTGATTAATGGAAGGTTTAGTTTTGTTGAGTACCTCATATGGAGATGTGTCCTCAAGGACTCTCCTTGGGATTCTGTTGATTAGGTAGCAAGCCGTCATCACAGCATCCTCCCATAACCTTTTAGGTACATTGGTGTGGAACATCATAGAGCGTGCCACCTCTATTAAGTGTTTATTCTTCCTGTCCGCCACTCCATTTTGTTGGGGCGTGTAGGGGCAGCTCGTTTGGTGCTCAATCCCATGTTTGGCTAAGTGTTGTGTGAATGCATTGCTTGTGTATTCACCACCATTATCTGTTCTCAAAGTTTTAATCTTGGCATTGAGATGGTTAGTAGCATAGTTTTGGAAGTTTATAAATGCTTCTAATACCCTATCCTTCTATGGAATTAATGTTAGCCATGTATATTTCGATTTTTCATCAATGAACGTGACAAAGTACCTATGATTATCCCTAGATATGCACGGTGCAGTCCATACATCAGAATGAACAAGTTCAAAGCAATTGTCATACGTCATCATAGATTTTGAAAATACTGATTTATGGTGTTTTCCTAAAATACATGCCTCACATTCATTACTTTTAAATGAAACATTAGGCAACATTAAATTTAAGGCTTGTGAGAATGTCCTAATCCCGCATGCCACGTCGTTTCATTATTAGGTACAACCAAATTGAAAACCCAAGATTTATCTAAATTGGAAACATTAGATTTAGGAGATGATTTTTCAAGCAAGTACACGCCTTCTTTGGTAACTCCTTCACCGAGTAGCTTATTTGTCTTAATATCCTGAAACTTCACATCATTAGGTCCAAAAATAACATAGCAATTAAGATCAGTTGCAATCTTTTTAACAGATAACAAATTAGATGTAAAGCTAGGCATACAGTAAGCCTTAGACTCTGTATCAAATAACCGTAATAGACACTTTATCACTGTTTGCAATCACAACATTACCTAACGTTGGATTAACATTATTGATCAACTTAGGGTTACTAATCATATGATGAGACAAATCCATTCTTCGAAGGCCCAATCCTGCTAGTGAGAGGAATCTAGTGAGAGGAATCTAAAGACTTGAATTTAGGGTTTCCCGTCATGGGCTCTGCCCCTCCGGCTCTGCCACCAGAGACTTTTGCTCCAGGCGGATCTGCTCCCGGCGGATCTGCCCCCTCGTTAAGCGCTCCCCCGACCTTGGCTCGGTCGTTTGCTAACACAGTCGCCTCTGTGAGGCCTCCTTTGAAGCCGAGGTTTAGCCCCATTCTTCTTCCTTCCAGGCAGGTTGGGTTAAAGGATGGTCGTCCGTCCATCAGCTTCTCAGGTCCTGAGATTGGGGCTGGTGCCAAGAGGTTTGCTTTCTCCCTCATTGCCAAATTCACAGTTGGCCGGCCTAGTCTGGGTGAGATCCAAAAAGCTTTTCAGGCGAACTGGTCCGTTTCCGGAAGAGCTACCCTTAGTGAGATTTGGGATGCGAGGCATGTCCTAATTATCCTGGATTCAGAAGCTGATATCAGGAATGTTTTGTCGTCCTCCCTAACAAAGGTTGGTCATGCCTTCTTTCGCCTATTTCGATGGACAGCTGATTACAATCCTAAGAGAGAATCAACGAGCATCTCAGTGTGGCTTAGACTTCCCAATCTTCCTCTTCCTCTGTACGATAACGCGTTCATTGAGGCAAAAGTTTCTACCTTTGGTTATTTTTTTGCAGTTGATGATAGATATAAGGCTTGTGTTTCGGTAAAGTATGCTCGTGCTTGCGTAGAGTTAGATGTCACTCAGGTTTTACCGGAGGCTGTATGGATTTCTATGCCGGAAAATCAGGGTTTCTGGCAAGCTGTTGTCGCTGAGACAAAAATCTCTTATTGTAGCAAATGCAAGGTTCATGGGCATCTCTTAGCTATGTGTCGGAAGGTCAAACAGACTTATGATACCCTTAAGACTAAAGATGGTGGATCTACACTGGTTACTTTGAAAACAGCATCCTGGAAATTCCGGTTGGGGAAAAAAATTCTAGGATAGGGGAGGACCCTACCCTTTGCGAATTCACTGATAAGGCTAATGCAGTCGTCCCTAAGGACTTGGTTAATGCAGAGGACCCTTCCTTAGTAGTTTTAAAAGATGGGGATGGTTCAGGTGCTAGGAAGGTTGTCGGGAAAGGGGTCTCTTCAGATAGCTTCAGTGAGGGGGAGCTTCCTAAGATGGATGCTTCTTGCCAGTCTGATAGGGTTCAAGAGGCAGACAGGACTGGGGAAAGGACTAAAAATCCTCCGAATGATTTTTCAGAAGCTGAGCTTCGCCTGAAGAAGCAAAGTCCCAATAAAATGTTTTTTTAATGAGGAGCTAGGAGTGCTCGTTCATCCTGGATCTCTTCAACATTATAAAAACATTTTGGATAAAGTTGGCTGCACAAGGAGCCCTGGTAGAGGTAGAGCGGATATAAGATTTTTGGATGCTCTTACAGATTGCATCATTCCTGGCAGCAAGCACTGTCCCTCCAATGTGTCTCAATGATAAAAGGTCTCTGCTGGAATGTTAGAGGAATTGCAAATCGAGGTACCATTTGTTTCCTAAAAAGTTTATTATCCAAGCATGATATTTCCTTTTGTGCTATTCTAGAGCCTAAATTGCAAGGGGATAAAATTATTTCTATCGCTAGGAAGTTAGGCTTCTCTAGGTTTATGCAGGGGAACCCTACCAATAAACATATTTGGATATTTTGGAAGGACTCTATAACTGTTACCGTTTTAAATTCAGCTCACAACATATTTCTTGTGAAGTATCCCTCTCTGCGTCTGGTATTAAGTCTTTATGCACTGTCGTCTATGCTTCCTATAAAGTTAATGACAGATTGCTTTTATGGGAGAATCTTGCCAAAGAGTCCATATATATCTCAGATCCCTGGATTCTTATGGGAGATTTTAACGCTGTTACTCATGCTGGTGAGAAAAAAGGTGGTCAAAAATTCGGCAACAAGGCTTCCTCAGATTTCAATAGTTTTATTGCTGGTAGTGGGCTAGCGGATGTTGGGTTTTCTGGAAATAAATTCACCTGGTGTAATAATCAAGCGGGTTTGAGGTGTATTTGGATGAGGCTTGATAGGGTTCTAATTAATGGACTGGCTACAGCTCGTTTTCCGGATCTAAAAGTGATACATCTACCTCGTATCCAATCTGATCATTGTCCCTTGTTGATTTCCTTCAGCAAAAAAGAATATGTGCAAAGTTTTTTCAGCTTCAATCCGTCCTGGATCAAGCATGCTGATCTGCAATCCTTTGTTCGGATTTCTTGGACTGATCGGGCTCATGTCAATCCCTTAGTTAATTGTTATGCTAAGCTCAAAAGACTGAGAAGTGAGCTGCGTAGTTGGAATTGGAATGTCTTTGGGGATATCAATCAAAGGATCAGCGATCTTAGCAAACAAGTGGAGGATAATGAGTTTGTTCTTCAGAACTGCTGAAGTTCGGAAAGTGAGGAAGATCTAGTACAATGTCAAAAGAGGCTTCAAACAGCCTTAGACGATCGTCAACTTTTTCCAAACGCTAAATCTCAGATGGGTTGGCTTCAGGAGGGGGATAGGAACACTGGGCTTTTTCACGCAGCAATTAAGGCTCGGAGGGCTGCTAATAATTTTAAAGTTACCCTCCCCTCGGGTTTAGTTTCAGATGACCGAGATGAAATTGGTTCTTTGGCTACAGGTTTTTTTCAGGGTTTACTTGGAGGGTTTTCTGCCATTCCTGATAGGAGCTTTTTTGATAATATTCGACCCATGATTACTGCTTCAGATAATTGCAAACTGAGAGTTATACCTGATGATGACGAGATTTGGCTCGCTGTGTCCAATCTGCCAGAGAACAGTTCCTCAGGACCAGATGGTTTCACAGGTGTTTTTTATCAGTCGTGTTGGAATATCATTAGAGAAGACATTATAGAAGCAGTTCAGATTTTCTTTAAGGGTGTTAGCCTCCCCAATTGCATTTCAGCTACAGTGCTTACTCTTATTCCGAAAGTTAAGAATGCCACCTCTCTTGATCATTTAAGACCAGTCAGCCTTTGCAATTTCTTTCACAAGATTATATCTAAGATCTTAAATGATCGGATTCGTCCGCTTCTTGACAGAATTATCAGCCCGGAACAATCAGGTTTCATTCCTGGGAGGTCCATTCATCATAGCATTGCGCTGGCTCATGATCTAGTTTCAGATATTATAAAAAAGTTCATGGGGATAATGTGATGGTTAAAATTGACATGGCGAAATCCTATGATCGGATTTCTTGGGTCTTCCTTATTCGAGGTATGAGGGCTTTAGGGTTTGATGAGTAGTGGTGCGATCTTGTTTATCGGAATATTAGCAATTGTTGGTATTCGATCAGGATTAGAGGGAAATCCTTTGGGCATTTTAAATCTAATAGGGGGCTGAGGCAGGGGGATCCCTTGTCTGCCAGCCTCTTTGTAGTAGCTATGGAATTCCTCTCCAGATTGTTGAACGTGGCTGGAAGGGAGGGAGGAGGCATTATGCCCTACTGGTCTTCTCTTCAAGCTGCTGATATTAACCACATCCTCAATGCAGATGATGTTTTGGTTTTCACTAATGGAGGGAAGACCTCCTTTGCTAAAGTTTTGGAGATTCTAAATTACTTATGCGTTAACTCTGGACAGCAACTTAATGAAAGGAAATGCAAGGTTTTTTTCTCCAAGCATATAAATAATGCTAGGACAGCTTTAGTTATTCAACTTTCTGGTTTTATTCCTAGTGTTTTCCCTGTTCGGTACTTAGGAGCCCCTTTGTTCCCGGGGAGGCCTAGAAGTTCTTTCTTTCAGGGGATAGTTGATGGTATCAAAGGTAGGCTTTTAGGCTGGATGAAATCCTTTCTTTCTATGGCTGGGAGGATTACCTTAATCAAGGCAGTCCTACAATCCATTCCCATACACTCCATGTCGGTCTTACCTGTTCCTAAAGGTACGCTAAGGGAGGTAGATAAGGTCCTAAGGAATTTTTTGTGGGATTCTGGAGGGGAATCTCGGCATCATTGGGTTAATTGGGAGGCTGTCTGTATGCCAACTAATGCAGGGGGCTTGGGGATCAGAATTCTTCAGCAGGTCATGACAGCGCTGCAAGGGAAACTAGCCTGGAATTATCTGCTCAATTCCTCATTGTGGGCTAAACATGCTAGGAGCAGATTTTCCATTGGAGGCAGAGGATCTTGGCTATGGAAAACTATCTCCCCTTTCATATCTAGTATTTCCCTGAATTGTGGATGGATTCTTGGGAATGGCAAAACTTCTACTCTTGATTTTTGTAAGGGTATTGCCATGGATTGTCCAAAGAGATTAAGGAATATGCAAATTAAAGAGGTCATTCAGAATCCGGATTGCAGAAGAGATTTTTTGTATAATATGAACCCTCGGATCTATCTTTCCATTGGAGAGACTTTGTCTGAAAACAACTCAGACAGATTAGTCTGGGAAGGGGACATTAGTGGTATGGTCACTACAGCTAATTTTCTGAAGAGCTTCAGCCTCACTCAACCTTGTATTAAAAATTTCGAAGTTATTTGGAGTAATTTTATCCCATCAAAAGTCTCCTGCTTCTTGTGGAAGGTACTACACTCAGCCCTCCCTACTAATGAAAATATCATCAAAACTGGATGTCAGATTGCCAGCAAATGCGTCTGCTGCAATGATTCGAGGGTTGAAACTATGGAACATCAGTTTCTCCACAGTGATAAAGCGAACTTGCTGTGGAATTTTATTTGTCCTATTTTCTGTAAAAGAAAGCATGCCACGGTTCACCAGCTCTGTTATGATTGGGGCACTACGGCTGATCTCAATATTTTTAAGGACTGCTTGGGGTTTGCCCTTATTAGTTGCTGTCTGTGGGACATTTGGAAATTCAGAAATATGATGGTTTATAATGAGCAGCCAGGGGTTTTTAGTATGTGCAACATTTTTAGATGGGCTGCGGTTCTCGTTAACATCATTAAGGCCCCTTGCAATTAAGATTTAATGTCTACAAATGTATGCAAAGCGCTCCATGTTACTCCTAAGTTGTTTAAGTCGGATAGATTGGTTTGGACTACTTGGCAGCCAACTATTAAAGGAAATACTTGTAACATTGCTATAGCTATTGGTGAGGACAATTCTAGGTTGGCTGCAGTGGTCCGGGATCGTTATGGTATGTTTGTCGCTGCGATTAAAATTATTGCGGCTCGAAAACATTTTTTGCAGGGATTGATGCAGATTATTTGTGAGGTGCGATCTAGGAATTCGACTTTCCAGTGCATACGGATTTCCCATCCTGATGTGCATCTTCTTCGTCACAGCTGCTTGGTAGATTGGAAGTTTTCCAGATTAAAAGGCTGCTGGTTAAAAGGCTCAAGAACATTGATATTTATAGAATTAGTCACTCTCTTAATATGCTTGCAGATGCCTTGTGCTTCTCCGAGATTAAGTCCTGCTTCACCGCCAGATTTGAAGAGATTCCAAGGGCAGTTAAATATGCTATCGCCAGCGATTTGAAGCCTCAACCTTGCACCTTTAGGGAGCAGCGCATTGTTATTTGAGTTGAAGTGTTCCTGCGCAGTTTTGTTGGTCTAGCATTGGATGGGCAGGCTCTTGTAATATTATGTGGTTTGTAGTCCTGTACTTGGTTTTTTAGCTTTTTTCCTTAAGCTGGAATTGTGGATTGTAGTCCTTTGCTAGGTGTTTAGCTGGTTTCCTTTTCCTGGGATTGTTGTTTTAGATGTGCGTCCTAGATTTTAGTTGGGTTAGCTGCTTTAGTAGCCTGAAGTGTATGCGCCATGGCTCAGGCTGTTTGGGCCTGGATTTATATAGCAAGTTTTATTTTAAAAAAAAAATCATATGATGAGAAGCACCTGAATCAACAATTAAAGACGTAGGAAAATTTGATGCAAAGAGAGATGTACCGATAGTGTTACCTCAATGCTCCTTAAGAGCTTTGATGATTGCGTCAAGATCTGTTTTCTTAATCACACCACCTTCAACCGTGGCTCCCCCTTCTTCTTCGTTGGCCAGCTGAGCTTTTGCTTCTTTGGACTTTGCTAGCTTGAGGTGGGGATGAAGGATCCAGCATTTATCTTCTAAGTGACCTTTCTTCTTGCAATGTTCACAAGTCCACCCCTTTCTCTCCTCTAATTTAGACATCACCTTATTGGCTTGTGCCTCTCCAACCTTGTTAGCCACGGATAGCTCTATTTTTCCCTCAAAGAGTCCCATAGAGCCTTGCTCCCTTTGGATTTGAGCACACACGTCTTCAAGTGTTGATAGCTTATCTGCCCTCAAGATATGTGATGAGCGGACAAATAACCTTATATTTGTCCACATTTTTCCCCTTACTTCTTGTTTGTTCCGCAATTCTATAAAGCCATTTGATGATTTCTTCATCCATTTCAGGTTAAAAATATGTATCTCACGATACGAAGTGGCCCGAAGTAAATCTGGACGAATTCCGGTCGATGGAGATCAAAAGCAGAAAGATTGAGCAAACTGCAGAAGTGATTCTGCCGAATCATAAGTGATTCGCCCACCAGCCTAACCGAATCACTCTCAGCTGTGCGAATTGACCTGATCCCGGGAAAGTCTTGAAGATTTGACCGAATCACATAAAGGGTGTGACCGAATCAATTGTGATTCGGCCGAATCAGAAGTGATTCGCCCAGTCCGAGATCAGCACTGAACAGATGATTCGGCCGAATCAGCAGTGATTCGCCCATGAGGTGCCCGAATCAGTTGAGCTCCATAAGACGTTTGACCGTATCAACACAAGGGTGTGACCGAATCAAAAAGTGATTTGGCCGGGATAAGTGATTCGCCCAAACTCAAAACAGCACTGAACAGATGATTCGAGCGAATCACATGGACAGTGACCGAATCACCTGATTCGGACACTTCGGGCACTTTTTGGAAATCTTCAAAATGTATAAATAGAATGAGATGGAAGTGAAGAAAGAGAGCTTCCATATTTTTCGCAACCCTAGGCGACTGGAACTCGGAGAAGATCAAGCTTGATTGAAGATTGAAGTTTGGATTGAAGATTCTACATCAACCTCTCTTAAACCCTAGCTTTGTGTTTACATTGATGTTTCCCTTAGTTGTCATGTATTTGTGCACACTCATTATGAGTGAGTAGTTGTTCTTGTGGTTGGGGACTAAATGGATCCCCTAGGATTGGATATGATGTAGAACACTATGTTCTTGTATTGAATGAAGTTTGGTTTGATTGCTTGTGCCCTAGCTATGTATTCATTGTATGCACACCAAGTGTTTGACGAAATGCGTAAGTGAGTATGCTTGGGTAAAACCCCTAAGGAAGGAACGAGAGTTGAACTTAAGATGTTTCATAGCTATTGTATGATCATAGATGCAGTGGTTGTGCGTGAGAGCGACATGCACTCTTGACATTAGGCTAAGTTTTAAGTGGATTTGAGTAACCGGCCAATAGACCGAGAGGGTGCGGTTATGGGACTCAAGTTCTATATGGTTCAATAGAATGAGAGTTTGAGAACTATGTCATTTGTGTATCCTCTCCATTCTAGGGAAGGAGCGAGAGTTGAACCTAGAGCGGACGATGCATTAGCCTTGCTTTTATCAACCAAATGTAGTTCATGCATGTCTTAGGGGAGAAGTTGAATCCCTAGTCACCCTTTTTATTCATTAAGCAAAATCCAAAAATATCATTTATCTTTAGTGCTTACTAAAGATACCTCTATAGGAGGACAAAATCCCCCCAAAAACCGTAGACTTACAATAGTAGCATTGATTAGTTGTCAATTAGTCTAAGCTTTTCCCTTGGGTTCGACCCGAGGTCACTCGGTTATAAATATTTTTTTATATTTGCGTGACTAGAATAGCACTTCATTTTGCTTGCCTAAAACGCGAACGTCAATACGCTTGATTAGATCATTATAGGTTGGACTCAGTGTTAGAAGAAGTCCGAAAACTTTATCTTGCTCCCTTCTTTCGTTGAGAACACTAGGATCAGTTGTGCTTGGCCTGAGCATCTCTAATTCTGCCCATAGAGATCTAAACTTCCCAAAGTGTTGCTTGAATTCCATGTCTTCTTGGCTAAGGTTGTTGATAGCTCTCTTAACTTCAAACACCCTGCTCAAGTTTGATGTATTCCCATACACCTTAAATAATGCCTCCCATAGGCTCTTGGCCATTTCACAATATGAATAGGCTTCTAAGATTGATGCCTCAAGTGACCCCTGGATGATAGTGAGGGTCATCATATCTTCTTGCAACCATTTATCTTCATTCACAAGGACCACCTCCTTGTCACCATCCTTGGTTACAGTTTTTGGAGCCTCATCCAATTCAACATGGCTCAATAGACCTTTGCTGCCCAAAGTGGTTTTCACGATTCTAGACCATAGTAAATAATTTGCCCCCTTAAGGACAACTGGAATTAAAATGCTTTTGCTGTCCATCTCACAAGAGAGTATGGTAGAAGCAGGGGAAGTTTAGTGTTGTAGTATGTTATTGAAGAGTGTTGCGGAATGTAGGATCGGAAGCTCTGATACCATTAAAGAATTTGAGAGTATGTGGTTCGAAGTATAAAGAGACTGCGAGTATGGTAATGCCAATATCAGATTTGAGAATAGAAGATTTATTTTTCTGATATTAGGGTTACACGAATACATTGTTTATATAGGAGTACATGACTACGTTTAAGAAATCTAACTTTAGGCAAGTAGATAATGATCCCAACACCCTTTAGGAATCCACACGCCAGCCATTAAGGAGATATATTCTCCTAAATATTCTCCAAGATTTCCTCTTGTTTCCAACTTGCTTTCCAAGACTCTCAGATTTACTCTTGTTTCCAACTTGCTTTCCAAGACTCCCTTAAATCGTGTATATGCAGCCTATGTCTTCATTCTCAACAGACTCTACACAAGAAAATTATTCAATCACAGAAAAAGAGATGCTTGCTATTGTTTATGCCTTCGAGAAATTCAGACAATACTTGATCGGGTCCAAAACAATTGTCTACACGGACCATGCAGCGATCAAATATCTTATGGCCAAGAAGGAGGCAAAGCCGAGATTAATCCACTTGATTCGCCTTTTTCAAGAGTTTGATGTTGAAATTAAAGATAAGAAAGGAGTGGAAAATGTGGTCCCGGATCACCTATCGAGGCTTGAGCAAATCAGTGGTGATGATGCCAAGAGTGTGCCGATTGAAGACTCTTTTATTGGCGAATATTTGCTGAGCAATGAAATGACGCAAGCTCCCTGGTATGCTGATTTTGTATATTTTCGTGCTTGTGGTATTCTACCAGAAGGGGCGAATCACAATCAAAGGAAGAAAGTTCTCCACGACTTGAACCGTTATTATTGGGATGAGCCATTTCTTTATAGGCTATGCGCTGATGGGTTTTATCGGTCATGCATCGCGGAGAATGATCAAAAGGGTTTTTTGCAAAGTTGCCACTCTTCCCCTTGAAATTCGCAGCACCACTGATAAACAGATTCGTGAACAAGCAGTTGCTACAGCACACTCTTGTTCACCCGAAAACTGTTTCAGCAAGAATGAACAAGGACAAATGTTTGTTCACCTAGTTCGGCCAATTGCCTACGTCTGGGGAGGACTATTCTCAGTCCTCAATCCACTAATCTCAAAGGTCTCCAAGTACACACGGTTTCAACTCCACGCAACCTACGCTACTCAACCTTAAGTGGATCCACGGACACAATCAAAACAGGCTCTGACTTGTGTCTACAACCTCTACTGATATCTATCTAGAATAGCTACTGTCTCCTCAAAATTCAGCCTATTCTAAACAATACTCAGATTCTGCAGGGTTGCTATAGCATCTGCTGTAGCACACTGCTGATGCACAAACTGTCCACGTCGTTCTGAAGCCTTCCGCTGAGCCACTCGAACGATTCCACGAGCGCTGCACACTCTGGAATACTCCCCCTCACTCAGTGACCTCCTGTCACTAGCGAGAACTGCCGTCCAGACACTTGACCGAGTCACTCACTCGTTAATTGTTCCGCGACTACCCTTGATCAACCAACAAGCACTCTCTGCTCTGAATTGGCTTCCGGATCAAGCTTGGATCAGACTATGCAAGTTCTGATCACCCTCTGCTTCAGTCACCTCAGCTCTGCGCTCACGCTCTGCTCTCGGTGATGATCGAAGATCTCTTCGCACACCAAAATTACTCTCTCGGTATTCTCTGTGTGGTCTCGCTCTCTGCGCTCTTCTTCGATCGACTTAATTGCTCTGAAGGGTCTTCTTTATATAGGAGCATCCACATCCATCATTATCAGGATTTAGCAATTTCCCTAGTAATATCAATATCTCCTAATTTTTAGGAGATTTGATTTGATTTGAGATTCAAATCTCCCACAATAAAATCTCCTTCTTCAGCTAGGAATCTCCACTGGAATATTCGCTGCAGCAACTTAGAAACTCCTCTGATGGTCTTAGAAGGACTGCCAAGCCCTCTTTCCAAAGACCCAGGCTGCTGCTGCTCGGACAGACGCTACAGCTCTTCTGAACAAGCTCCTGCTATAGCTTCCTCCAGCTATAGCTGCTCCTTGTTCACGAAAGCTGGACTCCTGCTATAGCAACATCTTGTTCACGTGTGCTGGTTTTGTCAAACACTGCTATACTGCATCATCAATCTCCCCCTTGGCATTTTGACAAAACCCCAGGCCACTGATGCACACTCCCATGAACAGGCAAATAACTTACTAAAAAAAACATTTTAAAGTAAGAGTAAGTGATGGCCAAATTAGGCCTTAGCTAAGCCACGCAGGGCCAAAAAAATCAGTGTTCATCAGTCATCAATGCAGGTTCATCAGTGGCACTGGCATGCTTCTTGCTCTCCCCCTTTTTGCCACAGATGCTAAGGGGCCTGTCCTCCCTCCTTCGGATACTCCAAATCTTTAAGTACACTTCTGAGTTGAGCACGCCTGATGTCCCTTCGTTTGGCTTCAGCCTCCAAACTCATTAGTTCTGACTTCAGGAGACTCACAATTCTGGCTCGGAGGGCTACATCAATGGAAGAGGCAGTAGGCAAGGTTTCCCTGAGAAGAATTGGATCAGTCGAGACCGTCAGAAGAGAATCCTCTTGAGCTATGTCAACTGCATGTTTTCCCTTGAACAGCTTGTGATCAACCGTAAACACCTGCAGCTCCTCAGACATCACTTCAGAGACCTCTCCGAGCTCTGGATGCTGAGTGACCATCATACCATAGAGAAGGGAGGGCAGCACAATGGGTTTGCTGGCGGAAGAGCTACCAGCATGTGCAACAATTCTGGCTCGGAGGGCTGCATCAATGGAAGAGGCAGTAGGCAAGGTTTCCCTGAGAAGAATTGGATCAGTCAAGACCGTCAGAAGAGAATCCTCTTGAGCTATGTCAACTGCATGTTTGCCCTTGAACAGCTTGTGATCAACCGTAAACACCTGCAGCTCCTCAGACATCACTTCAGAGACCTCTCCGAGCTCTGGATGCTGAGTGACCATCATACCATAGATAAGGGAGGGCAGCACAATGGGTTTGCTGGCGGAAGAGCTACCAGCATGTGCAGCAATCTGAGGAAACATCACACTCCCCAGGCTGATTCTTCTCCTTTTCCCGACAGAGTGCAAGAGATCAGCAAAGGGTTTGCTAACCTTTCCCCTGTGAGAGCTGGGGATCCAGTTCCTAATCCCCAGATTGTACAGCAGAGCATACATAGAGGTGAGTTCAGATGCACTGAGGTTTGGTCCTCCCAGGATTGACACACACCTCCTGTGAGAATCTTGGCCAACACCTCTCTTTTGACATTTGTGGGCTCTCTGGCATCACTATCAATCCCAAAGATCTCACCTTACCCCTGACCCAGCTTTTCCCATACTCATCTCCACCCTCTTGTCCAAACTTCTCTTACATGTTTACTATAAACTCCCTAACTAATCGGTTATTGTATCTGTAAGGATAGGTTAGGGATTTCAGAAGATTTACCTCAGTTAGAATTTGGATGATTGCTGAAGACTTGTATTTCTCCAAATCCAGCCTCTTTTCAGGAACAATGTGCTTCCTCTCTACTGAGCTCCAGGATTGAGAGGCGTTCCTGTTTCTGAACCATATTCCCCCGACAGTGACTGCTGTTGTGACATCTCCTTCGCTGGACTTCTGACCCACAGGTCTTCTCTCCGAAGGTTCACCTATCGCATCCTCACTGGACTCTTCTTCTTCACTGGACTCCTCTTCTCCACTACTGATATCAGCAATGATGATTGGTTCTTTTCCTTTGTCCGAAGGTGGAGGAGCATGTGCTGCAGCAGATTCTTGTTCAGGTAGTTCAGCTTCCATCTCCACCCCTTCTCCTTCTATGCCTGAGGATGCGACAAGTGTTCTGCAGCTATCTACAGTATGGCCCGCCACAGCATTCTCTGCATCTTGTACTTCTCTTGAGGGTTCTTCAAGTACTTCCTCTTCAGCTACAACTGCAGCGCTGGTAGCAGGCTCCTTTCATGAACTAGACGTCTCCTTTTCTGCGAGGTTCCTCTTTGAGGAGAAGAAGTGTTGTGTGACACAGGAAGAGTTGCGGGCTCCCAGACCACCAAGTCTAAACGTTGAGGAGGAGCTTCATAACGGAACTTGGACCTCCTTTTGGTTCTGCCTTGCCATGCTGCTGCCAGGTTTTTCTTCAGGCCTCGGGTTTTCACCATGGTTGCGGGTTTGCAGAGAGTGAGAAGAGCACACGGGAGTGTTGATCAGCAATGATTTGGGGGAAGCGGCTTCAACTGATTTTGCCCTAGAATTTGATTTACCCGCTGCTTTTTCTCTTTTAATTTGAGACTTTGAGTTCGCGTGCCGCGCATGTGACTTCTTCTTGCTTTAGCGACCAAAGCATATGAACAAGCTTTTTCCGGCCAGGTTGCTATAGCAGACAGGAGCTGGTTCTCCTACACATCCTGGATGACATCTTTGTATGGAGGATCCTCGTGACGCTCTGATGATTGTTTCTTCACCCATACTTGAGTTTGTCTTGATTTGCCTCTCTTCTGACCCTCAAGTCTCCTGTCTTTTCGTTTCTCACATTTGGGTCTCCACATCTGTATTTTCTGTGGCTTTCTCTTGTATTTTTTCTTCCGGTGGGCTGGTACAGCAGTCTTTGCAATGCTCCATCGTGGTTCTTTCCAATAATGAGCATTTCCCGGATCCACTGGACACGAAGATTTATTACAGCATGTGTTGCCTCTGGGTTTTGTTTCCCCTTTTCCAGCTATGAAAGTTCTTTGGGTTCTCTGCTGCCGCTTCAGGATCGGGGGTATCTTTTAATTCCTTTTCCTCTGGCCATAATTATTTGTGCATGAACTCCTCTTATTCAAAGGCTCTAGCTTTGCTACAGATGGATGGTTCATCGGGTGCTGTAGCATCCTCTTGTTCAAGTGTCTGGTTCCGTCTTCCTCTGTAGGTTTTGGGCAACCATCTGATTTTTTATTGTCATAGATCAAGGCATCCGAGGCTTTTATGAAGACTGTTCCTCTAGAGCTTTCTTCGCCAGTGTATCCGAGCCCCGCTCTTCCTTTTCCATGTCTTTGATATGAAAGACTTTCATCCAGGATATTTTTCTGGGGTTCGGCTGCCTTTGCTGTTGCTAAAGTGGCACCAGTGTCAGTGTCTTGGCTTCTTGGATCTTCCTTTTTTAGTATTGTGAGTTGTCTGTTGGATGGGGGGAGAAATCTTCTTCGCTCTTCTTCCAGTAGCTTGAAACTGCCCGTCAATGCTAGATTCATTTGCAGAGCTTCCTCACATTGTTTCATTATCTCATCTAGATAATCTACTAGGCTGACAGTTGAGTCCTCCTCGTCTTCACTTTCAGACACGACAACCCCATAATATAATTCATTCGTTATTAACTTTTGTGGTTGAAATCAGACACACTGGTTAACACAATATAATTTTCTTCTTCACTTTCCTCAGAGTCACTCCACTTAGCTGTCAGGGACTTGTTATCCTTCTTCTCCGAGTTTTTGAGGGGTTTGCTCGGATAGTCAGCCTCAATATGTCCATACCCTTACAATTCCAGCATTGAACACCCTTTCTCATTTCTTTCTTCTCATCTGCATTCTGAGCAGGTTCCTTCCCTCTCCTTTTATTTCCTCCACCTCTTCTGGATTTTTTTCGTGAGGATGAGCTTTGCCCAGTTCTTGAGTCCATGTTCTTCAGGAGTTTCCCAAGGTTCTTTACTAGCATACTCAGCTGATCATCTGGAGTTGGCTTCTTCACTTCTGTTTCTGCCTTCAGTCCTATATTCTTATCCTTAGGAGTGGGCTCTTCTTTAACCAGCTTCATCTCAAATTGTTTGAGGGATCCAACCAATTCTTCCAGCCTCATGTGTCTGACATTTTGAGCTTCTTCAATGGCCGTCACTTTCATGTCAAATCTTGTGGGCAACGATCTGAGGACCTTCCTAATCAGCTTCTCTTCAGGAATAGGTTCTCCAAGAGCATGGGCTTCATTTGACAGGTCACATAGTTTTGCATTGAACTCAGTGATCGTCTCCTCTTCTAGCATTCTCAGATTCTCAAACTGCGTAGCAACAATCTGAAATCTTGACAACCTTACTTTATCAGTTCCTTCATGGGCAGTTTGCAGGATTTCCCAAGCTTGCTTGGCAATATCATAGTTTGATATCAACCTGAAACTGTTAGCATCAACCGCAGCAAAAATAGCATTCAGAGCCTTTGAATTACCAGTTGCTGCAGAGCTCCCTCTTCAGCAGTCCATTGTTCTTCAGGTTTTACCCGTGTAACTCTGATAGAGCCTATTTATACGCATTATTTAGATCATAACCCTATGCTTGTTTGCATTATTTTATGTACAAGATTACTGGTTTCCAGTGTTTTTGTATTTCAGGGCAAAACAAGGGCCTAAGCCGGATACGCGCTAACAGGCAGCATTTAGGACGCACAGCACACAGCCTGCGGAGCTAGCGGCGCAAACAGAAGAAATGGCGAGACACAGCAGAGTTGCGCTGACCAACGCGCTAAGCAGTACGCCGTGCGCCAGGCGCCGAGTCCAGTACTTCCTAATCCTGACATGACCAGATTTGGAAGTTGCCAAAGATGGACCTCTCGAGCAGTATATAAAGGGGAGGAGGTCTAGGGCTTCAGAGGATCATATATATCATCATCAGACTTATCAGCCTTCAAGAGATTAGCCTCACGAGAGGACGAGAGAGCGGCAAACTGGAAAACACACGGACTTGTTGAGAGGACTTGCGCCAGACGACTGCGCCAGCCGAGAGACATACTGCACGCACTGTTTGCTACTTGTTTCTCAGATACATTAGTTATTATTTACTATTCTATGATGTTTATCACTAGCATGTCTAGCTAAACGCTTAGTGTTGGTTGGGCATGAATCTATGATGTATTTCCTTTGAGACTTGAGCATAATGCATAGTTTGCTTACTTGTATTAAACTTTGTGCATACGGAGACAGCTAGTTGCATGAGTAGGGGAAGCCTTGAACCGCAATCTTACTCTTGTTGCTTGCTCGTCATATGTTAAACTAGTTGATAGCTTGACGGTGACAACTACGAGTAACGAGCTAGGGTGATCAGTTGCTACCTTGAACGGATTCGTAGCTGTTTTAGTCTAGTTCTAGAGATTAATAGCACATGAACTTTGAACGGAACATGCGCACGTGTTAGGAAGCCTTGACTGGACACTAACCCAAGTGAAATCAAGCTATAGACATATTAGAGTCAGTGATAAGGAATGCATTCATAGAGGATTGTCTGCCCAATACTTCTCATAGTCATAGTACTTAATCTCTACTGCCTGCGCACGTCTAGTGCAAATTCCCTGCGTTTCACAACTGTTTACTTGGGCATCGCGCAACCCCAAGCAATCACTCACCCCCCAATCTTCGTAAGTGTAGGTCACTGGCTAGAACTGAACTACTTGCTCCCTGTGGAGATCGACCCTTACTTAACCGCTGTACTGAGTGGAAGAGGAAGGATTATATTTGACGCGCACAACGACGCGCGATCAAACTCCCTGTTCATCCATAGTAATTGAAGGAGACCACTGGACCACGATAGCTCTCTAGGTCTTCTCATCAATGGCTTTGAGAAAAGCCTTCATCCTAGCCTTCCAATATCCATAGTTGCTTTCTTCCAACAATGGAGGTCTGCTCGTGCTTTGTCCTTCCTTCATTGTTCCTTCTCTTCTTCAGAGGCGTTGTAGGATCTTTTACTCTGTGTGTCGAGCTCCCTCTCTGATACCAATTGATTGATGATGTAGTATGGCAGTGTTTGACAAAATCAGCACAAGTGAACAAGGAGCTGTTACAGCACAAGTGAACAAGCAGCAGCTGCAGCAGGGGATGCTATAGCAGGAGCTTGTTCAAGTGGTTGCATCATCTGACCGAGAAGCAGTAGCGACCTGGGCTTGTCTAGAAGGGCTGGGATCACTACGGAGATCATTAGAAGAATTTCTAAAATGCTGTGGAGAATTTTCCAGTGAGGTTTCCTAGCCAGAGAAGGAGATTTGTATTGAAGATAAAGATCAAATCTAATCTCCTAGATTTTAGGAGATAATTGTTCTTTTTGGGACATTGCTTAAACCTGGTCTTGCTTAAAGCTGGTGCTGCTATTTAAGAGGAAGGGGTTGAGAGCAGAATGGTTGATCGAAGCTGAGGGATATACGAGTGCATACACAGAATTCAGAGAGAGCAATTTTGGTGTGTGACGGACGAATTCTTCGATCATCACCCGAGAGCAGAGCGTGAGCGCAGAGCTGTGGTGACAGAAGAAGAAGGGAATCAGAACTTTCAGAGTCTGATTCGAGCTTGATCTGGAAGCCAATTCAGAGCAGTGGTGCTTGTTGGTTGATCAAGGGCAGCCACGGAAGAACTGACGGGTGTGTGGCTCGGTCGAGTGTCTAAGCGGTGGTTCTCGCTAGTGGCAGGTGGTCACTGAGTGAGGGGGAGTATTCCAGAGTGTGCAGCGCTCGTGGAATCGTTCGAACCGCTCGGCAGAAGGCTTTGGACCGACGCAGACAATTGTGCTTCAGCTGTGTGTTACAGCAATTGTTACAGCAACCCTGCTGAGTGAGTGTAGTTTAGAATAGGCTGAGTCTTGAGAAGTCTGTAGCTATTCTAGATTGACATTTGTAGAGGGTGTGCAGACACAAATCAGAGCCTGTTCTGATTGTGTCAAGTGATCCACACAAGGTTGAGTAGCATAGGTTGCGTAGAGTTGTAACCGAGTGTACTTTGAGACCTTCGTGGTTAGTGGATTGAGGACTGGAGAATAGTCCTCCCCAGACGTAGGCAGTTGGCCGAACTGGGTGAACAAACTTCTGTCTTGTTCGTTGTTTGCTGAGACAATTTCCAAGTGAACAAGAGTGTGCTGCAGCAACTGCTTGTTCACATATCTGTCTAACTGAGACGCTGTGAATTTCAAATTGAAATTCACAGCGCCTCTGGTACACAGATTCGTGAACAAGCATTTGCTACAGCACACACTTGTTCACCCGGAAACTATTTCGGCCAGAATGAAAAGGACAAATGTTTGTTCACCAAGTTCGGCCAATTGCCTACATCTGAGGAGGACTATTCTCAGTCCTCAATCCACTAATCTCAAAGGTCTCAAAGTACACACGGTTACAACTCCACGCAACCTACGCTATTCAACCTTAAGGGGATCCACAAACACAATCAGAACAGGCTCTGACTTGTGTCTACAACCTCTACTGATATCTATCTAGAATAGCTACTGTCTCCTCGAAACTAAGCCTATTCTAAACAATACTCAGATTCTGCAGGGTTGCTATAGCATTTGCTGTAGCACACAGCTGATGCACAAACTGTCCGCGTTGCTACGAAGCCTTCCGCTGAAATGTTCGAACGATTCCACAAGCGCTGCACACTCTGGAATACTCCCCCTCACTCAGTGACCTCCTGTCACTAGAGAGAACTGCCGTCCAGACACTTGACCGAGTCACTGACTCGTCAATTCTTCCGCGGCTACCCTTGATCAACCAACAAGCATTCTTTGCTCTGAATTGGCTTCCGGATCAAGCTTGGATCAGACTATGCAAGTTCTGATCACCCTCTGCTTTAGTCACCTCAGCTCTGCGCTCACGCTCTGCTCTCGGTGATGATCGAAGATCTCTTCGCACACCAAAATTACTCTCTCGGTATTCTATGTGTGGTCTCGCTCTCTGCGCTCTTCTTCGATCGACTTCATTGCTCTGAAGGGTCTTCTTTATGTAGGAGCACCCACATCCATCATTATCAGGATTTAGCAATTTCCCTAGTAATATAAATATCTCCTAATTTTTAGGAGATTTATTTGATTTGAGATTCAAATCTCCTTCTTCAGCTAGGAATCTCCACTGGAATATTCTCTGCTGCAACTTAGAAACTCCTCTGATGCTCTTAGAAGGACTGCCAAGCCCTCTTTCCAAAGATCCAGGCTGCTGCTGCTCGGACAGACGCTACAGCTCTTCTGAACAAGCTCCTGCTATAGCTTCCTCCAGCTATAGCTGTCATTGTTCACGAAAGCTGGACTCCTGCTATAGCAGTATCTTGTTCACGCGTGCTGATTTTGTCAAACACTGCCATACTGCATCATCACCCCTTATGGTGGACATGGCTCTAGCTCCAAAACTATCGCGAAGGTTCTACAATGCGGTTTTCATTGGCCTACGTTGTCTAAGGACGCGTATGAATTTGTGAAGTCTTGTGACGCATGCCAACGTACAGGAATCCTTGAGGTTGAAATATTTGATGTTTGGGGTATAAACTTCATGGGGCCGTTCCCATCATCGAATGGGAACAAATATATTATGGTTGCCGTCAATTATGTCTTCTTCTTGTGATGCTAATGTGGTAAAGAGACTTGTCGCCAAAATAATATTTCCAAGGTTCGGTGCGCCAAGAACAGTGATCAGCGATAATGGATCTCACTTTAAAGAAAAATAGTTCGAGGCATTGCTCCGAAAATACGGTGTCTACAACAAGATAGCAACGCCGTATCAACCTTAGACCAGCGGGCAGGTTGAGGTCTCTAATCGCGAGATCAAGGCAATATTGGAAAAAACGGTTAGTAGTTCTCGCAAGGATTGGTCGTCAAAGCTTCGTGAAGCATTATGGGCTTACCGAACAGCATTTAAGACACCAATCGGTATGTCCCCTTACAGACTTGTGTACGGGAAACCTTGCCATCTCCCCGTGGAACTCGAATATAAAGCCATGTGGGCTGTAAAGAAGCTGAATTTCGACTTGAAATCAGCAGGGGAAAAGAGGCTGCTCCAGCTTAATGAGCTCCATGAGATCAGACTTGACTCGTATGAAAGTGCTAGAATTTAAAAAGAAAAAAACCAAACTATGGCATGACAAAAAAATTCAGAGGAGGATTTTCTCGAAGGGAGACAGCGTATTACTTTTCAACTCTAGACTTAGACTATTCCCGGGAAAGCTGAAATCAAGGTGGCCGGGGCCTTTCAAAGTTGAAAAAGTGTATGAAGATGGCCACTTCGAATTGATGAACAAAGAAGGCGAAACTTTCAAAGTGAATGGCCATAGAATTAAAGCATACCATGGAGACGAGCAAAGCTTGGAGCTTGGAGACTTCAAGCTTGATGATTCTACCTAATTCCCACATTATTGCATGCCCCTTTAGAAGAGATCGCAAAGGACTTCTCAAATGTGTTTCTTATGAAGAAGGGAATCGACTACGTCTTAGCCAAGACGTTAAACTAGGCTGGTGAGTATTTGTGTTTTTGCTTCTACTTGTTGGTAGTGTAGAATTATTTTTGACTTTGTGTTGCGCCATGCCAATATTAAGTTAGAGGTTTTAGGGATTTTGTGTTTGAGTGCACTCTAATTATCCCTTTTGGTTTAATTATCTATGTGTAGAAGTTATTTAAGTGTGGGGTGTTTTGAGTGAGTATTAGGGATATTTAAGTGATTGCGGAATCTGGTGCATTTCTGTGAGAAATTTTATGCAGAGTGGCTGTTAACACACAGTAGTTGATTCGCCCGAATCAGTTTTCTGGCTTGCCCGAATCAGTTGATTCGTGCAACCTGAAACTTTTCAAGACAGCACTAAGTAAATGATTCGGGCGAATCACTTTTAGCCACCCCGGATCACTTTTGATTCGGGCAAAGTCTGCAAACCAGTTTTGATTCGGACAAGGGGTCCGCGAGTCACATTTGATTCAGGAGTCGAAAGCATTCCGTCCTGCACTGAGTATTTGACTCGCGTGAATCACATTCTGCCCTCCCCAAATCACTTTTGATTCGGGCAACAACCCTTCCCTCACCCTTTACCGAATCAAATTTTATTCGGGCTTATACACCGAATCGCCTTTTTTTTTTATCCCTCACTTTTCTCCTGACCACGAAGCCTAAATCCTCTTCCACTCGACCAGACCCCGTCCGTCGCCAGCGTCCGTCCCTCCGACCAAGCCTTCCGTCGCCAGCACTTCCCTCCCGAGCGAACCCTAAAATCCTCACCCGCTTAGTCGGCCAACCGCACTCGTCCCGCTTTGCCCGTGCACGACTCAGCTCTAATCCGGCCGAATCACTCTCTACCTGCCTTGCTCCCATGGCCCGCACCAATTCGAAAACGGCTGGGAAACCAAAGAATCCGCCCACCAAGAAACTGTTCGCGGCTCAGAAAAGGAAGGAACTTGTTAAACCTAAAGCCCCAACCAAAACCAAGCCAAAGCCGAGGCGAGCTGCTGACGACATTGTCTTCCGCTCCTCCCCCGCGCCATCTCCAGTCAGTGCCTCCTCATCATCATCCTCCGAGGAATTCAGACCTGTGGGAGAATCATCTCTCGCACGAAGCAGCTTAGCCATCGTCCCACATGCAAGCGCAGAAAGGGCAAGGACGCCCTTTTCTTTTAGTGGAGAAATTCAAGCTGCCAATGATCAGATGAAGGCCCTTTTGGCGCAACACAATAGCTATTAGGAACTAGCTCCCACTTACCCGGATCGTCCCACACTACATGAGCTCAAAATCTTTTATGAAATCTGTCATTATCTAAGTGTTAGTAATCTTCACTATATCTTGATGAGTGATCTGCGGCTGGTTAAAGAATTTATGGCCTCATTTTCTGCGACCTGGGAGGATGGAGGAGCTGATTTGCTCTCTAAGGGTAAGAGGAAAAGCAAAGTTCACTTTTGGAATTTCCACTTGGGCTGCAAGGCTTTTAGACTAGACACCGATGATGTCGAGACCGCATTTGGGTGCATGATAGAGCCTAGTTATACACATTATTTAGAGCATAACCCTATGCTTGTTTGCAATATTTTATGAGCAAGATTACTCGTTTCCAATGTTTTTGTATATCAGGTCAGAACGAGTCCTTAAGACGGATACGCGCTGTCAGGCAGCGTTCTAGGAGTGAAAGATCAGCCTGCGGAGCTAGCGGCGCAAACAGAAGAAGAAATGGCGAAAGACAGCAGAGGTGCGCTACCCGATTGCGCCAATCAATGCCGTGCGCCAGGCGCAAAGTCCCAGTGACCAGATTTGGAAGTTGCCAAAAGATGAACTTCCTGGGCACTATTTAAACAAAGAAAGTCTAGGGTTTCAGAGGATCGGAACATCATCACTCAGTGGCATTCCAAAGGCACTGCGCGGCAGAACTGGAAAACACACGGACCTGTCAAGGAGAGTTGCGCCAGCCGACTGCGCCAGCCAAGAGAAGCCACTGCACGCACTATTTGCTACCGTTTTCTCTGATACAGTAGTTGTTATTTACTATTTTATGATGTTTACCACTAGCATGTCTAGCTAAACACTTAGTGTTGGTCGGGCATGAACCTATGATGTATTACCTTTGAGACTTGAGCTTAATGCATAGTTTATTTACTTGTATTAATTCTGTGCGTACTGAGACAGTTAGTTGCATGAGTAGGGGAAGCCTTGAACCGCAATCTTACTTGTGTTGCTTGCTTGTCACCTGTTAAACTAGTTGCATGCGTAGGGGAAGCCTTGAACCGCAAACTTACCGTGACAATTAGGAGTAACGAGTTAGGGTAGGCAGTTGCTACTGTGACAGGATTCGCAGCTGTTTAGTCTAGTTCTAAGGATTAATAGCACATGAACTTTGAACGGAACATGCGCACGTGTTAGGAAGCCTTTACCGGACACTAACCCAAGTAAAACACAAGCTATAGATGTTTGGAGTCGATGATAAGGAATGCATTCATAGAGGATTGTCTGCCCAATACTTCTCATAAAGATAGTACTTAATCTCTACTGCTTGCGCACGTCTAGTGCAATTCCCCGCGTTACGATATTCGCTGTTACTCGCGCATCGCGCAAAACCCCCAATCACTCACGCAACCCCCGTTTTCTTAAGTGTAGGTTACTGGCTAAAACTCACTGCTTGCTCCCTGTGGAGATCGACCCTTACTTAACCGCTGTACTAGTGGGAGAGGAAGGATTATATTTGACGCGCACGACGACGCGCGATCAAATTTTGGCGCCGTTGCCGGGGAGCAACACAGCTAAGTTTTAGCTAGCTTACATTTCCCATTTTAGTAACTAGTTATTTCATTTTGTTTTGTTTTCTCGTTGTTGTTTCTGACAGCGCACAATCACATCAGCCTGCGCAACCTTGAAACAGTTGCGCTACGCAGATTCTAGTTGCGCACTGACAGACGCAACAACTTCGTTGCCATTTAATTTCGTTTCTTGAGTTTGGATCACGACATGGAGGATAACAGTGTGGTTGGAGATAACCTGGGAGACAGAACCCCAGAGGAAGCAAGGGCACATAACCGCGCAGCCCTATTCAGAGAGGAAGTGCAGCGTGAGGTCGACGCACGGACGGCCGCTGAACCATACATTGCGCCACCCGTTCGTCCAGTTGCGAGGCGCAGGACAGTGCGCGAAATGTCAGCCCCACTCACTGTTAACCAGCCATGGTGCATAGTGCTTCCGCCCGACGGACAGTTCGAACTGAGGAGCTCACTCATCCATCACATGCCCAAGTTTCACGGAATGAACAACGAAAATCCAGTCAAGCATGTGCGGGAGTTCCTAATCATTTGCGAGAACATGAAGACCTTGGGGGAGAACGATGAAGCGCTGAAGATGAAGGCGTTCCCATTTTCATTGAGCGATGCAGCCAAACACTGGCTGATGAGCCTACCCGCAGGATCAATCCACACATGGGAGCAGCTGCAGAAGAAATTCTTAGACAAATTTTATCCAGCAGCGAAGATTGCGCTGCTCAGAAGGGAATTGGCCGCGCCAAGGCAAGGCGCAGGGGAGTCTCTGTCAGACTACTACGAGCGTTTCAGGGAGCTAGAAGCCAACTGCTACAATCACGGGCTTCCCCAGAATGTGCTGATAGAGAACTTTCTGAATGGACTGCTGCCCATGGAGCTGCGACTACTGAATGCATGCGCAGGAGGGGACATTTGCAACATGTACCCGGAGGATGCATGGCAGCTGATAGAAGATTCTGCTGGGCAGGTAAGACATCAATTGACACTTAAAAGTAGTCGTAATCGTTCTGTGCATCAGGTAGAGGCAAGCGCTGAGATCAAAGAAATGAAGGCCATGCTACAGAAGCTGATGAGTGCGCAGAGCGCACAACCAGTTGCGCCAAAGGTATGTGAATTCTGCAGGTCCACTGAGCACAAGACAGACGAATGCCCAACACTTTTTGAAGAAACTGGAGATGTAAATGCCCTTGGAGGATGGGACAACAGAGGACCGCAGAGGCAGAATCAGCCGCGCTTTGGGCTTGCTGCAAATGGATTCAGATGGAGAGAAGAGAACAATTTCCAGAGGCAGCCCACTGATCAGCGCGCGCCACAGCAGACGCAACAAGCTGCACCCTACAATCCACCGCATCGCCGCACAGACGCACCAGCGCAGAACAATCAGCAACCAAAGCGATCCTTGGAAGATATCATGGGGCAGCTAGCAGACACAGTGCGCAAGAATGACGAAAAGTATGACAAGAGGTTCGAATCCATAGAAAAGCATCTATCACAAATTGCAACCACGGTGTATGAGCTGAAAAAGAGCGATGGCAACCTGCCTTTGCAAGTGATTCAGAACCCTAAGGGAGGAGTTAATGCAGTAACACTAAGGACTGGGCGCACAGTGGGAACAGAGCAGACCGCGCAGGCGCCCGCGCAACCAGTTGCGCAAGTCCCAGATCCAGCAGCTCAGAGTGCGCAACCAGAGCAAGAGGCGCAATCAGAAGCGCCAACCACGAACCAGCAGGGCAAAGCGCCAGGTATGTCTCACTCGACAAACAAGGACAAAAATTGTACTAACATACCTGCTCCTTTCCCTGTGCAGGCACCACTGGCGAGAAAAGAAGCACTGGACAAGGAACTATATGAGCTGTTCAGCAAGGTGGAAATCAACATACCTCTCATAGAAGCTATTCGACAGATTCCCAGGTATGCGAAGTTTTTAAAAGAGCTGTGCACAAATAAAAGGAGGACAGGCGAATGCGCACAGGTAATGCTAAATGCGCAGGCCTCAGCAATCGTGCAACAAAAGGTACCACCTAAGTGCCGAGATCCAGGTACATTCACTATCCCTTGCACCTTAGGTAAAACCACGGTAAGCAATTGCATGATCGATTTAGGCGCATCAATCAATTTATTACCATATTCTCTCTATGCGACCTTGCGCCTTGGACCACTAAAACCTGCAGGTCTCACAATTCAGCTAGCAGATAGATCGTGCAAACAACCTGCAGGCATGATAGAAGATGTCCTAGTTCGAGTGGGAGAGCTGGTGTTCCCAGCAGACTTTTATGTGCTCGAAATGGAGGGTGAATCAAGCGCCAGCGGTGTGCAGATCCTCCTAGGCAGACCGTTTCTGATGACTGCGCGCACGAAGATAGACGTGTGGAGGGGCACGCTCTCCATGGAGGTAGATGGCGAAGAAATCCATTTCAACATCTTCGAAGGGATGCAGCACCCACATGAGGACGCTACCGTGCACGCAATGGACAGCTTTGACGATTTAGTCACAGAAGCGCAGTGTGCGAGCGCAACCATAGGACCCGAGCTACTAACACAGGCAGAGCTGGAGGAGCAAGAGGAGGAGCTAAGCAGTGCTGAACCAGCACCCACACAGGCACTTGATATAGTTCATATTTGCACCGCTAACAAAATCTTGCCCTCTATTGAACAGGCACCCAAGATCGAACTGAAGCAACTCCCGGAGCACCTCAAGTACATTTTCTTTGGAGATGAGGACACCCTGCCAGTGATCATCAAGAAGGGATTGGAAAAAGAGCAGGAGGCGCGCTTACAACAGGTGCTGCGCAGGAACCAGCGCGCTATTGGATGGACTCTTGCTGATCTGCGCGGAGTGAGCCCAGACGTGTGCATGCACCGAATTCTGTTGGAAGATGGTGCCAAACCATCCAGGGAGGCTCAGCGCAGGTTAAACCCAAATATGAAGGAGGTAGTGCAAAAGGAAGTCTTGAAGTTGCTTGACGCAGGGGTCATATACCCAATCTCAGACAGCAAATGGGTCAGCCCGGTGCACGTTGTGCCAAAGAAAGGAGGAATCACGGTGGAGGAGAATGCGCAGGGCGAGCTAGTTCCCAAGCGCATACAAACTGGCTGGCGCATGTGCATCGACTACAGGAAGCTGAACGCTGTAACGCGCAAGGACCACTTCCCGCTACCCTTCATGGACCAGATGCTGGATCGCTTGGCAGGTAAGCCTTACTTTTGTTTTTTGGACGGATATTCAGGTTACAATCAGATACCCATAGCTGCGGAGGATCAAGAGAAGACCACGTTCACATGCCCCTTCGGAACATTTGCGTTTCGGCGTATGTCTTTTGGGCTGTGCAACGCGCCAGGTACGTTCCAACGCCTCGTCATGAGCATTTTCTCTGATATGATTGGTATATGCATAGAAGTGTTCATGGATGATTTCACTGTATATGGGAGTACTTTTGATGCATGCTTAACACATCTAGATAAAGTCTTAGCGCGCTGCATCTCTAAGAACTTAGTGCTAAATTACGAAAAATGTCATTTCATGGTAACGCACGGAGTAGTACTAGGTCATATCATTTCCGAGGAGGGTATTAAGGTAGACAAAGCTAAGATAGATATTATTTCTAATCTGCCTTATGCCACCAACGTGCGCGACGTGAAATCGTTCTTAGGGCATGCTGGGTTTTACAGGCGTTTTATTAAGGATTTCTCTAAAATTTGCATACCCCTGTCTAACCTGTTGCAAAAGGACGTGTGCTTCGATTTTACTGATGAGTGCAGGGCGGCGTTCGATAAGCTGAAAGAAGCGCTGACCAGTGCGCCAGTGATGCGCGCACCAGACTGGAACCTGCCATTCGAGCTGATGTGTGACGCAAGTGACTACGCAGTAGGAGCAGTCTTGGGGCAGCGCGAGGACAAGAAGCCGCATGCCATCTACTATGCATCGCGCACACTGGACTCCGCGCAGAAGAACTACACCACCACGGAGAAGGAGCTTCTGGCAATTGTATTTGCGCTGGAGAAGTTCCGAGCATATGTTCTAGGCGCCAGAGTCATCATCTACACGGACCACGCAGCTATCCGCTACCTCATGTCCAAAAAAGAGACCAAGCCGCGCCTGATGCGCTGGGTACTTCTGCTTCAGGAATTCGACTTAGAGATCAAAGATAAGAAGGGCACGGAAAATACCGTCGCTGATCACCTGAGCAGGATTGTAAAGGATGAGGAGCCAGGGCAGATCAAGGAGACATTCCCTGACAAGCATCTGATGGCGCTAACAGGTAAGGTACCATGGTATGCGCATATCGCAAATTACCTGGTCACAGGTGCGTTCCCTCCTCATTTCAATAAAACTCAGTGCATGCGATTGAAACATGAGTCCAAGCATTAACTTTGGGATGATCCTTACATGCTTAGAATAGGTCCAGATCGGATATTAAGACGTTGCGTGCCTGACCATGAGATTAACTCTGTGTTGATGTTTTGTCATGCGCACGCCTGTGGAGGACATTTCGGTCCCAAGCGCACGAGCAGGAAGATCTTGGACTGCGGATTCTACTGGCCGCACCTATTCAGAGATGCCTATGACCACTGCAGGAAGTGTGACAGGTGCCAGCGCACTGGAGGGATCTCCGCGCGCAACGAGATGCCGCAGACCCCGATTTTGGTGGATGAAGTGTTCGATGTTTGGGGAATCGACTTCATGGGTCCATTTCCCCCATCTGCCGGCTACGAGTACATACTGGTGGCCGTGGATTACGTATCCAAATGGGTCGAAGCTAAGGCCACGCGCAAGGATGATGGTAAGACTGTCGCTGATTTTCTCAGAACTAACATATTTTGCAGGTACGGAGTGCCTAAGGCAGTTATCAGCGACCAGGGGACGCACTTCTGCAACAGGGTTGTGGCGCAAGTTTTCAAGCACTATGGGGTGCGCCACAAGACGTCCACCGCTTACCATCCACAGACAAATGGACAGGCCGAAGTTTCTAACAGAGAGATCAAGCGCATCTTGGAAAAGACTGTGAGGCCGTCGCGCTATGGGCATACCGCACTGCACACAAAACGCCCATTGGAACCTCACCATTCCGGCTGGTCTATGGGAAGGCATGCCACCTGCCAGTAGAGCTCGAGCACAAGGCATATTGGGCCTTACGTATTTGCAACCTGAACCTGGATGAGGCAGGAAAAGAGCGCGCATTTGAGCTGAGCGAACTAGAAGAGTTGCGCCTGGACGCCTATGAGGGACTGCGCGATTACAAGGAGCACACCAAAGCATTTCACGACAAGCATATCCTCCGGCGCACGTTTGAACCAGGAGATCAGGTATTATTGTTTTCATCCCGCCTGAAGCTCATGCCTGGAAAGTTGCGCAGCAAGTGGACGGGACCATACACCGTCACCAAGGTTTTCCCCTACGGCACAATTGAATTAGAAGACGGGCACCAGCATCGTTTTCAGGTTAACGGGCAGAGAGTCAAACGGTACTTGGGCAAACCTTGGGATGGCGCAGCATGCAACATTGACTTGGCCGAGCCAGAGATAGTGGACGCGCAAGCTGCTGCGCCAGACGCACCACCAGATGCCTCAGAGGGAGAACTAGCAACCATCGCCTATATCTCTTCTTCCTCTGCATCTACCCTCGTTACTAATAATGTATCACATGCTGACCTTCCATTTTATCCTTTGCGCAGGACCAATGAGATCGCAACACAAGCACTGGCGCAGGGACACTCCGGAGCAAGAGTGGGGGAGGTCGCAGACGCACTTCTTGGCACGTGACGAGGTACCGTCGAGCCAACGACGTTAAACAAAGGCACTTGTCGGGAGGTAACCCGACTTGTTTTTATTTTTACATATTTTTCTTTTTTTTAGTGTTTCTTTTAGGCAGTTTAGGACTTGTCATTTTTCATGTGCGCCGCCTCCGTGCGCTTGAGCTTGAGTCGTGGGGACACGTCTCTGTTCAAGTGTGGGGGAGGGGGGGGGGGGCGTTACTCTTACATTTCATGTTTTGAGCATTTTTAGTATAGCTTAGTTTAAGTTGAAGAGAATTAGTAGCAGTAGTGCGCTAAGGTGCAGGATGCGCATGCGCTCCAGCTTGTTTTGCGCTATCCGTATTGCGTGCGCCGTTCTCTACTGTTTTAGCATAATTTTTTCGTTTTTTTCTGCTCCTGTTAGTTGGGATATACAGGGGATGTGGAGTTGATAGAAATGCTCCAGAGAGGCGGTTAGTCGCTTGTGCTTCGAAGGCGAGGTATATGGTCGAGTGCGCTAGTGGAGGCCGGTGCTTCGCAACCTTCGGAACAAAAGAGCGCGCTCAGTCACGCAGATGCCAAAGGCGAAATACCCAAAGCGTGGCGAGGTGGGAAAACAGACCACCTTCTCTCTGGAAGCCGAGCTAAGGAAAGCGGGCGCGGTTGCAAACGCGTGCGCCGACCGGCGCAGACAGACCAAGGAGGGAGAGCGGAACGAGTTCCATAGCTGCTATCCGAAGGCTGAGATTGGAACTGTTCTGGGAATGAAACAAATTGGAAAGGAAGCTGTACAAAAGAAAAAATACCAGCAGAAGCAGATGATTTGCGTTACAAAGAATCAGCATGCGCACTACTTAGTACCTGCGTGCGCAAGACCACAAAGGATATCATCAAAGGCTCAGGTTCCCAGGAAGTGTGCGAACGAATCACGCACTGGAAGAAGCTCGCGCAAGAAACCATATACCTATCTTCGGAGCGGGAGCTGACAACCAGGAGCCTAAGAAGAGCTATCTCCCAGTCATCCAAAGATCTTCATCCCGGCTGAGAGGTAATGAAATTTTGGGATTATTATATTAGAACTATTGAGTGCAGTTGTGCGCAGGTGATAGAGCAGCACAAGTTGAGCAACTGTGCATTTTGCGCTAGAATGCAAGGCTGTGCGCTAGTCTCCAGAAAAGGTAATTGTATCCGCGTTTCAGTACTTGTTCGGGACGAACAAGGGGCAAGTGTGGGGGGTTTGATAGAGCCTAGTTATACACATTATTTAGAGCATAACCCTATGCTTGTTTGCAATATTTTATGAGCAAGATTACTCGTTTCCAATGTTTTTGTATATCAGGTCAGAACGAGTCCTTAAGACGGATACGCGCTGTCAGGTAGCGTTCTAGGAGTGAAAGATCAGCCTGCGGAGCTAGTGGCGCAAACAGAAGAAGAAATGGCGAAAGACAGCAGAGGTGCGCTACCCGATTGCGCCAATCAATGCCGTGCGCCAGGCGCAAAGTCCCAGTGACCAGATTTGGAAGTTGCCAAAAGATGAACTTCCTGGGCAATATTTAAACAAAGAAAGTCTAGGGTTTCAGAGGATCGGAACATCATCACTCAGTGGCATTCCAGAGGCACTGCGCGGCAGAACTGGAAAACACACGGACCTGTCAAGGAGAGTTGCGCCAGCCGACTGCGCCAGCCAAGAGAAGACACTGCACGCACTATTTGCTACCGTTTTCTCTGATACAGTAGTTGTTATTTACTATTTTATGATGTTTACCACTAGCATGTCTAGCTAAACACTTAGTGTTGGTCGGGCATGAACCTATGATGTATTACCTTTGAGACTTGAGCTTAATGCATAGTTTATTTACTTGTATTAATTCTGTGCGTACTGAGACAGTTAGTTGCATGAGTAGGGGAAGCCTTGAACCGCAATCTTACTTGTGTTGCTTGCTTGTCACCTGTTAAACTAGTTGCATGCGTAGGGGAAGCCTTGAACCGCAAACTTACCGTGACAATTAGGAGTAACGAGTTAGGGTAGGCAGTTGCTACTGTGACAGGATTCGCAGCTGTTTAGTCTAGTTCTAAGGATTAATAGCACATGAACTTTGAACGGAACATGCGCACGTGTTAGGAAGCCTTTACCGGACACTAACCCAAGTAAAACACAAGCTATAGATGTTTGGAGTCGATGATAAGGAATGCATTCATAGAGGATTGTCTGCCCAATACTTCTCATAAAGATAGTACTTAATCTCTACTGCTTGCGCACGTCTAGTGCAATTCCCCGCGTTACGATATTCGCTGTTACTCGCGCATCGCGCAAAACCCCCAATCACTCACGCAACCCCCGTTTTCTTAAGTGTAGGTTACTGGCTAAAACTCACTGCTTGCTCCCTGTGGAGATCGACCCTTACTTAACCGCTGTACTAGTGGGAGAGGAAGGATTATATTTGACGCGCACGACGACGCGCGATCAGTGCACTACTTATAGGGAATACACGACATTTAGGAAAGCGAACGGTACAAGTTCTGGAAGGAAATTACTGGGCAGGACATTTTCTTCAAACCCCCTCAGCCAGCGTCGATGATTCAATCTCCGCTTTGGCAGCTGATTCACATTTTTATTGCGACTTCCATCCACATCCGCAAGGATGGTGCCTGGTATGTGAACAATGCAGATATAGACCTCCTGCTTCAAATTCGTTCTGGCCAGCCGGTTTGCATTATCCACGCTTTGACACTCCAGTTCGAATCTTATCAGAATCCCCAATACAAGGGGCGTGCCTTAGGTGGAGGACCATTTATTACGCTTCTCACGAAGCACTTGGCTTCACTTTGGACCGAGGCACTCCTCTACCCAAGAAGGTGCTTGACATGGAGGGTCTTCGCAAGACGCACATGATAAACACAAAGACACGTGAGTGGATTGTTCGTAAGGAAGTGCCGAAGCAGTTAGAGTAGCGGATAGCAAAGAAGAGAAAAGAACATGGGGCTCCTCGACTTCCCACCCCGCCTAGATCAGCCAGCGAGCAGCCTCCAGCACAAGAACCTACCCCTGCCCCCGCCTCAGCACATACTCCAGATATCAGGCCATCCCCCACTACCCCTCCTCCCGTTGAGGCCGAACCACTTGCACATGAGGACCTAAGTCTGATGAGTGCACGTTTGGAACTCACTTTCAGATTCTCACACGACGCTCATCCGCTCCCACGAGGTATTATCCACCCTTGTCCACGATTTTGTCGCATGGCAAGGAGGTGTGATGGTGCGTATGGCAGCATATTTGGGCATTGCAGACATTCCACTACCGCCAGCACCATTTCCCAGCCACCACCTCAGCCGACTGCTACTGCGAGCGATGACTCCATTTCAGCCATGGTTGAAGATAGAGTTGATGGAGGTAATGATGAGGGAGCCCCAGGGAGGCAGTGGGGAGCAGCATGTAGACGAGGGGACAGCCACTGAAGAAAGTGAAGACTCAGGTCTCGAGAGGCGCACGAAGCGTAGGAATGATGTTTAGGTTACTTTTATGTTTGTCATGACATGTGGTGCTTTTATTGCTATGTGATTTGCTTGACTTGTCGATTTGTATTTTGACGCGCTTCGCCGCGATATTTTTTGCATGACAGATGGTTTTCATACTTGTATGTTTCTTTTATTTGGTAGATTTTTCCTTAGGACAAACTTTTGAACTACGTTGGTAAATTGATTAGGACACACTAGCCTAATCACCTTTTTTGGCCTTGTCCGAGTCACCTGTGATTCAGGGAAACATGCTATCCAAGCTTATTTGATTCGGACACCCTAGCCGAATCACATTAGTTTGCCTTGACCGAATCACAAATGATTCGGGCAAGCACATATTATCCGAACTGAACTGATTCGACCAGGATGTGGCCGAATCAATATTACTTAAGTATGACCCTCGTAATTTATTACTTAAGCATCAAGATTTGTAGGAGTGGAATTTAAATTTTTCAATGTCGAAACTCCTCTTCTCTTACGGATTATGACGTATAGTCTAAAACTTGAGAATGAGTTTGTTGTCTTGAGCTAATGGACTTGCCCTTAGCAAGCATATGTGATTGACTGGACAAACTTTTTTGTGTAAGCGATGCTTTTCTTCATACTACTTGCATAGGAAATTGAGCGATAACTTGAATTTGACGAATGCTAATTTTGATATCGATTCTATGAATATTTGTTGTCACAATGAAGTGAATGATCCTTAGAGTTTGCGTGAAGTGAATGATTTGCACAACTTTATTATTATGTAGGCTTGATAAAGAACTACTTGCTTAGCAAACTATATTTGGATTTTGAACTCTTATGGATGATTGCAAGTGGGATTTGTGAGTATTCCTCTTCTGAAAACTCTCACGAGACTATTATTCGTCCACTAGGGTAGCCTAGGGGTTTAAAGGCTTGATGCATACGGTAAATGCATCCGTGATTCCTACGACATTGAGTTAGGAGTAGATTAGTTTTCTTTGTTTAGTAATTTTTATGTTATGTTACGTGAGTAGGGGTTGGATGTGTTTTATGTGCGTAAGATTTGCTACATGCTTTAATACTGTGATATATGATCTAGCATCTTGCTCTCCGCTTGATTGATGCATATACTTATTCGGGACGAACAAGACTTAAGTGTGAGGTGTTTTGATAAGCGGACAAATAACCTTATATTTGTCCATATTTTCCCCTTCTTGTTTGTTCCGCTCTTTTATATAGTCATTTAATGCTTTCTTTGTCCAGTTCAGGTTTAAAATATGTATTACACGATATGAAGTGGCCCGAAGAAAATCTGGATGATTTCCGGTCGAACAATATCAAAAACAGCAAGATTTGGGGAAGCTGCAAAAGTGATTCGGCCGAATCAAAAAGTGATTCACCCACCAGCTTGGCCGAATCACCCTCAGCTACACTAGTCAACTTGACTCGAGGAGAACTTGACTGGTTTGACTGAATCACATATGAGGTTGACCGAATCAAAAAATGATTCGGCCACCGAAGAAGCGAGCTGCTCGAATCAGTTTAGCTCTACAAGGATCTTGACCGAATCAAATGGAGTTTGACCGAATCAGAAAGTAATTCGGCCAGAAGAAATCGATTCGCCCAAGCAGAAACCCCATTGAGTATATGATTCGGCCGAATCAGAAAGTGATTCGCCTAGGAGGTGCCCGAATCATCTTAGCTCCATAAGGATGTTTGACCGAATCAGAAATGATTCGGCCAAGGAAAAGTTCGGCCTGTTCGAAACAGCTCTGAGTAAATGATTCGGACACTCTGTCCGAACCAGTTCATTAAGGGTTGCCGAATCAAGTGATTCGGGCACTGCGGGTAAATTTTGGAAATCTTCAAAGGGTATAAATAGAATGAGATGTAAAATTAGAAGGGCTTCTTCGCAAAACGAAAACCCTAGACGAATTCTCCTAGAGAACTTGAAGAATTGTCAAGGATTGGAGGAAGACTTACGCAATTGAAGAATCTACATCAACCGTCTACTCAACCACTACTTCCTTGCATTCAATTGGTGAATAATTTCAATTAAATATCATGTTTTGTTTCAAACTCACCATGAGTGAGTAGTTGTTCAGTAGTTGGGATCCTTATGGATCCCTTAGGTTTGATAGTAATGTAAGACTTGTCTTTTTATCTATATGAGTGAAGTTTGGTTGAAAATTCTTATGCTTGTTCTTCATATCAATTTTGTGCACACCAAGAGTTTGACGAAATACCTAAGTGAGTATGAATTGATAGAACACCTAGGGATGGAATGAGAGTTGAACCTAGGTTGTTTAGGAGATTGAGCATGTTAATTTTAGGTTGCGTTTGTGTGCCAGAGTGACATACGCATTCCACTAGGCTAAGTATTGTGCGACTTTAATTAACTATCAATAGACCGAGAGGTTGAGATTAGGAGACTTTTGTTCTACACGATTCAATAGAGCGAGAGTTAGATAACCGTACTATGTTAAGGTATGTGGCATCATTAACAAACTCCTACAAGGTGCACAAAAGTCTGTTACAACAAACGTGTGAAGACAGCAGCTTGTGCAAATCCAGCCAGAGAGAACAATCTCAGTGAACAAGCAGTTGCTACAGCAGGAGCTGTAGCAGGGAGCTGTAGCAGCAATATTGGCGCAAAGAATAATCTGTCCAGATATGATCTTGTTGAGATCTTGGAGGAGCTTCTAAATATTCAGAAAGAATATCCCAGTGAAGATTCCCGTGCCCAGGTAAAGATTTGTTTGTGGGAGATTTGATTTTCGAAATCAAATCTAATCTCCTACAAACTAGGAGATAATGTTCCTTTAGGGAACTTCCAAAAAACGGAAATGGTATCGAATCAGAGAGCAAATACTGAGAACACACGCAGAATACAGAGAGAGAGAGATTCAAGTGCGTGGAAGATTCGATCATCACCGAAGAGCAGAGCGTGCGCGCAGAGCTGAGTGACCGAAGAAGAGGCTAATCGAGACTTGCAGAGTCTGACAGAGCTTGATCAGGGAAGCCAATTCAGAGTAGAGACTGCTTGTTGGTGGATCAAGGCAGGCCGCGGAGGCATTAACGAGTGGAGGTACTCGTGCAATTAGTAGGAGGCCAGGTCTCGCTAGTGACAGGTGGTCACTGAGTGAGGGGGAGCATTCCAGAGTGTGCAGCGCTCGTGGAAGAGTTTGATCGGCTCAGCAGAAGGCTTTGGAGCGACGCGGACTGAACGTGCACCAGCTTTGTGTTACAGCAGGTGCTACAGCAAGCCTACGGGGACTTTGATTTAATTAGAACATGCTGAGTTTGTGAGATTAGAGGAGTAGCTATTCTAAATTAATTCGAGTGTGTAGGTATGTGAGACACAAGTCAGAGCCTGTTCTGATTGTGTGATTGACTAGCTAAGGTTGAGTAGCATAGGTTGCGTTGAGTCGAACCGTGTTGTACGAGAGATCTTTGAGACTAGTGGATTGAGGACTGGAGTACAGTCCTCCCCAAACGTAGGCAGTTGGCCGAACTGGGTGAACAAATCGTTGTTCATTGTTTCATCTTGCTGCACAAGATCCGAGTGTACAAGAGTCTGCTATAGCAACTGCCTGTACACAATCTGCAACTCAGAGGCGCTGCGTAATTTCATATTATTTAGGTATTATTCCAATTCTAGAGAATGAGCGAGAGTTAAATTTAGAATGTGTGATACCTTAGCCTAGAACCATCACTCGAATTTACTCATGATTTAGACAAGTTTTGTACTGCTAATCGCATGACCTAGGGGTGAAGTAGGATTCCGACTATGCTTTCTCTCTTACTTTACTTCTTCATAAATTTGACATTGTCTTTAGTATTCATTAGAGATACCTCACTTAGAGGAAAGACCCCCTTTTTTATTTACTAGACTTGCATTAGGCATTACTAGTTAGCTTTAGACTACTAATCTAGGCTTTTCTCTTGGGTTCGACTCTTGAACGGTTGGACTAGTATTTTTACTACCACAATAACCACCACGTTTCAAGACACAAGGCACTTTGTTTACCCAGTTCGGCAACTGCCTATGTCTGGGGAGGACAACTCCTGATCCTCAAGGTTTCATTATATCTCTTAGAGTACAATAGATTCCAAAACTAAGTCACGCTAGTTTAACCACTACTACTAACCTAGATCCACCTCAGCTCAATCTGATCACTCAGATTAGCTTGCAGTCTGATTCCTCAAACTCGCTTAGTATTACCTACACACTTCCAATAACAATAGCTACAGACCTGACTCACAAACTTAGCATATTCTATTACAATGTGCAGTAGACGGAATACTATAGCAATCTCTGTACCAGAATTACTGTAACTTTTGTAGATGACTTCTCTAACACTCTCTGCCAATCTGTCTGTCTCTCTCTGAGTTCTTCCAACTCAGAATCTGCTCCCCCTTGATCAATGCTAGCCTGTCACTATCAAGGAGAGTCACTCAGCTCCTCAACACGCTGCAACAGCACCTGTCCGCGGCATTCTCCGAAGATGCTGATTGATCCTTCAACAAGCAACGCTGCAGTTGAGTTTGATGGATCAATGCTTGATCAAACTCAGCGAGTTCTGATCTCTCTCTGCGCTCAACACAACTCTACAACTCAGCCTTCTGCGATTGTCTCTCACTGTGTATATTATGTCTTCGATATTTCAAATGATCTGCCTCTGCACTATTCTTATACATTCATCAATGATTAGCTTTTGGAAATCCTAATGGCCTTAGGATTCTTAGAACATCTTAGCATCACTTGAACCTTCTCCTAGATTCTTGTGGAGTTTTTGAGATTTTGTTTCTTAAATCGGAATTTAGAAACCTTGTCTTTCTTGAATTCTTCCGACCGCGTGATGACTTTTGCTGATCACTTGAGGGGCGTTTGCAAAGCTCCCTGAGCTTTCGTGACACCTGCAGCACCTCGCCGGACTCTCTCCGTGCAGCTTCAAGAAGATCGATCATTCTGCTCTACTTTCAAATCATCACGGGTTGCTATAACCGTTTCTGTCATTTATCTTTTGCCCAGCTTGCCTCAGCTTTTGTGGTCCACATAGTGTTATAGCACTTTTTGTGCTTGTTGTTGTACTTTATTGCTGTTTTGTCAATCTTCAGATTGTGCTCCAGGTACGATCTTCAGGGAGTGTTGTAGCATCTTCTTGTGCTGTTTTGTCAAGGATGTCATACCTCAATATATGTGATTGCGATCTATTTCTTTGTGAGTTACTTCTATTGGTAACACGAGTTCGAAACTTTACCGTAAAGAGAAGTAGTAACGACTAGGCACATATCACTTTTGCCGGAATATGTCTGCCTAGGAGAGGTAGAACATATCACTTTTGCTGGGATATATCAACTAGTAAACAAACTTTGCCGTAGTAGACTGCAAGATTTATGACTTTGATATTTAGTGTCTATGATAAATGTTAGTTACAAGTGATTGTTCTGGATTGATACTTCTCATAATGAGAAATCTCTCTATTTGTTTCTTATTTCAAAATCTACTCACAACCCCCTTCTCATTATTATTAAAAAAATAACGTCGCAAAAATACGTTTATTGTGGATTCAACTCCGACTTACCGCTTTTTTAGTGTTGAGTTGAAGTAATCAAATTTAATGTGTACTAGTCTCAATTATACATTTATTTAAAGAATTTTTAGCACAATGGGTATGAGCTTCTCTTGGTTTGAACGGGAGATACAAACATATGTTCCTGCTAATTGTAAGTGGTTTTATGCCTGGAATTTGAAAAGAAAGATTTTACCCTTTATATAAATTTGGTAACTATGGTTTTGAACCAAACAAGATTCGGTAATCGAGTTAAAGGAGTGTGCGTATATTGTGGAAGATGGTACTTTGATTTTGAAAAAATAAACCGTAAGTGTCACTTTCTTGCTAATGAGTAAGAGTAGAAATAAAAGATGAAATTAAGTTTAAAGAGTATTCAAGAATCGTTTTTTTAAAGATGAACTGTCAAATGAAACAACATTGTTTTGATAAGACAATACGACATTATCATAGTCATTAGAAAATGTTAAATTATTCTCAAATTTATTAAAACTTCATCTGATAATATGGAAAAATAAGATTTTCATTACCTCACTATCTCTTTGTTTCACAATAATTTGCGAACTTTTTATTTATTCAAATTAAGTATCGAGTGGTCAAAATAAAATGAGATAATTTATCAAACTAACACTATTAAAACTCTTATATAACTCATGCCCATCTTGTCTCGCGTTTGATACAAAAATTTGCCCGTGTCAATGAGAAACGAAGTTGTGGAAGGAGTAAAGACGCTATACTTGACACGCTAAATTTTTATAATATTGAATGTGGCGTAAGTCGGGTAGAGATTTTGTTAGAGTTCTTAACGTTGTTATTTTGATAAGTTACCTAATTTTATTTTGGTCCCTCGGTACTTAATTTGAAAATAAAATTTCATGTTTTAAAATAGAGCGCTAGTCATAGAAGGAAATTATATTTTTTTCTTTGACAATAACAAGTAAAGGGTAATTTAAGATTACAATTATATTTAAAAATTACCATTTCCAATTAAAACCGTTATGGAAAGCGAGATATATTTGCAACCAAATTAAATCACATGTATATATTTAATAGATTTTCGGAGTTATAAATTTTACATAATTGTAATTTGTAAATTATATACAATCAGAATATTTTACGAAAAAGTATAAAAACATATTCTGAACCACCGCCTCATTTCAAATCAAATATCGAATTGCCAATTTTTTTTTAATTTAAGTACCAAAGTATAGAACTTTTAATATTAGTACCAAACTATATAAACAATTTCAATTCAATCACAAAATTATATAAAAAAATGATTTGAGCACCTAATTATTAAAATGAAAAATTAATTAACAAATACTAGTAAGGGTTTGTTCTTTTGATCTTAAATCAGTTACTTAAATATTTAACTTAACTTAACTTAAATGACTTTAACTTAACTTAAGTACTTAAATTATTATTCATCATCATAACCCACCACCACCATCACAACCACCACCATCACCACAATAACCCACCACCACCACCACATTAACCGACCACCGCCACAACCCATCACCACTACCACCATCACAACCCAACACCACCACCATCACAACAACCCACCACCACCACCACAATCCATCACACCCAATCCATCACAACCCACCACCACCATCACCACCATCACCACCACCATAACCCACCACTACCATCACAACAACAACCCACCACCACCACAACCCACCATCGCCGCCACCACAACAACCCACCACCACCGCCACCACTACCACAACTCACCACCACCCACCACAACCTCTTAGTGAATAGTAGTGGTGGTAATGAATAGTGGTGGTGATGAATATTGATGGTGGTGGTGAATAGTGATGGTGATGAATAGTGGTGGTGGTTATGAATAGTGATGGTGATGGTGAATAGTGGTTATGATGAATAGTGATGGTGGTGATGAATAACAGTGGTGGTGGTGAATAGTGGTGATGATGAATAGTGGCGGTGATGAATAGTGCTGGTGATGGTGATGATGATGATGAATAGTGGGGTGGTGGTAATGAAAGATGTTATGTACTTAACTTAACTTAAATACTTAAAATTTAAGTGCAAAAGAACAGAGCCTAACATGGTACTACCGTATTTGTTTTATCCAATTTTGCAGTAACTACAACTTACTGAATTTTAGGTACAAATATAAAATGTTCAAAATGCATTGATGAATCTAGAAATTCAAATAAATTATAAAATGCAAAATCGATTTGAAGAATTTTATTTATACAGATTTTGACTATGACATAAGCGATTCGAAGAACAAACAGCTTGTACCATAGGCATCTGCTATATTTATCACCACCAAGTACCTGTTTGAAAAACCTATAATCATCAAGAAATGGAGCAACAACCTTGATTATTTTATTTAAAGCTTTTTCACATTTTATTCATCAATTTTGTTGGAAATGTTTTGTAAATATGTGAAGAAAATGGTGTTGCAATCCCATTTTGTGAGCCAAAATCGTGAGGTGGAGTACACCTCAAACTGAGCCAAACTTTTGAGTGAGTACACCTCAAACTAAGCCAAATAATCATAGATAAATATCTTAGAACGAGAGGCATTTGATTGATTATGCTTAAGACAAATTTAAGGCGATGATGCAATGGGAGGCGACGCCTCAACTTACACGTGCATGATAGGTCTAAGCGTCGCCTCAACTTAACAAAAGCGACGCCCGAAAAACCTTTAAGGTCACTTAATGACATTTTGATGTCCTAGGTGTCGCCTGAACTTATGTGAGGCGACACTTGAGATGAGGTGACGCCTCACTCAAAGGTGGGATGACGCCTGAATGGATTAATGGTTAATAAAAGTTAGTAACGAGCATTCAATTACAAGCAGTACTTTTAACCTCTCAAGCAGTCAAAGGGTTTATGTTTTCGAGGGTACATTGCAAACAAATAATATTTATAATTCTAAATAAGTACATATGATCATCCAAGGAATTGATAATACATACATACTAGTTATGATTTAATCATTTTTAATCTATCATAACCGATTAAGGTTATAAGTTTTGGCAAAGCAATTCTGAATCAGCTAGTGAACAATGAAAAGTGGCTCGACTTATGCAAGGCAAGATGCCGACAATATATGCAAACTCAATATATAAAGATTTTAAGTCATATCCGTCGAATGATGGAAGATACAAATAAGACAATAAGAGCTGAAGTAGGAAAAAGACTAATCGTGTCACCATGAATCTCCCTCACAAGCATAGATTGTTGTTTCGTGTGATCTTAGTGACTTATTGAATGAGGTTCCTACTCTTCTGCTTTTTTCCGGGGGTCTAAGAACTAGATTTGAGGGGCTAGAATCCAATGAAAAATGCTAGATGCAAGGCTCCCTTATATAGCATATCTCAGGCATGGTCTGAGACCTTCCAAAGTTGAGCTAGGCATCGACTGTGACCTTCCAAACAAGTCAAATGTTGCCTGGAAATGTGGGAGACATGTGGAACCTTCCAAACTTGTAAGGCATCGCCTAGAATATGGAGGTGATGCGTGGAACCTTCCAAACTTATCAAGTGTCACCTAGAATAATGACGTGACGCATGAACTCTCTACAGACCTCTTTTCAGCTTCTTTTTGGTTGTTTTTGCTTCTTTTGCATACTTTGCCCCTTGGATCCTCCTTCAAGTGTAAATGTTTTAAAAAACAAGAAAGAAGACATCAAAAAAAAATATATCGTTCAGAAATGAGTCAAAATCACTACGAAATGAGGCTTAAAAAGTGTAAACAAATACACCCATCACTCGTGGGACTGCTGACTTAAAATGAGGCAACGCCAAGAGAGAGGTATCGCCTGACTCAATGTTGAGGCGATGCAAGAGTGGGTCAAATGGCTATTAAAGCTATTAACAAGCACTCGGGGATGCCTAACAACAAGTAAGACGATGCCTGGAGTGAGGAATCACTTGACATTATGTTAGGCGACGCCTATACAAAAAGGGGGCATATATAAAGAGATGCATTCTCTTCATGTTACACAACTCAAAAACACTCGAGACACGCAAATCGGTCCTCACTTGAAGGTGCCAGGCTTCCTTGATTTTGAGTTTTCCAACTCTTCGTGAGAGTTTTTTCCCGTGATAGTGGAAGATACAAAAGGTTTGAGAAGCAAGTTCTTGGTGCAACAAGAGTTGCTCCTGAGCTTTTGTATAAACCGAAGGGAGACCAATCGCCCTTTGAGGAGATTGTCGAACGAGTCTCAACTTCCCATTACTCTGATTTTGTCAATCTTCAATAAAATTATTATTTATTTATTTATTTTATTGTATTTTCTAATGAATAAATTCAATATTCTACGTACCACCAGCAACAAGTTTCACTTATGGTTTCACTTGAATCATTATTTTCCACACCAGCAGGTGGAGTGGACTAGTAGTAGTTTGTAAGAGCGAAATGAACTCTTCTTTAGTGGTTTATGGTAGGTTGCTAGATTCTGAGAATGAGGCCGATACGATGTCTGTTGCTATTTATCCTTATATTGTTCTTCAATAACTAATCAACAAGTAAAAGAATTACTCCAGGATTCTAACATCAAACCCCACTTCTTGTCATTGCATTCACCTAATTTTTTTAAAAAAATTATTTATTTTTCCTATTCTACTTCTAAAACCTCCACCAGAGCCCCTGCTCTGGCCTCACCAGGAATCGAACCCTAGTCGCTGAGATGTTTGACATCCCTTTTGCTATTAGACCACGCCCTGATGGTTTAGGCTTTTATTGAATCACCGATGCTTAGCTGGGCATAGCTCAAAAAGGTCTAATACATGAAAATGGCCAAAGAGAAAGAAAAGATATGTGTGGAGTTCTCTAAAAAGTTATTGACTTGACTTGGTATGAGATATTTTAAAGGTAATTTCTAGTGTGATGATTGTAGACCGTAGGATGATTATAATCTCCACCGTTCATTGAGAGGATGAAGTAGTATAATAAGGGGAGTTTTATAGATGTTGTTGTGCACTTGAGTAGAAATAGAGTGAATGAGATAAAGGTGTTCTTTTGTAATCTTGTGTGAGTGAACCAATAATAAAATCTCCATCTTGTAAGCTGTGATATTCAACAATTTGGTATCAATAGTTAGGCGGTCTAAGGCCGGTGACGATCATGAGAGCAATATTGGTCAAAGACCAATCATAAGTTTCGTCATAATCTTTAATGGCGGAATTTGGTGGTCTGTTTGGATCAATATATAAACTGAATGAGTATAACTATCGAGACTGAAGTTCTTATAGAAGTCATACTTAAGAGGTCAAGACTTATGAGACATAGTTGATGGTAGTGACAAGGGTGACAAGGGATGGGACATCAAGGCTGGTAGAGCCTTGTATCCTATAAAAGTTAGTATCGACAAAAGCTTGCTTGCATGGATGGAGGATGTAGATACGCCAAAGGAAGCGTCGGAAATTTTAGCAGGATTATTTTCAATGAAGAAATGTGCGTTCGATGAGTACTTTTAAAAAAAAAAAGGAATTATTGCCGCAAGATAGAATAATTAGATGTTGATTCTAATAAATGGATTAAAACCTGAATTCAATGACTTACTACGGCACTAAAAGGATGGCCTAAACAACCAACACTAATAGAGTTGGAGAATCTATTAGCTAATCAAGAGGCCCTAACTCAACAAATGGAAAAAATGACAATCAAATCAGAAACGAGTGAAGAAGAATGAGATTTCAAGGCAACATATGCGGTTGAAGAAGATGTAAGTGAAGAAGAAGAGTAGGACCAAACCATGGATAACCTCAATGACATATGAATTGAAAATTTAGAGAGCAATGATGACTTACTTATGGTATCGAATTTTATGGTTGTGGACGATGATGAAGAAGAGCATGGTGATGATGTGTATGCCGAGATTGAAGATGGGCAAGACGACTTTGGAAAGAAGATGGTTCCTGGATTCGTGTTGGGTCACAAAGAGATCGAGTTGATGACTACACAATTAGATGTGCGAGAGTGGTTAGTGGATTTAGGTATGATCAGGTGCAGTGAAGATACGCTTAAAGTTATAATTGCAGGTATTCGGAGGTACAATGACACAAATAAACACCCATTTTGATCAAATCTCCCTGCCATAGAAAGAAGGTTTCGCATCCAACGGTTGATCCGGGATTGGACCTTAACAAAAAGGTCCTCAAAGTACAAACTTTTAGTTATGCCATAGTACATATGTGTCCCCAGATAGTTGAAAGGAAAAATACCTTCTGTAAACCTGGTTGAGTTCAAAATACTCTCCCTGTCCAATTCATCAATTTCCTTTGAAAAAAATAATGGAGCTCTTAGAGGGGTTAAGCTCCTCTCCAGATTTTTCGCAAAAATCAGATAGGACTTCCATAAGATTCTCCAGATTTCTCCTTGAGCCTTGCACAAAAAACAATATGTCATCAGCAAATAAGATATGGGAAATTTTAGCAGCATACCTCCTTGAGTGAAAGGGAATGATATTTCCCTGACGAATTTCTCTATTAATATTTCTCGTGAGCCACTCCAGAGCCAAGATAAATAGGCTGGGAGAAAGCGGATCTCCTTGCCGAACTCCTCTAGAAGATTTAAAGAAACCAAATTGTGAACCTCCCCAAATAATGCAGTACCATATATTGGATAGAGTCTGAAAAATAAGGTCACAAAAGAGTTCAGAGAAACCAAGATTACGGAGAGCACCTAGAATGAAGGACCAAGAAATAAGGTCACGTGATGGTAAGCCGGCTGTTGCTTTCACTTCCGGAGAGGTCCAAGCTGGGGCGCGTCGTTTTGGTTGTTCTCTGGTTGCCAAATTTACAGTGGGTCGTCCTTCTCTTGCTGAGATTCAAAAAGCTTTCCAGGCGGCTTGGCGTATTAAGGGAAGGGCAACTATAAGTGAGCTGTGGGACAGTAGACATGTTTTGGTCATATTGGATTCGGAGGTGGATGCAGTGACAGCGATGTCCTGTCCGTTGCGGAAAATTAATCACGCTATGTTCCATCTGTTCCGTTGGACGGAGGATTATAATCCTAAGAAGGAATCTACAGTTACAACGGTATGGCTTAGATTGCCTGAGTTGCCTCTACAGTTGTACGATAAGGCGTTTATTGGAGCTATTGTCTCGTCATTCTCCACCTTTCTTGATGTTGATGACCGTACTAAGGCCTGTCTAGCTATGCGATTTGCGAGAGCCTGTGTGGAATTAGATATCACCCAACCAATCCCCTCTGAGGTTTGGGTTTCTATGGGGAATGTAGGGGGCTATTGGCAACAAATTGTGGTGGAAAGTAAATTGGCTTACTGCTCAAAGTGCAGGGTTCATGGGCATGAACTTAGCATCTGTCGGAAAGTTAAGGCTAGCAAACAAGTTGATATCGCTGTTGATATGGTTAGTTCTGAAGGGACAGCTAATATGAATAAAAAGGAAGTTAGTCGAATAGAGATACACAAAGCAGCTAATACGGGGAAGAGTGAAGCTAAGTGGAGCCGAGTAGGAAGTCGCAAATCCAAAAGAGATAAATCTTCAGGAAGTATTCGTGGTCCTAAAAAGGACTGTATTTCAACTGTAGATTGTACTGAGGACAAGACAGAGGGAATTCCATGCAAGGATGATGCACAAGTTGGTGAAGCTCCTGTCAACATTTTATCCCATGTGGTTTCTGAAACCTTATTTCCTTCTCAAGATGATAATAATCAACTGCTTATTTGCATGGAGGGGAGCCAGAGTATAGTCCCAACTTCTGTTCCGAATGATCTGTCTGGTGCTGAAATTAGATTGAGGAAACACAGCTCTACTGCGCTTGTTGTCAGTGAAGAGTTGGGTGTTTTGATCCATCCTGACCATGTTCAGCACTTTTTAGATATACAAGAAAAGGCTAAATCTGCTAGGAGTCCCTTAAAGCTATCGGAACCTCGGAAAAATTGTACCATCCCCGGCAGCAAGCACTGTCCCCCAAAAAAGTCTAAATGACTAGTGGTTTATGCTGGAATGCCAGGGGTATCTCCAATCGAGGTACCATTTGTTATTTAAAGTCTATTCTATCCAAACATGATATCTCTTTTTGTGCTATTCTAGAACCTAAATCGCAGGGGAACAAAATTATGTCTGTTGCGCGAAAGATTGGTTTTTCAAGCTTTTTTCAAGGGGAATCAGCTAATAAACATATTTGGCTGCCCACCAAGGGCTAGCCTAGTGGTCGTAGTGGTGTATTATAAACTCCATGTCACAGGTTCGATTCCTGGTGGGTGTTAGGGCTGGGGCTCTAACGGGGTGGGTTTTTTTAAAAAACAATTAAAAAAAAATAAACATATTTGGCTCTTTTGGAAGGACTCTATTTCGGTATCCATTCTGAATATTAGTAATCAGCATATTTCCTGTACTATCCATCATGCTGCGATGGACGTTAAAATCAATCGCTCAGTGGTCTATGCCTCTTATAAAGTATTCAATCGAGTTAAGCTTTGGTGTGATCTTTCAGCGGAGAGTCACTCTTCTTCAAAACCTTGGCTCCTCATGGGCGATTTTAATGCAGTCTCATGTGCTGAGGAAAAAATGGGTGGTTGGGATTTTGGGAATAAATCCTCTTCTGATTTCAACAATTTTATTATTGGAGCTGGACTTTTGGATGTCGATTTTTCTGGAAACAGTTCACTTGGTGTAATGATCAAGCTGGTAGGCGGTGTATATGGATGAGACTGGATATGGTTTTAATCAGTGGTTTGGCGGCTGCGGCCTTTCCTGAGCTTAAAGTAGTTCATCTTCCCCGTGTGCAATAGATCATTGCCCTCTTCTAATTACTTTTAGGAATTTTGAGCGTTCTCATAGTTTTTTCAGCTTCAACCCTGCTTGGGTCAATCATGAGGATTTTCTTTCAGTTGTGCGTGATTCATGGGGAGCTCAAGAACACACCAATCCTATGGTTAATTTTCACCTTAAACTTAAAAGACTTAGGAGCGTCCTCCGCATATGGAATTGGAATGTTTTTGGTGATATCAATCAAAGAATCAATGATTTAACTAAAAGGGTTGAAGCTGTTGAGCAGATCCTTCAGAATCAATGGTCGGTGGATAGTGAGAGAGAATTTGTTTATCTTCAGAATCGCCTCAACTCAGCCTTGGATGATCGCCAGCTTTTCCTTGATGCTAAATTCTTGTTGGTTGGTTGCAGAATGGTGAGAGGAATACGAAGCTTTTCCACATTGCTATTAAGGTTCGAAGAGCTTGTAATAATTTTAAAGTGACGCTGCCTGATGATATTGTCTCAGAGGATAGCGAGGTTATTAGTTCTTTGGCAGTGGAGTATTTTCATGATCTTTTAGGTGGTTTTTCTGCTGTTCCAGAAAATGCTTACTTTGATGATATTTTGCCGGTTATTTCGGAAGCTGAGAATGGGAAGCTGAATGGTATCCCAACCGCAGAGGAGGTGTGGCTTGCTGTTTCTTCGCTGCCTAAAGCTAGTGCCCCTGGGCCTTGTGGTTTTACAGGCGTTTGTTATCGTAGTTGTTGGAGGATTATTAGTGTTGATATAGTAGATGCAGTCCAATTATTCTTTAAGGGTTTTAGTATGCCTAAATCAATGTCCTCTACAGCTCTTACATTAATTCCGAAAGTGAAGAATGCTATCTATCTAGACCAGTTAAGACCCATTAGCCTTCGCAATTTCCTTCAAAAAATCATATCCAAGATTCTTAACGAGCGTATTCGGCCGCTGATGAATAAAATTATTGGCTTAGAACAATCTGTTTTTGTCCCTGGCCGTTCCATTCAGCAGTGTGTAGCCCTGGCTCATGATCTGATTTCTGACATCCATAATAAAGTTCATGGTGGAAATGTTATGGTAAAGCTCGACATGTCAAAGGCATATGACAGGCTTTCTTGGATTTTTGGGTTTCAATGATAGATGTTGTGATCTTATTTATCGTAACATCAGCAATGTTTGGTATTCGATTCGTATTAGAGGGAAGTCTTTTGGTCATTTTAAATCAAATAGAGGATTGCGGCAGGGTGACCCTTTATCCCCCAGCTTATTCATCATTGCTATGGAAGTTTTATCTAGAAAGCTCAACGCGGCAGGCAAACCAGGTGGTGGTATTATGCCCTATTGGTCCTTTCTTAAAGCTTTATCGATTAATCATATCTTTTACGCTGATGATATTTTAATCTTCACAAATGGTAAGAAGTCTTCTTTTGTTAAGCTGTTAAATATTATGAATTCCTTCTGTGGTAATTCAGGTCAACAGTTGCAAGCTTACAAATGTAAGATCTTTTTTTCTAGACATATCAATAGTGTGAGGAAAGGTAATATTCTTCTTTTGTCCGGGTACTCCCAAGGGGTGTTCCGAGTTCGGTATCTTGAGGCTCCTCTTTTTCCTGGGAAAGAAAAAATTTCATATTTTCAGGGCTTGGTAGACAGAATAAAAGACCGGCTAGAAGGCTGGATGAAGTCCTTTCTCTCCATGGCTGGTAGAGTCACTTTAATTAAGTCTGTTTTGCAATCTATTCCCATCCATTGTATGTCTGTCCTCCCGGTTCCAAAAGGCATTTTGAATTCCATCAATAAGCTTCTGCGGAATTTTTTATGGGATCATGGCAGTGCTTCTCGTCGTCACTGGGTGAACTGGAATAGTGTTTGTCAGCCTTTATCTGCTGGTGGCCTCGGAATTAAATCTCTACACCAGATTATGTTTGCGCTGCATGGGAAAATGGCCTGGAATTTCCTAGAGAATCATTCTTTTTGGGCTATACATGCTAGGAGTAGATTCTATATTACTCGGAAGGGTTCTTGTCTGTGGAAAACGATTGCTCCCCTGGTGAATAGTATTGCTCTAAACTGCTTTTTAGGGAATGGCCAGACTGAAACTTCTATTTTTTGCCAGAATATTGCCTTGCCTTTCCCAAAGAGGTTCCAAAGGAAGCCCATCAAAGAGGTCCTACAAGATCCTAATTTAAGAAGGGTTTTTGTGCATAATATGAATCCAAGGATTTTTGCCTCTATTGAAGGCAATTTTGCGGACAATCAGCAAGATGGGAAGGTCATCATGATGGCTTTATTACCACTTCAAATTTTTGGAAGAGTTTTGCCCAACCTATGGCTAGTATGAAAAAGTTTAAAATCGTATGGCAATCGTGGCTACCTGCGAAGATATCTTGTTTCCTTTGGCAGATTTTACACTCAGCTCTTTCTACTCAAGATAATATTATGAGAGCTGGTGTTCAGCTGGCCAGCAAGTGTGCTTGCAGTAAAAATCCTAATATGGAGTCTATGGAGCATTTGTTTTTGCAAAGTGACCTATCTGGTTTGCTTTTCCATTGTCTTTGTCCCCTGTTCCAGAAGAGCAGACCCCAAAATATACAGTAGTTTTTCTATGAATGGGGCAGCAGTGCTGATTTTAACAATTTCTCGGATTGTTTAGGCCTTGGCTTAGTAAGCTGCGGTCTCTGGGATATTTGGCTTAAAAGGAATCAGGTTTTCTATGGGGACAATGTCGGCAGTTTTACCTATAATAATATCCTTCGCTGGGCTGCTTTCTTATCTAGGAACATTAATGCTCCTTATACTCCAAATCCCTCCTTTAGGCGAATATGCAGTGCACTGCACATCTCCCCCACAGCTGTTTCCATTGGCTGCCCTTGGTGGATTCCTTGGCAGCCTAATCTTAAAGGTAATACTTGCAACATAGCTATAAATGTGAATGATACTTGCTCCCTCATGGCTGCTGTGATTCGGAATTCTTCCGGTTTTTTTGTTGCGGGTTTGAAGCTTGTTTCTATGAGAAAGAATTTTTTGAAGTGTTTGCTACAAGTTTTTCAAGAGCTTTGCAGACATGATCTGAATTTTCAGTGTATTAAGATCTCTCACCCTGAGATTTCTCTTTTGAGTCGAGACTTGGAAGTGGATTGGTCAGTTTTTCGCATTAACAAGCAGCTTGTGCGAACGCTCCAGAAGTTTGATATTTTCAGAATTTGTTACAATCTCAATTTACCTGCAGAAGCTATGTCTTGGTCAAAACAGAGGTTTTTATTTGTCAGGAAGATGGAAGATCTTCCTATGCACTTGCCAATGACTTGAAGCCTCACCCTTGTTCTTTTAATGAGCATCAAATCTACTTGTAGGTCGGGCCTTGGTGCGATCCTTGGGGGTTTTGTTAGGGATATTCTTATCTGTTAAATTGTTGTATTTTGATCTAGTAGGTTCCGGTTACTACTTTCAATGTTCCAGCTCTCAGGATATGGATTTGATCCGTGGTAATGTTGGTGTCTCTTTTGGTTTAATCTATAGGCGATTTCAGCGCTTGCTATTATCTTTTTCGTTGAGCTGGGTTTAGAACCTGTTCGGTGTTTTTAAGTTGGGAATTTATTCCAACTGGCACTTGAGGGTCAAGCTCAACTTTATTTGTATCTGCCATGATCCGGGCTTTTTGGATCCTATGGAATAAAGATCTGAGTTTAAAAAAAAAAAAATAGGCTTTAGCCAAATCAAGCTTAATAATAACATTAGCAGCTGAATGGAGGTCCTGAATTAAGTCATGGGCTAAGGCAGTATTAGCGTGGATGCCTCTTCCACTGACAAATCCTCTTTGTTCCTCACCAATAACTTCAGGAAGGATATTTTTAAGTCTTGTGTTGATAATTTTCGAGATCAGCTTGTGGTTAATATTACAGAGACTGATAGGCCGAATCTGGCTCATATTGGTTGCTTCTGAAACTTTGGGGATCAGGGTTATGAGGGTTGCAGTCCAAGAGATGGGAAGCTATTGACCTTGGAAAAAAGCTGTGATGGCGTTATGAAGATCCTCAGAGATCAGCGACCAAAAATAAATGAAAAAGTGGGCAGTAAAGCCATCCGGACCAGGGGAACTATCCGCTTCCATATTCAGTAGAGCCTCATGAATCTCAGTTTTAGTAGGAGGACTGCATAAGCTAGAATTAGTCCGGTCAGAAATGATGGAATCTGTTGGATTAAAATACTCTGAAGGGGGAGGGGAAATGTAACCCTGCAGGAGATCTGAAAAATACAGAACGGCCTTTCCCCCGATAATGTCCCTGTCTTCAGTAAAATTCCCATCACCTATATCGAGTTTAATTCTCATCTGATTGCGACGAGCTCTGATGAAAGCATGAAAAAATGTTGTATTTCTGTCCCCATCTTGCAACCATCTGCATTTGGCCTTATCTTTTTTTTGTTTTTTTTTTGTTTTTTTTAAACCCACCCCGTTAGAGCCCCAGCCCTAACACCCATCAGGAATCGAACCTGTCACATGGAGTTTATAATACACCACCACAACCACTAGGCTAGCCCTTGGTGGGCATTTGGCCTTATCTCTAGCAAGGCAAGCTTGAAAGTTGAGATTGTCGTTGAAAATACCTTTTGAATCATCGAGATCGCGAGCAGTGGCTTCATCCCAATTGTTCTACAGGGCTCTTTCCAGAAAATTAATTTTTGTAATCAGGTCCTTTTCCTTTCTCCGAAGGTCCCAAAAAACTGACCAATTCCATGTTCTAAGGATACCTCTCAATTTCCTGAGCTTAAGACCAAAGTTCTGCAAAGGATTAGGGTGAAGGGAGCCTTCCCAATGTTTTGAGACAAGGGCTTTAAATTAAGGATGAGTCTCCCAGATTTTTAAGTAGTGAAATCTGTTGATACGCTTCAAAGAGGGCTCCAGTTCAATCAACAGGGGGCAATGATCAGAAAACACCCGTGCCAAGTGGGAAACCTTAATACAAGGAATGAGATGTAGCAGAGACCCATTTGAAAGGATTTTGTCCAATCGTTCCCAATACGAGCTTCACCTTGTCTATTATTACACCAAGTAAAGTTGTTCCCATGAAACCCAATGTCACCTAGGCCTGTCTGCAAAATAAAGTCATTAAAATCTGCGAGCGAACCTTCATCATTGTGATTCCCCCCTTTTTTTCGTTCCAAGAAGAAATGGTATTGAAATCGCCTCCAACCAGCCAAGGAGTGTCATTTTATTTATTTGTTTATTTTTCCTATTCTACCCCAAAACTCCCACCAGAGCCCCTGCTCTGGCCCCATCAAGAATCGAACCCTAGTTGCTGAGATGTTTGACGTCCCTTTTTCCACTAGACCACGCCCTGATGGGCGCCAAGGAGTGTCATTGGAGGTGGCAAAGGATATAAGGTCGTCCCATAAAGCTTGTCTTCCTATTCGGGAACATAAAGCATAGACAAAGGAGCAGTGGATATGGTTCCCAATGGACTCGAGGAAAATCTGGCAAGTAACATGCTGGGAGTGCCAATAACAGATAGTCAGATTAACGCTGGATTTCCAAAGGATCCAAATCCTATTATTAACAATTCCACCATGAGCATAATTAGAATAATCCAAGATCTTGGCAACCTCTGGCAACCGCGATGAATCTTTTATGGGTTCAAGCAAAATAAGGAAATAAATATGATGCTGAGAAATTTGACGCCTGAGATAATCAATGGTACCCCGGCTAAAAATTCCCCGAATATTCCAACAAAGCCTTTAAACATAAGAAAAGGTTGGGCTTAAAATACTGATGGTGTTCATCAAGCCGGATGAACTATTAAGGAAATTATGGACAGCAGAATGATGGTGGTCTGTTATGGATTTAGGACCGCGTTCAGTCTCCCTAAAGCCAACTATAGGAGACTGCTTGTCATCCCTCTGAATTGTATACTTACTAGTCTCTTTAAGACCAAGCTCCTTAGCAATCGATATATTCATTTTACCCTGCAATTTTGTTTTCAAAATAGCACAAAAGGGAGTGTTAAGCTTAGACGGCAAAGCTTTTGAGAAAAGAACAGTACCTCGATTAGAAATACCCCTTGCAATCCAACAAAAGTTGCTTATCATTGGGAAACCTTGGAAAGACAGTGCTTGCTGCCTGGGATGATACACTCTTTAAGAGCATCCGATAGAATTCTCTCCGCTCTAGGGTTAACCGGATGATTTGAACTACCCGCCTTGTCCTGAATGTTTTTGTAATGTTGGAGAGAATCAGGATGAACTAGCGCATTTAAATCCTCATTGAAAAAAATCTGATTGGAATTTTGCTTTCTTAAACGAAGCTCTGCGCCTGAAAGATCATTGGGAGCAGATCTAATATCAATCTCAGTTCTGTCATCCACTTGTTGCCCATCATTCTAGCTAATCAGACCATTATCAAGATTCGAGTTAGTGGCAGATAGCGTAGGGAGAGTTGCAAGAGCTAACCTTGTCACAGTGTCATCTTTAGGATGATGATCATCCGTATCACCGCTACTGGGATCCCTCTCGGCAGACACCATCGCAAGGATGTTGACAGGACTGTTAACCCTTTAGGAAGCTTCGGAACGAGAGCCAGGAGGATCGCCATTCCCTCTTCTGAACTTATTACTACCAACTCGCACCCATTCAGTAGCTTCTTTTCCTTTGGAAGAGTTCCCATGAATAATAACTGAACTCAATTTAACTCCTGGTATCAAGACTTCCCTTGAGTCAGCAGCTCCTTGGTTTTCCCGGTTTACCTTAAAAGGGAGTCCACTGTTACTACCATCTGGGTTAGACTTCCCAGTTTACCTCTCTCGATTTACGACAGTGCTTTTATTAAGGCTATCATCCTACTGTCGGGTATTTTGTTAGTATTGATGACAGAACCAAAGCCTGTGTTTCTGTGAAATACGCCCGAGCCTGTGTTGAATTGGACGTAACCAAGCCAATTCCGGATGCAGTGTGGATTAACATGCAGGATAACCGTGGCTTCTGGCAAAACATTGAAATTGAAACCAAGCTCTCTTATTGCAGCAAATGTAAAATTCATGGACACTCTCTGGCAGTCTGTCAAAAAAATCCTGGCCAGCAGGGATCTTTATCCAAGAAGGATGCTATTCTGAGTGGAGTGAAATCAGCCTCGGTTTCTAACCCAGAAACTGATGCTCCGTGGAAGAGGGTAGAAAGTCGAGGAAAAGAAAAGGGTAAGAATCCAGCTAGTGGTTCTTCTCCTGAAGTGGCTAGTAAGTCTACAGGGGATCCTAAGGTGAGCGAGGTGGATTTTCCCAGTAAGGAAGCTGCGCAAGAGGTTATAGTCTCTGAGAAATCATTAGCAGTCTTGGAGGAAAGACCTGGAGATTTTGTATCTATGGACAGTCAGAACCCCTCTACAGTTGCTGAGCCGTGTCTGAATGTCACTAAGGAAATAAATGTACGCAAAACCCCTTCTATTTTGCCGAATGATCTATCTGGTGCAGAACTCAGGCTTAGGAGTCAAAGCTCCAATGAGCTTGTTTTCAATGAAGAAATGGGCATTCTGGTTCATCCTGGTTCTATGCAGCGCTATATTAATATTCAAGAAAGAGCAGGCTCTGTAAGACAGTCAAATGTCCCAAATAATTCGGGGAAAATTTCGGAAGCTCTTAAAGCGTGTATTATCCCAGGCAGCAAGCACTGCCCTTCCAAGGATTCTCAATGATCAATGGTCTATGTTGGAATGCCAGGGGTATCTCAAACCGAGGTACCATCTCTTACCTGAAATCTTGTTTAATTAAGCATGACATCTCCTTTTGTGCTATTTTGGAACCTAAAGCTCAGGGTAATAAAATTGGTTCTCTTGCCCGAAAGCTTGGCTTTCTAATTTTTTGCAGGGTGTTCCATCCAATAAACATATTTGGATTTTTTGGAAGGATGCCATTTCGATATCTATCGAAAACATCATTTCTCAACATATTTCTTGTGATATTCTTCATGCTGCAACGAACATTAAAATCACTTGTTCTGTGGTGTATGCTTCCTACAAAGTTATCAATAGAGGAATACTCTGGGCTGATCTTCTTGCTGAGAATCAATCTAACTCAGGTCCTTGGATGCTTATGGGGGATTTCAATGCAGTGACAAGTGCTGAGGAAAAAATGGGGGGCCGTAACTATGGAAACAAATCTTCCTCAGATTTTAATAATTTTATTTCTGGAGCTGGCCTAATGGACATAGGTTTTTCTGGTAACAAGTTCACTTGGTGTAACAATCAAGCTGGGAAAAGGTGCATTTGGATGAGACTTGACAGGGTTTTACTAAATGGATTTGCTGCTGCGGCATTTCCTGAGCTAAAAGTGGTCCATCTTCCCCGCGTAAAATCGAATCATTGTCCTCTGTTGATTACTTTCAAAGATAGTGAGCGTGCCACAGTTTCTTTAGCTTCAATCCTGCCTGGGTCAATCATGAGGGTTTTCTCCAGCTTGTTCGGGATTCTTGGAGTGGCCAAGCTCATGCTAATCCTATGATTAACTGTCACCTTAAGTTAAAAAGGCTAAGAAGCGTTCTTCGTCACTGGAATTGGAATGTTTTCGGTGATATTAATCAGAGAATTAATGATTGTAGTAAACGTATAGAAGCTATCGAGCAGAATTTGCAGAATCAATGGTCTGTGGATGGTGAGGAAAAGTTCGTTTTTATTCAGAATCGTCTTCATTCAGCCTTAGATGACAGACAGACCTTTCTTGATGCTAAATCGCGTATTGGCTGGCTTCAACATGGTGAGAGGAATACTGGTTTATTTCACACAGCTATAAAAGTTCGAAGAGCTATTAATAATTTTAAAGTTACTCTTCCTTCTGGTAATGTTTCGGATGATCGTGAGGCTATTGATTCCCTGGCAATAGATTACTTCCAGAAGCTGTTGGGAGAGTTTTCTGCTATTCCCGCTAATGACTACTTTGATGATATCCTCCCTGATATCTCGGAAACTGATAATGAGGCCCTTACTAGCATACCTAATGCAGAAGAGGTGTGGCTTGCTGTTTCCAGCTTACCTAAAGCGATTGCCCCTGGTCCTAGTGGCTTTACTAGTGTTTTTTATCAATCCTGTTGGAGTATCATTGGAAATGATATCACTGAAGGAGTCCAACTCTTCTTTAAGGGCTTTAGCCTGCCGAAACCTATCTCCTCCACAGTTCTTATTCTTATTCCGAAGGTCAAAAATGCGACTTCTCTGGATCAGCTTAGGCCCATAAGCCTCTGCAACTTCTTTCATAAAATCATCTCTAAGATTCTCAATGATCGTCTACGGCCTTTCTTGGATAATATTATTGGCTTAGAACAATCAGGCTTTGTCCTTGGCAGATCCATTCACCAATGTATTGTCTTGGCCCATGATTTGGTTTCAGACATCCATAAGAAAGTCCATGGTGGCAATGTAGTGGTAAAGCTCGCTATGGCAAAGGCCTACGATAAGCTCTCATGGGTTTTTCTTATTCGGAGAATGAAGGCTATGGGATTTAATGATGGCTGGTGTGACTTAATCTATCGAAATCTCAGTAGCTGCTGGTACTCTATCCGGATTAGAGGGAAATCCTTCGGTTTTTTTTTAATCTCACAGGGGATTGCGGCAGGGAGACCCTTTTTCTCCAAGTTTATTCATTATTGCTATGGAGATTCTTTCCCGAAAGATTAAGGCGGCTGTTAAGCCTGGTGGCGGAATTATGCCTTACTGGTCTTCCCTTCAAGCAGTTACGATCAGTCATATGCTATTCGCTGATGACGTTCTGATTTTCACTAATGGAGGTAAGTCTTCCTTTGCCAACTTCCTGAAAACTATGTCCTCCTTTTGTGACTATTCTGGCCAGAAGCTGCAAAATTCAAAATGTAAAATTTTCTTTTCAAAGCATATAAAAAATGTTAGGAAAGGCAATCTTCTTCGTTTGTCAGGGTTTTCCCAAGGCCTTTTCCCTGTCCGGTATCTTGGAGCCCCTTTGTTTCTTGGGAAAGCCAGACCTTCTTACTTCCAGGGCCTGGTTGATCGTATCAAGGACCGCCTTGCAAGTTGGATGAAATCTTTTCTTTCCATGGCTGGTAGAGTCACTTTAATTAAATCTGTCCTTCAATCAATTCTCATTCATTGTATGTCAGCTCTTCCCGTCTCCAAAGGTACTATTAAGTCTATTGACCAGCTTTTGCGTAATTTTTTGTGGGACAATGGAGGTGCCTCTAGACGGCATTGGGTTAATTGGGGAACTGTTTGCAAGCCTCTTTCTGCAGGTGGTCTGGGAATCATTTCCCTCCAGCAGGTCATGACAGCCTTGCATGGTAAAATGGCCTGGAACTATCTTAAGAATTCCTCTCTTTGGTCAAATCATGCTAGAAGTAGATTCTCTATTGGAGGTAAGAGATCTTATCTGTGGAAAATTTTATCTCCTCATGTTTCCAATATAGCTCTCAACTGCCGTTGGCAGCTTGGAAATGGTCAGACTGCGGCCTCCACTTTTTGTCAAAATATTGCCTTGTCTTGCCCTAAGAGATTTAAATCTAAATCTATTAAAGAAGTGCTCCAAGACCCAAACTCGAGAAGGGTTTTTCTTCATAATATGAACCCAAGAATCTTGCGTTCTATAGGGAATTATTTTGATGAAGAGCTTGGGGACACTCTTTTATGGGAAGGAGACCCGACTGGCTGCATTACGATCTCCAACTATCTGAAGAGCTTTGTTCCTCCTGCTGTTTGCCTTAAAAATTTTGATATCATCTAGCAAGTGTGGCTCCCAGTTAAAGTTTCATGCTTCCTTTGGAAACTCCTCCACTCAGCTCTTTCTACGCATGAAAACATCATGAAATCTGGAGTTCTTTTAGCCAGCAAGTGTGTCTGCTGCAAGGTGCCGCATACAGAGTCCATGGAGAACATTTTTTTAAATAGCGACCAGGCAGATTTATTGATGGAGTCCCTCTGCCCCATCCTCCGAAAGGGCAGACCTTTGTCTTTTCACCAGTTCTTCTATGAATGGGGCACCAGTTGATGGGGATCTTTCTGATGATTCTCTGGACAGACTAGTCTGGGAAGGTGATCCCACTGGCCAAGTCACAACAGCAAATTTTTTAAGGAGTTTCGTATTTTCCCTGCCTTCTATTGCAAAATTTGAAGCTATATGGCAACCATTTATCCCAATGAAAGTCTCCTGTTTTCTATGGAAGATTCTCCACTCAGCCCTTCCAACAAGTGATAATATCATCAAGACTGGTATACAACTTGCCAGTAAATGTGTCTGCTGCAGTGCTCCCAGGTTTGAATCAATGGAACATTTGTTCCTTCATAGTGACAAAGCTCTTTTGGTTCTGGATTTTCTATGCCCTCTCTTCCGTAAAAGCAGACCTACCTCTCTTCATCAGCTCTTCTATGATTGGGGAATTATGGCTGATTTCAATAATTTTTTAGATTGCTTGGGTTTCAGCCTTATGTCTTGTTGTATGTGGGACATATGGAAATACAGGAACCAAGCTCTGTTTGATGATCATGCCGGCAGCTTCAGCAAGACCAATATTTTTAGATGGGCCTCTCTCCTTGCTAATAATATCAAGGTTCCTTGCGGCCATGACACTGTTTCTTCTAACATTTGCAAAGCTCTCCTTATTAACCCCCTGGTTTTCAAGACGGCTAGAATATTGTGGGTTCCTTGGCAGCCTACTCCAAAAGGTAACACTTGCAACATCTCTATTTTTGTTGATAATGATAAATCTTGTTTGGCTGCTGTGGTTCGCGATAGATTTGGTGTTTTCCTTGCTGCCTTCAAGATCGTTGCGAGGCGCAAGCATTTTCTGCAGTGCTTGTTACACATTCTCAGTGAGCTTAATTGTCATTTATTGGATCTTCATTGCCTTCGTATCTCCCATCCTGAGGTATGTCTTCTTAGTCGGAACTCTCTGGTGGACTGGGCTCATTTCCAGCTCAAAAGGCTGCTGGTTAGAAGGCTTAAGAAGCTTGATATCTTCAAAATCAGCCACTCGCTCAACCGTCCGGCAGATGCTCTTTGCTGCTCCAAACTTAGGTATTTTTATACCACCAATTTTGAAGAGCTTCCTCTTTTAGTTCAGCTTGCCATTGTCAATGATGTCAAGCCCCACCCATGCTCCTTCATTGATCAGCTCATTGAGACCTGAACCTAGGTTTTTGCTGTCTTTGTTTTCTTTGTTGTTTGTCTTCTCTTAGTTTGGGTAGTTCTCAACTTGTGAGCACACCCTCTTCTCCTTTTTGGTGGTTCTCCACCTCTCCTGTAATTGCCTCGGCCCAGGTTTTTTGGGCCTTCTTTAATAAAGCTCAATTTTTTTTAAAAAAAAATGGGGCATCAGCGCAGATTTTTCTTTTTTCCCTGATTGCCTGGGTTTTGGATTGATGAGTTGCTGTTTTTGGGATATCTGGAATTATAGGAATCAGAGTGTGTATGGTGATCATGCCGGCAGCTTCAGTAAGTGCAACATCCTCCGATGGGCTTCCTTTTTATCTAGATACATTAAGGCTCCTTCTGCTTATAATTCTTTCTCCAAAAACATTTGCAATGCCCTTCACATCACTCCCAATGCTAGTAAATCAACTAGTATCTCTTGGATTTCTTGGCAGCCTATCTGTAGAGGTAACTCTTGTAATTTGGCTATTTATGTTGATGAGTTTAGCTCTCATATGGCTGCTGTGATTCGTAATTGCTATGGCACATTTGTTGGTGGTATTAAAATTATCTCTGTGAGGAAGCACTTCTTGAGATGTTTGTTTCACATTATTCATGAGATTGATATACATGATATGCCTTTCCATGTGCTTCAACTCTCGCATCGGATGTGGCTCTTTTGGGTCAAGATATTGATGTTGATTGGTCAGTTTATCGCATTAAGAGGCTGCTTGTGCGAAGATTGCAAGATATTGGTATCTTTAGAATCTGCCAGGCCCTCAATAGGCCAGCAGATACGCTTTGTTGGTCGAAGCAGAGATTTATACATGCTAAACAATACGAAGATCTTCCTCGTTCGGTTAGACTTGCTCTTGCTAATGAGAGATTGCCTCAGCCCTGCTCCTTTGCTGAATATCGCATTTATGTCTAATTGTTTTTCAAACTTTGCCCTTTTTAGTGATTCTGCAGGTTCCTTTTGTGTCAAGTTGAGATCATGTCATTGTTTGGTGTTTGCTTTGGTTAGTTCCCAACATGTGGGTTCATCTTTTATTCCTTTTTAGATGAATTTCCATCTCCCTTGTGATAGCCACGGTCCAGGCTTTTTGGACTTCTATTAATAAAGTCCCAATTGTTTTTTTAAAAAAAAGCAGCTCCTTGGTGTTTATGGGCAATTTCAGTCTGTTTTACTCTCCGGCAACTAGCAAAATGATGTCCATGGACCCTGCATTTGCTGCAATACGCCATCTTAGTTTCGACAACAATTGCTTGCCAGAAGCCCTTGTCGTCGGGCATATTAATCCAGATGAACTCAAGGATAGGCTTTGTGACGTCAAGTTCTACACACGCTCGGGCATATTTCAGGGAGATGCACGCTTTAGTGCCATTATCAACTGCAACAAAATAACCAAAGGTCGACACAATGGCCTCCACAAAAGCACTATCGTAGAGAGGGAGGGGTAATCCAGGAATACGAATCCATACTGTGGTAATAGTAGATTCCTTCTTAGGATCGTAATCAGGAGACCAGCTGAAAAGGCGGAAGAAGGCATGTCCAACTTTGTTGAGGGGAGACGATAACGCGACTCGGGCATCTGCTTCAGAATCTAGAATGATAAGAATGTGGCGACTATCCTAGATTTCGCTAATGGATGCTCGGCGAGAGAGGACCCAACTGGATTGAAAAGCTTCTTGGATTTCCTTAAGATTAGGTCGCCCAACCTTAAATTTGGCAACGAGGGAGAATTCAAACCGTCTGGCGCCTACACCAACTTCCGCCGCAGGGAAGCTGTTGGACGGACGGCCGTCCTTAACCCCAACTTGTCTTACAGGAAGGGAGATTGGGGCAAACCTGGGTTCAGGAATAGGGCGCGACTTCTCAACGAGTGATGCGAAGGAAGGCTTCTCGCTGCTCGATCCTTTACCGATTGGAGGGTTAGGAGGTTTTAGATTGGCTGCAATGGGAAGAGAAGAGGGAGACGAGGCCATGGCGGCCAGAACGGCGCCGGAGGTGACGCAGAATTCAGGATTTGGCTAAGGAAATTCTCGAAAGGCTAAAATTATCAAAAACCCATTCATTTGTCTATGTTTTTTCTCTCGAAAGGCTAAGTTTTTATGTATCTTTCAGGAATACCATTAAATCTGACCTTATGAATGCTATCATTTTCTTTTTTCAGGGAGGTCAGCTGCCTAAATCTTGGAGCTCGACCACTACCACCCTCATTCCTAAATCCATGAACTCCTCTAGCATTGATCAAATGAGACCTATTAGTCTTTGCAACACTATTTCTCGCATTCAGAATGATAGATTGGGGAAATTTTTGCCCTCTATTATCAGTCAAGAATAGGCTGGCTTCATCAAGGGTAGAGGCATCCATGAAAACATAGCTCTCAATCATGATCTAGTCCACGATTTACATTATATAAGACATGGAGGGAATGTTGTTATCAAATTAGACATGTCAAAAGCTTATGATCGCATTTCGTGGAGCTTTATATTGGCTGCCTTTCGAGGCTTAGGCTTCTCCGAAATCTGGTGTGACCTCATTTTCCGAAGCTTCTCAAATAATTGGTACTCGATTCTTTGGAAGGGCATTACCGGTGGTTTCTTCAAATCGTATAGAGGGGTTCGTCAAGGAGACCCCCTTTCTCCGAGTCTTTTTGTTGTAGCAATGGAACTTTTTTCGAGATCTATCAATAAAGCTGTGGCTGATGGCATAAGCTTTTGGAGGATCTTTTGAACCTGGCCAAGGATATAGATAAACCATGGATGATTGAGGGGGATTTTAATGTTACTTCCCTTTGGTCGGAAAAAAAAGGAGGCTTCAGTGGTGATCCTTTCACTTGGTGCAATAACAGACGAGGTGAAAGTAGAGTTTGGGAGCGGCTGGATCGCATCCTGGTGAATGGAAATTTCTTCGTTGGCTTTCCCTGTTCAAAAGTTCATCATTTGGCTTGTATTTTTTCTGACCATTTCCCGCTGCTTATGGAGATATCTCCTCCTCATCGTATTCGGAGTAGATTTCATTATATGAGAATGCGGGAAGATCATAGCCAGTTTAAGGAAATGGTTGCTAAAATATGGCAGAATGATTTAGATGACCAACCTATGATTAACTTTTCTTTGAAAATGTAAAACCTTCGGGGAGCTCTTCGGCGTTGGAACTGGGATGTGTATTGTGACTTGAAGCGTCGTGAAAAGTCTCTTCTTGGCAACTGATCGTGCGTCGTTGTACGCGTCAAATTAATCCTTCCTTCTCCACTTAGTACAGCGGCTAAGTCAGGGTCGATCCCACAAGGAGCGTGCAGACTCGTTTTCGCTAGTAACCTATAACTTACGAAATTGGGGGTTATGCGTGATTGGGTTACGCAGATGCGCGAATGAACAGTAGTGAAAGCAGAATTACACTATACGTGCGCAGGCAGTAGAGATTAAGTACTATAACTATAAAAAGTATCGGTAAAGAAAATCCTCTATGAATGTATCCCTTATCATCGACTCTAAACATCTATAGTTCAGTTCTACTTAAGTTAGTGTCCGATCAAGGCTTCCTAATGTGTGCGCATGTTCTGATCAAAGACCATGAGCTATTAATTCTTGAAACTAGTCTAAGCAACTACGAATCCTATCACAGTAGTAGCCGATTATCCTAGTGTGTTACTCCTAGTTGTCACCATCAAGTTATCAACGAGTTTAACATACAATGACGAGCAGTTAGAATAAGATTGCGGTTCAAGGCTTCCCTTATTCGCACCACTAGTTATCACCCATGCGCATAAAATTAATATATGTAGACGAATTAAGCATTAAACACAAGTCTCAAAGGAAATACTTCATAGAATCATGCCCAACCGATACAAAGTGTTTAGCTAGACATGCTAGAAGTAAACATCATAGAAATAATAAGTAAAACTAAAGCAGCCAAGGAAAAGTAGCAAGCCGGTGCAATCGCAGGTTGCTGTTTTCGGCTAGCGCAGGTGGTTCGCGCAGAATCTCGACGGCAGAATTTCTGGAGCTCGTGTATCTTATGTCCTCCTCAAACCGTAGCCTTCCTCCTCTTTATATACTGCTTTTCAAGCCCAAGGAATGCTTAGATTTGGCCCGTGAGAATCTTAGCTACTTCCCAAATCTAGGAGATTTTGTAGGGATAATGATGATCAAAATTTAGAAACGCTGCTATCCTGTGCATGGCTCGCTGCGCACGTTGATTGCGCTACTTGCTTTGCGCAGTTGGTTTGCGCACTGCAGTCTGAATCAGCTATCTCCCATCTTCGTTTGCGCTGCTAGCTCCGCAGGTTGTGCATTGTGCTCCTTAAAAGCGCCTGTTAGCGTGCATCTGACTTATGCCCCTGTTTCATCCTGTAATACAAAAATACCGAAAACCAGTAATCTTGTACACAAAATAATGCAAACAAGCACAGTGTTAAGATCTAAATAGTGCATATAACTAGGCTCTATCAAACCCCCCACAATTACCTCTCTGGAGTCTAGCGCACAGCCTTACACTCGTGCGTGATCTGCACATCGGTTCACCCTGTGTTGCTCTATCATCTACGCCCACATACCATCAACAATTTTAATGTAATAAATTTTAAATTCGTTACCTCTCAGCAGGGATGCAATTTAATTTGTATGATTGGGAGATAGCTCTCCATAGGCTCCTGGTTGTCGGTCTCTTAGCCGATTTCTGATACATGGTTAATCGCGCAAGCTTCTTCAGGTGCGTGATTCATTCGCGCGCTTCTTGGGAACTCAAGCCTTTCATACTCTTGGACTTGCGCATGCGCTAATATGGAGTTGTGTGCGCATGCTGGTTTCTTTTCCTTGCGTATATCGTCAACAACTTCGTCCACTTTTCTTATATTCCCAAAACGGTTCCAGTCTCGGCCTTTGGATAGCAGCTATGGAACAACGCCCCGCTCTCCCTCCTTAGTCTACTTGCGCAGGTCAGCGCACGCGTTTACACATGCGCCCACTTTCCTAAACTCGACTTTCAGAGGAAAGGTGGTCTATTTTCCCACCTCACCACGTTTTGGGTATTCGCCTTTGGCATCTGCGTGGCTGAGCACGCTCTATTGTTCCAAAGGTTGCGAAGCACCGGCCTCCACTAGCGCTTTTAGCCATGTGCCTTAATCTCGAAACAAAAACAACTGACCGACTCTCTAGAGCTTTTTCTATCAACTCCACATCCCCTGAATATCCCAACTAAAAAGACAAAAAATTCGAAAAAAATATACTAAAACGGTTAATAGTAGCGCATGTAGGATGAATAAGACAAAACAAGTCGAAAGGTGTGCGCAATCCGCATACAAGCGCACAACCGCTACTATTTCCTTTAACTAAATTAACTAAGCTAAACTACAATGATAAATATGAAATGTAAATGTAACGCCCCCCCCTCCCCCCACACTTAAACAGAGACGTGTCCCCACGACTCATGCTCCAGCGCAACGGAGAGCGCACTCATGCATTCTACTAGGACAACTAATAACTAAAAGTAAAGTGCATCACCAAAATGAAAAACATAGTCAACGCAGCAAAAGAAATAAGGTCAGGAGTTCACAAAATATCCAACACAAAATAGGAAAATAACATCCAGTGATAGTTTTCAAAACGAAGGACAACCCGAAATTATGTGCGCCAAACCATGCATCCCTAGAAATCCTCTGAGCTGGAGTCATCCGCAGACCCTTGTGCCTCATCGTCCACGGAATCTATCTCATACACAGAGCTGCAGGGTGGTGGCACAACTGAAACTGCTGCAGGCTGGGTCGCAAGTTCCTCCTCCGAGTCAGTGTCCCATATCGAATCTGAACTTAACTCCTTGATGGTAGTGACCTCAGAGGGTGATCTGATCATCTGTACAGAGGGATGCGCAGGGGGCTCTGATGGCATTTGCAGCGGGTCTATCACTGGGGTGCGCACTGAGGATTGTACTGGTGACTGCGCTAGTGACCTGGCTGGCTCGTGCTGCTCTATGGGTGACCCTGGAGGTGGCCTGCACAGACTGAGAAGAGGGGGAATGGGATCTCCAAATTTCCACCCAGATGGTGGACTGATGCTTAAGTCGGCCCCCTCTGGCGCCAAGTATTCCAGCACGCGCATGACGTTAAACATCATGTGCTGGTCTGCTGGCGCCTCCTCAACGTCCTTTCTGTGGCGCTTTGCCTGCGCGCGCGGTGGAGAATCCTCGATGTCGATGGTCACAGCTTACCCTGTCTGCACACTCGCCCGCCCGCGCGCTCCAGTCTGCGCGCATGTCCTCATGCGCCTAGCTGGATGCGCGACTGGCGCCTCCGCATCCTCTATCTCCTCATCCTCAGCAGCTTCCTCTGGCTGCGCACTACTCTCATCTCTGTGCCTTGGTACTCTAGCCGCCTGCTGCCGGTAACACCACTCCAGTGACCCATCCTCCTTAGCAGTGACCGCTCGGTACTGCAGCATCTGTGTGCGGTCTAGAGGGACGGCTGGGACGACCGTGTGCTTGGGCACCTCGAGCTCTCCGTGCAGCCCGCGCAGCAAATGCGTGATCATACCCCCGCAAGTGAGCGGGCCCTTGGTGTTGAGCCGCTCCCAGTGCACGACCATATCTGACACAAACCTCACCTTTTTCCCGTAATACAACCCCTTGAGCACATCCATGTCAAGTAAGCTGACATTTGGCGCACCGTTGTAGTGCCCGACGATTGCGTACGCGACCATGCGCCACAGATAGTACATCCAAGGGTCGCGCAGCTCACTTCCTCTGCTGCGCCCAGCGGCATATGGTTTGCCCGGCGCCATCTCGCGCGCGCACCTTGTCACATCGCAGGACACGCTTCAGCTTCTTGGCCGATGCTACGTACCACACCCCTCGGTGTCGATAGCGAATCTCTAAGTCGGCGATCTCTAGTGACGCCAGGAACTTACAACTGTCCTCCTTGTCAGCTGCGCTATCCACTTCCATCAGCGCCTCCCAGCCGGCCTGCGCGAGCTTCTCCACGACCAAGTCTTCTAAGCCTACCTCGCGCAGGAAGTCCCTGCTGATGCACGTGGTGCCGTACATCTCCAACCTCCAGAAGCCGTCATATTTCCTTGTGATAGACGCCGGAGTGTCCTGGTTTTCTGCTGGCCTCATCTTTGCGCTGATCGACTCAAGAATCTACGGTCAACTTTAGTCAACGCTCCACTAAATACCCCAAAATCAGAACTCCAAATTATACCCTCAAATCTTCACCAAATGAGCGCCCCACTCTTGCCAACAAAACCCAGCAACGAAAACACCAAACGAAAGCGCGCTACTAGGTGCGATATTGAATCTAGGGTTACGTTCCTCAGTCGGCTCTCTCACAAAACCCTCACCAAATCGGCCGAAATGAAAGTGAGAGGTTACCTAGTGCGGAGGGGGCATCATGCTATTCAAATCTGACTAAAGGGCACCGGGAATGGTAGTCGGACGACAAAGATAGGCTGGAAGCAGGGAGAGCTTTAACGGTCGAAATTTCAGAATTTCTAGAATTTTCTAAGTTTCTATCCTTATATACTGACTGACCTGCGCATCTGTCCTGTGCACTGACCCGCGCATTGTTACGTGACTCAAAAAATTTGCAAGTCCTAAACTAGCTAAAAATTCAAATCCTAAAAAAAACGTGTAAAAAATTAAAACGTGTCGGTTTACCTCCCAACAAGTGCCTTTGTTTAACGTCGTTGGCTCGACAGTATCTCGTTACTTGCTCAAGTTTTCGCACGTGACCCCCCTCCCCCCACACACACTTGCTCCTGCGCGTCCCCGCGCATCTGCGCGGGTTATGTCCTCCTTAGTCCTGCGCAAAGGAACAGATAGGTGGTCAGCGTGGCCAAAATCATGTGACATATCATAAGTAACGAGGTTAATCAGTGAGGGAGAAGATATAAGCAGTGGCTCCCAGTTCTCCCTCAGGTGCATCTGGCTGTATCTCTGGCGCAGCAACCTGCGCATCCTCTATCTCTGGTTCCGCCAAATCAACTTCGCGCGCGGCCTCATCCCAAGGTTCTCTTAAGTACTTCTTTACTCTTTGCCCATTTACCTGAAAACGATGCTTGCGCTCGTTCTCTAACTCGATTGTTCCATATGGGAAAACCTTTGTGACTGTGTATGGTCCCGTCCACTTGCTGCGCAGCTTCCCGGGCATCAGCTTTAAGCGCGAGGAGAACAAAAGCACCCGGTCTCCTGGCTCGAAGGTGCGTCTGAGGATGTACTTATCGTGCCCGCTTTAGAGTCGCGCAGCCCCTCATATGCGTCCAGGCGCAGCTCCTCTAGCTCGATCAATTCAAATGCGCTCTCCTTACCAGCCTCGCCTAGGTTCAGATTGCAAGTGCGCAAGGCCCAGTATGCCTTGTGTTCCAACTCAACCGGTAGGTGGCACGCTTTTCCATACACCAACCGAAAAGGTGAAGTCCCAATCGGTGTCTTGTGCGCAGTTCTATATGCCCAAAGTGCATCATCCAGCCGCTGACTCCAGTCTTTGCGCGTAGGTCTCACGGTCTTCTCCAGAATGCGCTTAATCTCTCTATTTGAAACCTTGGCCTGACCATTCGTTTGAGGATGGTATGCAGTGGACGTCTTGTGGCGCACTCCATAATGCTTTAGTACCTGCGCCACTATTCTGTTGCAGAAGTGCGTCCCCTGGTCGCTGATTATTGCCTTAGGCACTCCGTACCTGCAGAAAATGTTAGTCCTTAAAAACTCAGCAACCGTTTTACCATCATCCTTGCGCGTGGCCTTAGCTTCGACCCACTTCGAGACATAATCCACCGCGACTAGTATGTACTGGTATCCAAAGGATGGAAGGAACGGCCCCATGAAGTCAATCCCTCATAAGTCGAACACTTCGTCTCCCAGTATTGGCGTTTGTGGCATCGCGTTGCGCGCTGATATATTTCATGTGCGCTAACACCTGTCACAAGCCCTGTAGTGGTTATATGAGTCACGAAATAAGTGCGGCCAATAAAAACCGCAATGTAGGATTTTCCTGCTCGTGCGCTTTGGACTAAAGTGTCCTCACGCGTGCGCATGACAAAACCTTAAAACAAAGGTCATCTCATGATCAGGCACACATCGCCTCAAGATCTGATCAGGGCCTATTCTAAGCATGTACGGATCATCCCAAACGTAATATTTAGACTCATATTTTAACCTCATGCATTGAGCTTTAGTGAAATGAGGGGGAAACGCACCTATGACCAGGTAATTTGCAATATGTGCATACCATGGTACCTTACCGTTCAGCGCCATCAGGTGCTCGTCAGGGAATGTCTCCGCGATCTGTCCTGGGCTCCTCTTCTTTCACTATTCTGCTTAGGTGATCAGCAACAGTGTTTTCCGTTCCCTTCTTATCCTTGATCTCTAAATCGAACTCTTGGAGCAAAAGCAACCAGCGCATCAAGCGCGGCTTAGTCTCTTTCTTGGACATCAGGTAACGGATAGCTGCGTGGTCAGTGTAGATAATGATCCTAGCGCCCAGAACATATGTGCGAAACTTCTCCAGCGCAAATACGATTGCCAGAACATATTCGGACTAAGATTTCTCCCACCGATAATGAATCTCTGCGGGCTATTCCTGAAGCTGATGAGATCTGGCTTGCTGTGTCCAATCTTCCTGAGAACAGTGCTCCTGGTCCAGATGGTTTCACTGGAGCTTTCTATCGGTCCTGCTGGAATATTATTAGGGAGGACATTATCGAGGCAATTCAGCTATTTTTCAAGGGAGTCAGCCTTCCCAATTGTTTGTCTGCTACAGTTCTTATACTTGTCCCAAAGGTGAAGAATGCCACTTCTCTAGATCAACTAAGACCAGTCAGCCTGTGCAATTTCTTCCATAAGATCATCTCTAAGATCTTAAATGATAGGATTCGTCCGCTTCTGGATAGAATTATCAGTAAGGAACAATAAGGATTTATTCCTGGGAGGTCCATCCATCACAGCATAGCTCTGGCTCCTGATCTAGTTTCAGATATTCATAAAAAAGTCCATGGGGGCAATGTGCTGATTAAGATAGATATGGCGAAGGCTTATGATAGGCTATCTTGGGTTTTTCTTCTTCGAGGAATGAAGGCCCTTGGTTTTGATGAGCAATGGTGTGATCTTGTATATCGGAACATTAGCAACTGTTGGTACTCCATCCGGATTAGAGGGAAATCCTTCGGTCACTTCAAATCCAACAGGGGGCTGAGGCAGGGGGATCCTCTGTCCTCTAGCCTGTTTGTGTTAGCTATGGACTTTCTGTCCAGAAAAATTAATTTGGCTGGCAGACCAGGGGGTGGCATTATGCCCTATTGGTCTTCTCTCCAAGCTGTGGATATTAATCATATTCTATATGCGGATGATGTTTTGGTCTTCACCAATGGAGGGAAGTCTTCTTTTTCAAAAGTTTTGGAGGTATTAAGATCTTTCCGCTTTAATTCTGGACAGCTGCTAAACACAAGGAAATGTCAGATTGTTTTCTCCAAACATGTGAATTATGCTAGGAAAGCCAATCTTTTGAATTTATCCGGATTTCTCCTGAGTGCTTTCCCTGTTAAATATTTGGGAGCCCCTCTCTTTCCAGGGTGCCCCAGAATTTCCTTTTTCCAAGGGCTGGTTGATGGTATCAAAGGTAGGCTCTTAGGATGGATGAAATCTTTCTTATCTATGGCTGGTAGGATTACATTAATTAAGGCTGTCCTTCAATCCATTCCCATTCATTGTATGTTAGTTATACCTATTCCTAAAGGTATTTTGAGGGTTATAGGAGGTAAGGATTGCGTTGACCTCTCTCTCCAAGCGATTTTGGCGTTCTTTTAGGTTTTCCCCGGCGATTGCCGACCGTCCTCCTCTGCCCGTCATTGGCTCCCCTGTCACGGGTCCTCCCACCTTGTCCTCCTCGAAGCCGCCTGATGCAAGCTCTCCCGTTGGCTCGCCCCTTGTCCCTGGCAACCCTTCACATGCCTTGGGATCTTCCTTCGCGGCGATAGCTGCCACTGCTCGACCTCAACTTAGGCCGCGGTTTGCTCCTATATCCCTTCCCTCTCGACAAGTTGGGTCGAAGGATGGCCGCCCGGCCATCGGTTTTACTGGCTCTGAGATTGGGGCTGGCGCGAAGAGATTCCAATTCTCTTTTTTTTTAAAAAAAAAAACCCACCCCGTTAGAGCCCCATCCCTAACACCCACCAGGAATCGAACCTGTGACATGGAGTTTATAATACACCAGCACGACCACTAGGCTAGCCCTTGGTGGGCAAGAGATTCCAATTCTCTCTGATAGCCAAATTCACAGTTGGCCGTCCTAGTATTGGGGATATTCAGAAGGCTTTTCAGACTAATTGGGTATTGAAGGGCAGGGCTACCTTGAGCGAGATTTGGGACGCTCGCCACGTCCTTATTATCCTTGATTCAGAGGCTGATGTTAGGACTTCCTTAGCATCTCCGTTAAATAAGGTTGGCCATGCTCTTTTTCGTTTATTCCGTTGGACCCTAGATTACAACCCCAAGAAAGAATCTACTGTCACTACAGTCTGGATCTGACTACCGAATCTCCCCTTGCCTCTATATGACAGCGCTTTCGTTGAAGCTATTGTTTCTACCTTTGGATATTTTGTTTCAGTTAATGAGCGAACCAAGGCCTGTGTGTCTTTAAAATATGCTCGGGCGTGCGTTGAGCTTGACGTCACAAAACCTATTCCTGATGCGATTTGGATCTCAATGCCAGAGAATCAAGGTTTTTGGCAATCTATTGTTGTTGAAACTAGCCTGGCTTACTGCAGCAAATGTAAAGTACATGGTCATTCCTTGTCGGGCTGCAGGCGGATCAAGCAGAGCTCCAGTTTACCTTCACAGCAGGGTTTAAACGCTAAACAAAAATCTTCCAGCTTCAATAATTCTTCTAAGAATGGGCAGAATATTATCTCAAGAGATAAACCTGTTGTTGTACGGAATTCTAACAAAGGGAAGGAGGTGGTTATTTTACCTTCTGGTGAAGCTCCTTCCACTGGAGATAACCGGGGTGTCGGTACTTCTGGTATTGATGGCGATCCCTCCAATTCGGGTAGTATCGGTGTAGCTGATCCTACTGCTGCCCAGGATATCTCTGATGGCAGGGAAGATTCCTCTGCTCAAAATCCTCTCCTAGTGGAATCTTTTGATAAGGATAGTGAGAATATTTCTGCTGCTCATGTCCCTAATGATTTTTCTGGTGCCGAACTGCGTCGCAGGAAACAAAATCAGAATGAGGTGGTTTTCAGTGAAGAGCTGGGTGTTCTAGTGCAACCAGGTGCTTTGGCTCATTTTAATAAAATCCAGAAAAGAGCGGGCTCTTCTATCCGGGGTGAGAGGAAGCTATCTGAAGCTCTTCAGGACTGCATTATCCCAGGCAGCAAGCACTGCCCTTCAAAGGATTCCCAATGATCAGTGGTCTTTGTTGGAATGCCAGGGGTATCTCCAATCGAGGTACCATTTTCTATTTAAAATCTATTTTATCAAAGCATGACATCTCTTTTTGTGCTATTTTGGAGCCTAAATCAAATGGAAAGAAAATTATATGGGCTGCGGAAAAACTGGGTTTTTCTGGTTTCTTTCAAGGGGATCCTAATAACAAACATATTTGGATTTTTTGGAAGGATTCTATTTCGGTAACTATTTTCAGTATTAGTCCACAGCATATCTCTTGTAGGGTGGATCACGCTGCCATGAATAGTACAACTATTTGTTCAGTGGTGTATGCTTCTTGTAAGGTGAACAATCGAGTTCAGCTATGGTGTGATCTCTCTGCGGACAGTCATTCATTTTCTGATCCTTGGGTCATCATGGGTGATTTCAATGCAGTCACTCATCCTGCGGAAAAAATGGGGGGCCGTGATTTTGGTAATAAATCCTCTTCGGACTTTAACAATTTTATTACTGGAGCTGGTTTACTGGATGTTGGCTTCTCCGGAAACAAGTATACATGGTGTAATAATCAAGCTGGTCGAAGATGTATTTGGATGAGACTTGATAGGGTTTTAATTAATAGTTTGGCTGCTGCGGCTTTCCCAGATATTAAAGTAGTTCATCTCCCCCGTGTGCAGTTAGATCATTGTCCGTTATTGATTTCTTTTCGGAACTTCGAGCGCGCCCAAAGCTTTTTCAGTTTCAATCCTGCCTGGGTTAACCATGAAGATTTTTTTAAGAGTAGTTCAGGACTCTTGGAAGGGTAAAGCACATGCAAATCCGATGGTAAACTGTCATCTCAAGCTCAAAAATCTTAGAAGTGTTCTTCGGAAATGGAATTGGAATGTTTTTGGCGACATTAATCAACGAATTAATGATTTAACTAAAAGAGTAGAGGCAGTTGAGGAAAACCTTCAGAATCAGTGGTCGGAAGATAGTGAAAGAGAATTCGTCTTTCTTCATAATCGCCTTCAGTCAGCTTTGGATGATCGACAGCTTTTCCTTGATGCTAAAGCGCGTGTTGGCTGGCTGCTGAATGGGGAAAAATACAGGGCTGTTTCATACTGCTATTAAGGTTCGACGAGCTTGTAATAAATTGAAAGTTACACTTCCCTCTGGCCTTGTCTCTGATGATCGTGAAGTGGTTGGTCCTTTGGCAGTGGATTATTTTCAACAACTCTTGGGTGGTTTTTCTAATACTCCAGATTCTAATTATTTTGCTAATATTCTTCCGGTTATTTCGGAAGCTGAAAATGAGGCTCTGGTCTGTATTCCGAATGCCGAGGAGGTACGGCTTGCCGTTTCCTCTTTGCCTGAAAAGAGTGCCCCTGGCCCGTGTGGTTTTACTGGAACTTTCTATCAGAAATGTTGGAATATTATTAGTGATGACATTATTGCTGCAATCCAGTTTTTCTTCAAAGGTTTTAAGCTACCAAAATCTTTGTCCTCCACCATTCTTACCTTAATTCCAAAGGTTAAGAATGCAGCATCTTTGGACCAATTCAGACCTATTAGCCTTTGCAATTTCCTCCAAAAAATAATTTCCAAAATTCTAAATGAGCGCCTCCGCCCGTTGATTACCAGAATTGTTGGCTTAGAACAATCAGGTTTTGTTCCTGGCCGTTCTATTCAGCAGTGTATTGCACTGGCGCATGATCTTACTTCTGATATTCACAAGAAGGTGCATGGTGGCAATATTATGCTTAAACATGACATGGCAAAGGCCTATGATAGGCTGTCTTGGATTTTTCTTATTCGGGGAATGAAAGCTCTGGGTTTCAATGACAAATGGTGTGATTTAATCTACCGTAACATCAGTAATTGCTGGTATTCCATTCGTATCAGTGGGAAATCTTTTGGTCACTTTAAATCGAACAGGGGTTTAAGGCAGGGAGATCCGCTCTCTCCCAGCTTATTCATTATTGCCATGGAGATTTTGTCTCAAAATCTTAATGAAGCAGGCAAGCCCGGTGGTGGAATTATGCCATATTGGTCTGCTCAAAAAGCCTTAACAATCAATCACATTTTCTATGCTGATGATATCTTAATCTTTACAAATGGACGGAAATCTTCCTTTGCCAAGCTCCTTAATATTTTGAACTGTTACTGTGCTAACTCTGGCCAACAGCTGCAAGCCTCTAAATGTAAGATTTTTTTTCTCCAAACACATCCCTTGCGAAAGAAAAATAAATCTTCTTCGCCTTTCTGGTTATTCCCAAGGGATGTTCCCAGTCCGCTATCTTGGGGCTCCCCTGTTCCCTGGGAAAGCTAAAATTAATTATTTTCAGGGCTTGGTTGAGCGTATTAAAGATCGTCTGCAAGGCTGGATGACGACCTTTCTATCCATGGCAGGTAGAACCACTCTAATTAAATCTGTTTTGCATTCCATTCCTATACACTGCATGTCAGTTCTTCCTGTTCCGAAAGGTATTCTGAATTCCATTAATCATCTCATGCGGAATTTTTTATGGGATAATGCAAATGATCATCGTCGCCACTGGGTTAATTGGAAAACTGTCTGTCAGCCCGTTTCTGCAGGTGGTCTTGGGATTAAATCTCTTCATCAAGTTATGACTGCGCTACATGGCAAAATGGCCTGGAATTACCTGGAGAACACCTCTCTGTGGGCTAATCATGCAAGAAGCAGATTTTCTATTGCTGGTAAGGGTTCCTGTTTATGGAAAACAATTTCTCCTCTGATTACGAGTATCGCTCTTAACTGTAGATGGCAGTTAGGGAATGGGCAGACTGAAACTCACATTTTCTGCCAGAATCTTGCTTTGCCATATCCAAAAAGGTTTAAACATAAGCCCATCAAGGAGGTGATTCTTAATCCTACTTTGCAAAAGATTTTTGTTCATAACATGAATCCTAGGATTTTTGGATCCATTAACGGTAACTGTTTGGACAATAAACAGGATAAGCTTGTTTGGGAAGGCAGTCCGGATGGTTTAGTTACCACATCCAACTTTTTAAAGAGCTTTGCCCCGTCTTTGGCCAATCTTGAACAATTCAAAATCATATGGCAATCTTGGATTCCAGCAAAAATTTCTGTTTTCATGTGGCGGCTGTTACACTCAGTGCTGGCTACACAAGAGAACATCATGAAAGTTGGTATTCCCCTTGCTAGCAAATGTGCTTGCTGCATACGGCCAGGAATTGAGACTTTGAACCATTTGTTCTTATATAGTGACCTTTCTAATCTGGTATTCAATTTTATCTGTCCCATTTTCAGGAAGAGCAAACCTCATTCCTTTCAGCAGTTCTGCTTTGAGTGGGGTTTTAAGGCTGACTTCTCCAAATTCTCTGATTGCCTTGGCTTTGGCCTCGTGATTTGCTATTTCTGGGATATTTGGGAACATAGAAATCAGTTGTTTTATGGTGATCAGGCTGGCAGCTTCAATAAAAACAATATTCTTCGTTGGGCGTCTTTTCTATCTAAGGCAATTAAGGAGCCTTTTATTTCAGATTCTTCTTCAAATCGTATCTGCAAATCTCTTCTCATCTCCCCTGCTATTTGCAAATTCAGATCTTTGTGGAGTCCCTGGAAACCATACAAAAGTGGTAATACTTGTAATTTTGCAGTTCTCATGAACAACACCAATTCCCTGCTGGCTGCTGTGGTTCGAAATGGCTCCGGTCTTTTTATTGCTGGCTTTAAGATTGCTACAGCAAGAAAGAATTTTCTCATTTGTCTGCTACTTTTGATTCAAGAGATGCAAAGACATGATGTCAAGTTTCATTGTCTTAAAGTATCTCATCCAAACATATCTCTGTTAAGTCGAGACTCGGAAGTGGATTGGTCTTCTTTTCGCATCAAAAGGCAGCTTGTGCGGTGCTTACAGGGGCATGTTGTTTTCAAGGTCTGCAGCTCTCTCAATCGCCCAACAGAAGCGCTGTGTTGGGCTAGATACAATTTCTTTTTTTCCAAGAACCTTGAAGATCTTCCGACAGCAGTTAGATATGCTATTGGTATCGACCATATTCCTCATGATGTTTCCTTCTATGAGCAACGCATATATCTGTAGGGACTATCTTTGTTTGGTCTTGCTTCATGATTATCACCTGGTGGATGACAGGTTTGTTCAGCTATTGTGGGCTGGCTGGTTTTTCTCTTTGGCAGGGGATATACAAGTCCTTTCCTATTTGAGAGCAGGTTTACTTTGCTAGAGCTTGCCACCCCCTTCGCGTCCTTCTAGCTGCTTTGCTGGCGCGTGAGGGTGGCGCTTCTCCCCCTTTTTTTGTATCTGCCATAATCCAGGCTTTTTGGATTTCAATTAATAATATTCCGTTTAAAAAAATTATATATATAGATAAGGGATATTCGGAATTTTCTGTGGGATGCTGGAAATGAATCGCATCATCATTGGGTTAACTGGGGAGCTGTTTGTCAGCCTACTATTGCTGGTGGTCTGGGTATCAAAATTCTACATCAGGTTATGACAGCGCTGCAAGGGAAATTGGCTTGGAATTATTTGATTAACTCTTCCTTGTGGGCTACTCATGCTAGGAGCAGATTTCCTATTGGAGGTAGAGGCTCTTGTCTTTGGAAAACTATATCTCCTCACATCTCTAGCATTTCCCTGAATTGTCGCTGGCTTCTTGGAAACGGTAAAACTTCTACCTTAGATTTTTGTGAGGGTATTGCTTTGAATTGTCCTAAGAGATTAAGGGATTTGCAAATCAAAGAGGTGTTGAATAACTCAGTGTTCAGAAGGTCTCTTCTTTTTAATGTGAATCCTCGTATTTTTAATTCCATTGAAGGGGATTTTTCTAATGATATTCCGGACAAGTTAGTGTGGGAAGGGGATCCTAGTGGTAAAGTTACTACAGCAAATTATTTAAAGAGCTTTAGCTTCAATCTGGCTAGCATAGGAAAATTTGAAGCTATATGGAGCAATTTTATCCCGATGAAAGTCTCCTGTTTTCTCTGGAGGGTTCTTCACTCGGCTCTTCCTACTAATGAAAATATCATCAAGACCGGTATTCAGTTGGCCAGTAAATGCGTTTGCTGCAGAGTGTCCAGGGGGGAATCCACGGATCACTTGCTTCTCCATAGTGACAAAGCTAGGCTAGTTCGGAATTTTCTGTGTCCGCTGTTCAGGAAAAGCAGGCCGTCATCCTTTCACCAGCTGTTCTTTGATTGGGCCATCTTGGCTGATTTCAAATCTTTCAAGGATTGTTTGGGATTTGGTCTTTTGAGCTGCTGTTTGTGGGACATTTGGAAGCTCAGAAATCAGCTTGTGTTTGATGATCAGGCAGGCTCCTTTGGTAAGTGTAATATACTCAGATGGGCTGCTTCTCTTGCTAAAATTATCAAGGCTCCTTGCGGTCAAGACTCCCTGTCTAGTTTAGTTTGCAAAGTTCTTCATGTTAATCCCCCAGTGATCAAGTCAGACAGAATTTTTTGGATCCGTTGGCAGCCAAATATTAAAGATAACACCTGTAACTTTGCTCTTGTTGCTGATGATGTTAACTCTCGTTTGGCTGCTGTGGTTCGGGATAGTTATGGTTCATTTGTTGCTGCCATCAAGATTGTAGCGGCGCGTAAGAACTTTTTGCAGTGTCTGCTGCAGATTATTTGTGAACTGCAAAATCGAAAATTGTCTTTGAAATGTATTCGCATATCTCATTCGGAAGTGCATCTTCTCAGCCATAACTCCATGGTGGATTGGAAGGTCTTCCAGTTTAAATGCTGCTGACTAAAAAGCTCAAGGAGATAGATATATTCAGCGTTAGTCACTCTATTAATCGCCCAGCAGATGTTCTTTGTTGCTCCGCTCTTGGGGATTTTTACACCACCAGTTTTGTGGAGTTGCCCCGGGCAGTTATGCTCGCTATCGCTAATGATTCGAAGGCCCAGCCATGCTTTGTCAGAGAGCAACTTATAGTTCTATGAGGGTCCTTGGGTTAGTCCTAGATGTTGCTGGGAAGGGCTGTCCTAGATGCTGATGGGTAGTGTGTAGCTATTATTCTAGTTTTTTTTTCTCTTCTTTGTGTTGTTGGGTTAGTCCAGCGTAGCTGGCTTCTTCTACTGTCGTTGTTCTCTCCTTGATCCAGGTTTTGGATCCTTGTTTTAATATATTTGTTGTTCTTAAAAATAAAATAAAATACGATTGCCAAAAGTTCCTTCTCAGTCGCAGTGTCCAGTGTGCGCGACGCACAATAGATAACGTGCGGCCTCTTACCCACGCGCTGACCCAATACTGCGCCTACGGCGTAGTCACTTGCATCACACATCAGCTCAAAGGGCAAGTTCCAGTCTGCTGCGCGCATCACTGGCGCACTAGTCAGCGCAGCCTTCAGCTTATCAAAAGCATTCCTGCACTCATCAGTGAACTCAAAGCACACATCCTTTTGAAGAAGATTAGACAAGGGAATACATATTTTAGAAAAATCTTTTATAAAACGCCTGTAGAACCCTGCATGCCAAAGAAACGACTTAATGTCGCGCACATTAGTGGAGTAAGGCAGATTTGAGATAAGATCTATTTTTGCTTTATCAACCTTAATTCCCTCCTGTGAGATAATATGCTCTAGTACTACTCCATGTGATACCATAAAGTGACATTTTTCATAATTGAGAACTAGGTTCTTGGTAATGCAGCGCGCTAAGACCCTATCAAGATTATCTAAACATGCATCAAAAGTCTCACCATGCACAGTAAAGTCATCCATGAACACCTCTATACATGTACCAATCATATCAGAGAAAATGCTCATGACTAAGCGTTGGAACGTACCTGGCGCATTACACAGCCCAAACGACATGCGCCGGAACGCAAAGGTACCGAATGGGCAGGTAAAGGTTGTTTTTTCCTGATCCTCCACAGCTATAGGTATTTGATTATACCTTGAGTAACCGTCAAGGAAGCAAAAGTGCGGCTTCCCTGCCAAACGGTCGAGTATCTAGTCCATGAACGGTAGCGGGAAGTGATCATTGCGCGTGACTGCGTTAAGCTTTCTGTAGTCAATGCACATGCGCCATCCAGTCTGTATGCGCTTGGGAACTAGCTCGCCCTGCGCATTTTCCTCCACTGTGATGCCTCCTTTCTTTGGCACAACGTGCACTGGACTTACCCACTTACTGTCTGACATCGGATAGATTACTCCTGCGTCAAGCAGCTTCAGAATCTCCTTCTGCACTACCTCCATCATAATTGGATTCAGTCTGCGCTGAGGTTCCCTGGATGGTTTGGCACCATTTTCCAGCAGAATTCTGTGTATACACACATCTGGGCTTACTCCGCGCAGGTCAGCTAATGTCCATCCTATAGCGCGCTGGTTCTTGCGTAGCACCTCCTGTAATCGCGCCTCCTGCTCCACCTCCAATCCTTTCTTTATAATGACAGGCAGGGTGTCCTCATTGCCCAGGAAGATGTACTTTAAGTGCTCGGGGAGTTGCTTCAGCTCAACTTTAGGTGCCTGTTCAATAGAAGGTAGGATTTTATTAGTAGCGCAAACATTAACCAGATCATATACCTGCCTGGGCACTGGTTCTGTGCTGCTCAGCTCATCATCATGCGCCTCCATCTCTATCTGTGTTAGTGGCGCAAGCTCCCCTGTTGCGCATGCCCACAGCGCATGCGTAACCAAATCGTCTATATTGTCCAACGAGTGCACTGTGGCGTCCTCATGAGGATGTTGCATCCCCTTAAAAATGTTAGAGTGAATCTCCTCGCCATCTACCTCCATTGAGAGCGTACCTCTCCACACGTCTATCTTTGTGCGCGCAGTCATCAGAAACGGTCTGCCCAATAGGATTTGCGCGCTTCCCTTGCTCGGCTCACCCTCCATCTCCAAGACGTAGAAATCTGCTGGGAACACCAGCTCTCCCACTTGGACGAGAACGTCCTCTATCATGCCCGTTGGTTGTTTGCACGACCGATCTGGTAATTGGATGGTGAGATCTGCAGGCTTAAGTGGACCAAGGTGCAATGACACATACAAGGAGTAAGGAAGCACGTTTATAGATGCACCGAGATCAATCATGCAGTTGCTTACCGTGGTCTTACCTAAGGTGCACGGTATGGTGAACGTACTTGGATCCCGGCATTTAGGTGGTACCTTGTGTTGCACAATTGCTGATGCATGCGCGTTAAGCATTACTTGTGCGCACTCGCCTTTCCTCCTCTTGTTTGTGCACAGCTCCTTCAAGAACTTGGCGTATCTAGGGATCTGCCGAACTGCCTCAATCAGTGAAATGTTTATTTCCACCTTACTAAATAATTCATAAAGCTCCTTGTCTAGCGCCTCCTTCCTTGCTAAAGGTGCCTGCACAGGAAAATGTGAAGGTGCGTTAGTACGATTTATACTCTATTCACCTGATTGTATCATACCTGGTGGTTTGCGCAGGGGAATTGTTGGTTTGTAGTGTGCGCAGCTGGTTGCGCATCCGGCTGTGCTGGCTCTGGAGGTTGCGCAGACGCCTTCGCGGTCGGATCTGTCCCAACTGTGCGCCCAGTCCTTAGCGTCACTGCGTTAACCTCTTCCTTAGGGTTCTGAATCACTTGCGAAGGTAGGTTGCCATCGCTCTTTTTCAGCTCATAAACCGTGGTAGCAATCTGTGACAGCTGCTTCTCAATAGACTCGAACCTCTTGTCATACTTTTCATCATTCTTGCGCACAGTGTCTGCTAACTGACCCATTATGTCTTCTAAGGAGCGCCGCGGTCGCTGGTTATTCTGCGCTGGCGCATCAATGCGGCGGTGTGGTGGGTTGTATGGCGCTGTTTGTTGCGTCCGCTGTGGTGCACGATGTTCTGCGGGCTGCCTCTGGAAATTGTTGTCCTCCTTCCATCTGAATCCATTTGCGGCTAGTCCAAAACGCGGCTGATTCTGCCTCTGAGGCCCTCTATTGTCCCATCCTCCTAGAGCATTTACATCTCCTGATTCCTCGGTTTTATGCTCAGTGGACGTACAGAACTCGCATGCCTTCGGCGCAACTGGTTGCGTGCCTTGCGCACTCATCAGCTTTTGTAGCATGGCTTTCACCTCCTTTATTTCAGCACTGGAATCCACCTGGTGCACAGCGCGCGCACGACTATTCTCGAGAATCCTCTATCATCTGCCATACATCGTCCGGGTACATGTTGCATATGTCACCGCCTGCGCATGCATTCAACAATCTAAGCTCCATCGGTTGTAGCCCGTTCAGGAAATTCTCTATCAGCACATTTTGGGGCAGGCCATGATTATAGCAGTTGGCTTCCAGCTCCCTGAAACGCTCATAGTACTCTGATAGTGACTCTCTTGCGCCCTGCTTCGGCGCGGCCAATTCCCTTCTGAGTAACGCAATCTTAGCTGCGGGGTAGAACTTGTCCAAGAACTTCTTCTGAAGTTGCTCCCATGTGTGAATAGATCCTGCTGGTAAACTCATCAGCCAATGTCTGGCTGCATCACATAATGAAAAGGGGAACGCCTTCAGCTTCAGCGCTTCTTCACTCTCCCCATCGGTCTTCATGTTCTCGCAGATAACTAGGAATTCACGCACATGCTTGACCGGGTTCTCGTTGTTCATCCCATCAAACTTAGGCATATGATGAATGAATGAGCTCCGTAGTTCAAAATGCCCATCGGGTGGAAGTACTATGCACCAAGGTTGGTTGACTGTGATTGGGGCCGACATCTCGCGCACTGTTCTGCGTCGCACGATCTGTTGCGCGAGGTGCGCATTATACACTGCTTCAGCGGCCATCCGAACATCAACTTCGCGCTGTACTTCCTCTCCGAACCGAGCTGCGCGGTTATCTGCTCTTGCATTGTTAGGTCCCTCCGGGGTTCTATCCCCTAAGTTATCCCCGACGACACAATTATTCTCCATGTCCTGTTCTAAACTTTAAAGAAAACGAAATTAAAAGACAATTAGGTTGTTGCCCCTGTCAGTGCGCAACTATAATCAGCGCAGCGCAACTGTTTCAAGGTTGCGCAGGCTGATGTTGATTGCGTACTGTCAAAAAAAACAACGAAAAATAAAATAAAAAGAAATAACTAACTACTGTAAAAGAAAACTTAAACTAGTTAAAACTTATCTGTATTGCTCCCCGGCAACGGCGCCAAAATTTGATCGCGCATCGTTGTACGCGTCAAATTAATCCTTCCTTCTCCATTTAGTACAGCGGCTAAGTCAGGGTCGATCCCACAAGGAGCGTGCAGACTCGTTTTCGCTAGTAACCTATATAACTTACGAAATTGGGGGTTATGCGTGATTGGGTTGCGCAAATGCGTGAATGAATAGTAGTGAAAGCAGAATTGCATTATACGTGCGCAGGCAGTAGAGATTAAGTACTATAACTATGAAAAGTATCGGTAAAGAAAATCCTCTATGAATGTATCCCTTATCTTCGACTCTAAACATCTATGGTTCAGTTCTACTTAAGTTAGTGTCCGATCAAGGCTTCCTAACGTGTGCGCACGTTCCGATCAAAATTCATGAGCTATTAATTCTTGAAACTAGTCTAAGCAACTACGAATCCTATCACAGTAGTAGCCGATTATCCTAGTGTGTTACTCTTAGTTGTCACCGTCAAGTTATCAACGAATTTAACATACAATGACGAGCAGTTAGAATAAGATTGCGGTTCAAGGCTTCCCTTATTCGCACCACTAGTTATCACCCATGCGCATAGAATTAATATATGTAGACGAACTAAGCATTAAACACAAGTCTCAAAGGAAATACTTCATAGAATCATGCCCAACCGATACAAAGTGTTTAGCTAGACATGCTACAAGTAAACATCATAGAAATAATAAGTAAAACTAAAGCAGCCAAGGAAAAGTAGCAAGCCGGTGCAATCGCAGGTTGCTGTTTTCGGCTGGCGCAGGTGGTTCGCGCAGAATCTCGACGGTAGAATTTCTGGAGCTCGTGTATCTTCTGTCCTCTCTCGTTCTCAAACCCTAGCCTTCCTCCTTTATATACTGCTCTTGAGCCCAAGGAATGCTCAGATTTGGCTCGTGAGAATCTTAGCTATTTTGTAGGGATTTTGTAGGGATAATGATGATCAAAATTTAGAAACGCTGCTATCCTGCGCATGGCTCGCTGCGCACGTTGATTGCGCTACTTGCTTTGTGCAGTTGGTTTGCGCACTGCAGTCTGAATCAGCTATCTCCGCAGGTTGTGCATTGCGCTCCTTAAAAGCGCCTGTTAGCGTGCATCTGACTTATGCCCCTGTTTCATCCTGAAATACAAAAATACCGAAAATCAGTAATCTTGTACACAAAATAATGCAAACAAGCACAGTGTTAAGATCTAAATAGCGCATATGACTAGGCTCTATCAAAGTCGCTCAGAGGGGTCCGTCAGGGAGACCCGCTGTCTCCAAGCTTGTTTGTTGTATGCGTGGAGTGGCTGTAAAGCTCTTATTATTATTATTATTATTATTATTATTTTAACTGTGTTCTTTATTAAACAGGATCCAAAAAGCCTGGATCATGGTGAATACATAAGAGGTTGAACTTGATCCTCAAGTGCCAGTTGGAAAGCATTCCGAACTTAAAAACACCGAACAGATTATAAACCCAGCTCAACCTAAACGAAAATAAGAGGCGCTGTTGACACCTAGAATAAAACAAAAAGAAATAAAAGCAAGGGAATTGAAAGACTTCACGCAGGGGCCATATCTTCACATGATTGACTGGAATCACCCATAAGTCAACTTTTTTTTTTTTTTTTTTTTTTTTGCTCTTTGAACCAAGCCTGCAGACTGTGAATAGGCATCAAGCGGCGACCCTAATGCTAAGCCAGCCCCATAGCCAATAAAGCTACTACAACTTCTACAGCAAGGCTGCAAAATGTGAAAACCGGGAGGAATTGATAACCAGTTGACACCAGCCACCTTCATATGGCAGTTCAGGCTGATAAAGCGCAGCAAGCTAAAAAAACCCTGGCATATATGAAAATCCAGCATGACACCAAAGAACTTAACTACATCTATACTCCCGCAACCCGACCGAAGGCATAGGAGTTCCAGTAAAGATGCCATAACAAACTCACAGTTAAGTGTAAATGCGGTATTCAGAGAAGGAGCAAGGCTGAGGCCTATTATCATGTTCAAGGGCATGTCTAACCGCAAAGGGAAGGTCTTTAGACTGTGTAGCATAAATATACATCTCCTTAGACCAACAAAGCACATCTGCTAGACGATTAAGAGCATGGCTGACCCTAAAAATATCCACATCTTGTAGTCTTCGAACAAGCTGCCTTTTAATTCGAAAAACTGACCAATCAACCTCATAATTTCTCCCCAAAAGAGAAACATCAGGATTAGAAATCTTTTTACAATGAAAAGGCAGACCATGCAAATGTAGCTCATGACTAACATGTAACAAACATTGCAAAAAATCTTTGCTCACTGAAACAAGCTTGAGACCGCCAAAAAACATACCAGAGGAATTCCGAATCACAGCAGCCATATAAGAACTAGCACCAACAACATGAATGGCAATATTACAAGTATTACCTCTCAGATTTGGCTGCCAAGGAATCCCAGATATACTGGCTGTTTTGAAAACAGAGGGTTGAATATGTAAAAAATTATAGAGAGTTCTAGAGAGGGAATCCTCAGCAAAGGGAGCCTTAATGCTCCTAGATAACAGTGACGCCCACCGAAGAATATTACTTTTACTGAAGCTACCTGCATGATCTCCATACACTTCCTGATTCCTATCCTTCCAAATGTCCCAAAGATAGCAGCTAATCAAGCCAAAGCCCATACAATCAGAGAATTTAGAAAAATCAGCACTAATGCCCCAATCATACAAAAACTGGTGAAAAGTCTGGGGTCTGCCCTTTCGGAAAATGGGACAGAGAGAGAACATAAGAAGATCAGCTTTATCACTATACAGAAAAATATGCTCCATTGTCTCAATTTTGGGCATCTTGCAGCAGACACATTTACTGACTAACTGGACACCAGATCTCATGATGTTGTCGTGCGTAGAAAAAGCTGAGTGCAGCAGTTTCCAGAGGAAACAAGAAACCTTTTTAGGGATCCACGATTGCCAAATAATATCAAACTTTTTAATACATGCAAAGGCAGGAGCAAAGCTCTTCAAAAAGTTTGACGTTGTAATAACACCAGTTGGGTCTCCTTCCCATATAAGTTTATCCGGAATATCATCAGTGAGAGGACCTTCAATAGACCGGAAAATTCTGGGATTCATATTATGAAGAAAAACCCTTCTCAAATTCATATTCTGAAGCATTTCTCTAATAGGCTTATTTTTGAATTTATTAGGATAGGACATAGCGAGGTTCTGACAAAAAATAGAAATAGGAGTCTGGCCATTTCCCAGCTGCCATCGGCAGTTTAAAGATACATTAGTAACATAGGGAGAAATGATATTCCAGAGGCAAGAACCCTTCCTACCAATAAAGAATCTGCTCCTAGCATGAAGTGCCCATAGAGAGGTATTATTAAGAAAGTTCCAAGCCATCTTACCGTGTAAAGAAGTCATTACCTGCTTAAGAGGCTTGATCCCCAAACCTCCTGCATTAAAAGGCTTGCACACTGAAATTTCCCGTGTCTTAGTTCGACAGATTTAGTGAACAAGCAGTTGCTGCAGCACACTCTTGTTCACTCGGAAATTGTCACAGCAAACATTGAACAAGGCACAGGTTTGTTCACCCAGTTCGGCCAAACTGCCTACGTCTGGGGAGGACTATTCTCCAGTCCTCAATCCACTCATCCAAAGGTTCCAAGTACACTCGGTTACAACTCACGCAACCTATGCTACTCAACCCCGTGTGGATCACTCAACACAATCAGAACAAGCTCTGACTTGTGTCTGCACACCCTCTACAATATGTCAATCTAGAATAACTACAGTCTTCTCAAAGAACTCAGCCTATTCTAAACTACACTACTCAGCAGGGTTGATGTAGCAACTACTGTAACACACAGCTGAAGCACAATTTGTCCGCGTCGCTCCAAGGCCTTCTGCCGAGCCGATCGAACGATTCCACGAGTGCTGCACACTCTGAAATACTCCCCCTCACTCAGTGACCACCTGCCACTAGCGAGTACTGCAGCAAGACACTCGACCGAGCCTTCCACCCGTCAGTTCTTTCGCGGCTGCCCTTGATCAACCAACAAGCTCCACAGCTCTGAATTGGCTTCCAGATCAAGCACGAATCAGACTCTGCAAGTCCTGATTCCCTTCTGCAACACTCACCACAGCTCTGCGCTCACGCTCTGCTCACGGGTGATGATCGAAGAAAACTTCCGTCGCACACAAAAGATCTTCACTCTGAAATCTGTGTATGCACTCGTGTATCCCTCTACTTCGATCAGCATCTCTGCTCTGGACCCTTTTCACTTAAATAGCAGCGCCAGCTTTAAGCAATGTCCAGGATTAGGCAATGACCCAATGGAATCAATTATCTCCTAAAATCTAGGAGATTAGATTTGATTTTGATCTCCAAAACAAATCTCCTTCTCTAGCTAGGAAACCCCACTGGAATATTCTCCACAGCACTTTAAAATATTCTTCTGGTGTTCTCCGTAGAGCTGCCATGCCTTCTAGCCAGGCCCAGGTCGCTGCTGCTTCTCGGACAGATGTTGCAGCAACTTGAACAAGCTCCTGCTATAGTATCCCCTGCCGTAGCTGCTCCTTGTTCACTTGTGCTGTAGCTGCTCCTTGTTCACTTGTGCTGGTGTTGTTTACTGCTGCTGGAATTTCCTAAATGCATTAGGAAACAATCCCATCAATTTTAAGGAAGATCCTCCAAGATCTTCTACAAGATCATATCTCCTAATTGATAGGAGTTTTGATTTTCCAATCAAATCTTCACTCAACAAATCTGCCCTTGTTCTTGAGAGACACTCCAGAAATATTCTCCTGAATATTCAACTCTTTCCGGAAGCCCTTCGGTCCACTGATTTGTTGTTTGAATGCAATCTCCGAGAAAGCTTTGATTTTCTGCTACAGCATTTTAGCTCCAGCATCTGCTGTAGCACAAGCTGTCTGAAGGTGTGCAATACTTCTGCTACTGAACTTCTGCTCCAGAGGTTGCTATACCACTTGCTTGAGTACTGAGATAGTCACTCTGCCCAAATTGCACAAGCTGATGTCTTCATGACCTCTTCCAGATTTCCGAGCGCCCCAAGGCAACATTAGGTCGCGCTCCTCGTGAAGACATTAGCCACTTAATGTCTTCATCTGGAGCGCCACTTAATGTCTTCATCTGGAGCGCCACTTACTGAGTTTGCTCACTCTGGAAAGCTCTTCATTAGCTGTTTTCTTTACATACTTGCTGTAGCAGGCCCTAGTGCACTTTGTAGGAGTTTGTCAATGATGTCACATACCTTCTCACACACAGTATTCCAATTAACCCAATGCCGGTGAGAAGCATTCCCATTGTCCCACAGAAAATTCCACATAAGCGTATCAATCGAATTGAGAGTACCTTTGGGCACAGGAAGTATTGACATACAATGAATGGGAATTGATTGAAGAACAGATTTAATTAAAGTAACTCTTCCTGCCATTGTTAAGAAAACCTTCATCCAGCCTTCAAGGCGTTCCTTAATTTTGTCGACTAGCCCTTGAAAATAAGAAAGCTTAGCTTGCCCAAGAAACAATGGAGCTCCAAGATAACGAACAGGGAAATTCTCTTGAGAGTAACCAGACATACGGAGAAGATTTCCCTTTCTCCCATTTTTAATGTGCTTGGAAAAGAAAATTTTGCACTTTGAGGCTTGCAATTGCTGACCAGAGTTCATACAAAAATAATTCATAACGTTTAAAAATTTGCCAAAGAAAGATTGCCCTCCATTAGTGAAGATCAGAACATCGTCTGCATACATAATATGGCTGATTGTGACTGCTTGAAGGGAGGACCAATAGGGCATCATGCCACCACCAGGCTCAACTGCCGCAATAAGCTTCCGAGACAAGAATTCCATAGCAATGATAAATAGGCTGGGGGAGAGAGGTTCCCCCTGCCGCAGCCCTCTGTTAGATTTAAAGTACCCAAAGGATTTCCCTCTAAGCTGAGTAAAGTACCAACAATTGCTCAGATTACGATAAACTAAATCACACCAGCCCTCGTCAAAACCCAAGGCCTTCATCGCCCGAATAAGAAATAACCAAGAGAGCCTATCATAGGCCTTTGCCATGTCTATTTTAACCACTACATTGCCGCCATGGACTCCCTTATGGATGTCTGAAACCAGATCATGGGCCAATGCACTGATGAATGGATATGCCCGGGACAAATCCAGATTGCTCTAAGCCAATAATTTTACCCAACAAGGGGCGAATGCGATCGTTGAGGATTTTGGAGATGACTTTGTGAAAGAAATTACACAAACTAATGGGTCTGATCTGGTCCAAGGAAGAAGCATTTTTAATCTTGGGAATAAGAATAAGCACGTGTAGGACATTGGCTTTGGCAGGCTAAAACCTTTGAAGATGTCCATAATTCCGCGCAGGTTTTCTTCTCCAAGCATATAAATAATGCCAGGAAAGCTTCGATTATTCAACTGTCGGGTTTTATTCCTAGTGTTTTCCCTGTTCGGTATTTAGGATCCCCCTTATTCCCGGGGAGGCCTAGAAGTTCTTATTTTCAGGGGATTGTTGATGGAATCAAAGGGAGGCTTCTTGGCTGGATGAAATCCTTTCTTTCTATGGCCGGGAGGATCACCTTAATCAAGGCAGTCCTTCAATCCATTCCCATCCACTGCATGTCGGTCTTACCTGTTCCAAAAGGTACGTTAAGGGAGATAGATAAGGTCATAAGGAATTTTTTGTGGGACTCTGGAGGGGTTTCTCGGCATCATTGGGTTAAATGGGAGACAGTCTGTTTGCCAACCAATGCTGGGGGACTGGGGATCAGAATTCTGCAGCAGGCTATGACAGCGCTGCAAGAGAAACTAGCCTGGAATTTCTTGCTCAATTCTTCATTGTGGGCTAAACATGCTAGGAGCAGATTTTCCATTGGAGGCAGAGGTTCTTGGCTTTGGAAAACTATTACCCCTTACATTTCTAGTATCTCCCTGAACTGCCGGTGGATCCTAGGGAATGGCAAAACTTCTATCCCTGATTTCTGTAGGGGTATTGCCATAGTTTGCCCTAAGAGATTAAGGAATTACCCTATTAAAGAGGTTATTCAGAATCCGGATTGCAGAAGAGACTTTTTGCACAATATGAACCCCCGTATCTATCTGTCCATTGGAGAGTCTTTGACTGAAAACATCTTAGACAGATTAGTTTGGGAAGGGGACACTAGTGGTATGGTCACTACAGCCAATTTCCTGAAGAGCTTCAGCCTCCCCCTTCCTTGTATTAAAAATTTCGAAGTCATTTGGAGCAGCTTTATCCCTGCTAAAGTCTCCTGTTTCTTGTGGAAGGTTCTACACTCAGCCCTCCCTACTCATGAAAATATCATCAAAACTGGCTATCAGTTTGCCAGCAAATGTGTCTGCTGCATTGATCCGAGCATTGAAACTATGGAACATCTGCTCCTTCATAGTAATAAAGCTAATCTGATGTGGGATTTTATTTGTCCTATTTTCTGTAAAAGAAAGCCGGCGACGTTCCACCAGCTTTGTTATGATTGGGCAACTTCAGCTGATCTCAATATTTTTAAAGACTGCTTAGGATTTGGCCTTATTAGCTGCTGCTTGTGGGACATCTGGAAATTCATAAATATGATGGTTTATAATAATAAGCCAGGGGTCTTTAGTAAATGCAACATTTTCAGATGGGCTGCGGCTCTCGTTAACATTATTAAGGCCCCTTGCAATCAAGATTTAATGTCTAACAATGTTTGTAAAGCGCTTCATGTTAATCCTAGGTTGTTTAAGTCGGACAGTTTGGTTTGGTCTCCTTGGCAGCCAACTGTTAAAGGAAACCCATGCAATTTTGCTATATCTATTGGTGAGGATGACTCTAGACTGGCTGCAGTGATCCGGGATCGCTATGGTATGTTTGTTGCTGCTATTAAAATTATTGCGGCTGTAAAACATTTCTTGCAGGGATTGATGCAGATTATTTGCGAGGTGCGAGCTAGAAATCTGACTTTCCAGTGCTTACGGATCTCCCATCCTGATGTGCATCTTCTTGGTCACAGCTACTCGGTTGATTGGAAGCTTTTCAAGATTAAAAGAATGTTGGTTAAAAGGCTCAAGAACTTTGACATTTATAGAATTTGTCACTCCCTTAATAGGCCAGCAGATGCCTTGTGCTTCTCCGAGTTCAAGTCCTGCTTCACCTCCAGATTTGAAGACATTCCTAGGGCTGTTAAACATGCTATCGCCAGTGATTTGAAGCCTCAACCCTACACTTTTAGGGAGCAGCTCATTGCTATTTGAATTGATGGCCACCTGCGCAGATTCTTGGTCTAGCTTTGGATGAGAAGGGCTCTGTTTTTTTGTGGTCTGTAGGCTTGTTTGTGTTTTTAGCTTTAGCTGGGATTGTGGATTGTGGATTGCAGGTTTAGTTGGGCAGCTCCTTGTTGTAAAGTTCCTTGCTAGGTGGTTAGCTGGTTTTCCTGGTTTTGTTGCCCGTTTTGTGAGGTCTAGGGTTTAGAAGGGTTAGCTGCTTTTGCAGCCTGTGGTGTAAGCGCCTTGGCTCAGGCTGTTTGGGCTGTTTTATATAGCCAGTTTTTTTTTTTTTTTTTTTTAAAAAAAGTTGAGCATAGGGTTTGGGATGCCCTTGAATACTCCAAGAGTCACGAACAACTTTTTGAAGGTCCTCATGATTAACCCAAGCAGGATTAAAGCTAAAGAAGCTATGGGCTCGCTCTATATCACTAAAAGTAATCAGCAAGGGGCAATGATCGGAATGCACCCGTGAAAGATGAACCACCTTTAATTCAGGGAAAGCCGCAGCAGCTAAGCCATTAATTAAAACCCTGTCAAGTCTCATCCATATACACCTACTTCTAGCTTGATTATTACACCAACTAAACTTGTTACCAGAATAACCGACATCCAGTAAACCAGCCCCGGTAATAAAATTGTTGAAATCAGACGAAGATTTATTTCCAAATTTTCGACCCCCCATTTTCTCATCAGCACATGTCACTGCATTGAAATCCCCCATTAACACCCAAGAATCTGTGATAGACTGATTTTCCATAGAAAGATCAAATCAAAGCTTTTCTCTGTTAATGACTTGGTAGGAAGCGTAGACTACTGTACAGATAGTTGTCAAGTTCATTGCAGTATGGATTACAGCACAAGAGATATGTTGGGCGCTGGAATTTTAAATGGAGACCAAAATAGAATCCTTCCAAAAGATCCAAATATGCTTATTTTGTCGGGTCTCCATGCAAATAGCCAGAAAAACCAAGCTTCCGGGCAAGAGAGCCGATCTTGTTACCCTGCGCTTTAGGTTCCAAAATAGCACAAAAAGAAATATCATGCTTAACTAAAATAGATTTCAGATAGCAAACGGTACCTCGATTGGAGATACCCCTGGCATTCCAACATAGGCCGCTAATCATTTTGAAACCTTGGGAGGGCAATGCTTGCTGCCTGGAATAATGCATGTTTTGAGAGCTTCCGATATCTTTCCCCCACCAGTTGTGCTGTTTGGAAACCTTGCCGATCCCGCTTTTTCTTGGATATTGAGATAATGCTGAAGAGTACCAGGATGAACTAGAATGCCCAACTCTTCACTGAAAATCTGACCATAAGAGCCTTGACTCCTATGACGCAGTTCAGCACCAGATAGATCATTTGGCATAATAGCTACAGCTTTACTATAATTACTTTCCTGAGTAATAGGCATTTGCGGCTCAGCAACAATGGGCGGGTTCTGGCTATCTATAGGTTCACAACCTCCAGATCTCCCCTCAAAAACCGCTAGAGATAAATCATTAATAGCAACTTTATCAACTTGTGCATCCTACTTACTAGGCATGCCCTCCACTGAGGTTTTGGCCAGCTTCTCGTAGGCTTTTCGGATCAGCTGCAGCTTTTGAAGTTTTTATGTTTTGAGGATAGTTTTTCCTCGTTTTTCGGTATAGGCCATGGGAAATGCCCGAGCCTTATTTGTTTTATAGGCAAGCTTGTACTGGCCATGACTCAGGCTTTTTGAGTCAATTTTAATAATAGCAAGCTTGTTGTTTTTTTTTTAAAAAAAGGCATGCCCTCCACAATTTCCTTAGAACCCCTGTTGGGAAGCAGTCCTCTACGCTTGTCCGCCTTCTCCACTCAGACCCAGGGGGGGCAGTTGAGGCAGATTTATCCCCATCCAGAACCACCTTCCCAGTTGAATCTGTCCCCTTCTGTCCAGGATTACTAGGAAGTTGCTTATTCTTACGACAGACCGACAGAGAATGTCCATGGACTTTGCATTTGCTACAGTAAGAAAGCTTAGTTTCGATTTCGATATGTTGCCAAAAGCCGCGATTATCCGGCAAGTTAATCCACACTGCATCAGGAATCGGTTGAGTGACATCCAATTCAACACAGGCTCTAGCATATTTAACGAAGACACAAGCTTTTGTTCTATCATCAACACTATCAAAATAGCCGAAGGTAGAAACAATTGCCTCAATGAAGGCACTGTCATATATAGAAAGCGGTAACCCTGGAAGTCGCACCCAGATGGTGGTAACGGTGGATTCCCTTTTTGGTTTGTACTCTGCACTCCATCTAAATAAGCGAAAATAGGCATGACTCACCTTGTACAGTGGGGATGAAAGGGCAGCACGAACATCCGCTTCCGAGTCAAGGATAATGAGGACATGACGACTGTCCCAAATCTCAATGGTGGAAGCGCGACCGGCAATTTTCCAGCTAGACTGAAAAGCCTTCTGAACCTCCGGTAGAGACGGCCGGCCAACCATGAATTTCGCAATCAGAGAGTGTTCAAAATGCTTCTCACACGCTCCTATTTCCGCCCCGGTAAAGCCAATAGACGGCCTCCCATCCTTAATCCCAACCTGC